>VDFB02000003.1:744272568-744872568 GCA_007258455.2 Sequoia sempervirens | reverse complement strand
GAATACAATGAACACCCCGCTTTATATGGCTGCCTTTGCTCTAAATCCAAAATGGTATGCACCAAGGGTTGGTAGGGTGCCTCTATGCGATGACTCTTAAGGTTTTAGATGGGTTCACACATGCCATTGAAAAGATTTGTCTAGCAAAGCAAGCTTCACTACTTCAAACACAATTCCTAGACTTTGCAAATCTTAATGGCCCAAACTTGAGTAAACCATAGGCAAGGTTGTATAGAGCTATATTAGCTTTAATCGAACCCTATTGGATGGTGGACCTATCATGGGAGGGATACACCGTAGTTGAAGACACTTGCTACTCACCTTCTTGCACAAGTTGCTAGTTCCTCTGCTGTAGAGAGGAATTGGTCCACGTATAACTTTATCCACTCCCTCAAGAGGAATAGACTTACCTCTAGATGAGTAGAGAAGCTAGCAGTCGTTCATAGTGCTCTTCGGCTTCAAGATCGACAGACTCCAACTCTACAGTGAGATATTGATCCCGAGAATGTGGCCCTAGTAGATGAGGAGACAGCTAAGGGTTTGGTTGGGGTTCCATTGGTTGAGCAGGACCATCATAGTGGCAGTGACTCAGAGGATGACTCTGATTTTGATGCAGTTATGAGAGATGATTAGGGGCAGCAGTGCTCTTTGTTTATTCATTATTGACATACAATATTGTATTTTGATTTACATAGCAAACTTTAAAACTATATGGTAGCAGTGTAGCCTTTGGGCATTTTGGTATAAGTTCATAAATTATAACTTGGAGGTTGTTTCATGATTCGTGTATGTTAATTTTGAATGCATATTGAGTATTGGCATAATGTTGAACACAAATGTTATATGTTAAGGTTCTATAATGTATATTATGCATGCCTTATCCATGTTATCATATGAATATCTAAAATTTCCCTATGTTTTTATATAGCCATCCCCCGCCGTCCCCAAATTTGGCCTCAAAAATCAAAAACTTGGGGACTCATCCCGCCGTCCCCATCCCAGAAACTTGGGGTAACCTTGGTTATACATGCACATCTTGTACATAGTGTTCTGTGAAAACTTTTATGAACTAACCATATAACATTATGGAGCGTGATGCTCGATTATAAATTCTAATATATAAGAAACATACAAGTAGGGAAAAAATATTGCTGTACTGAAAATCAAGACTTGATAATGAATAAGAAAGGGGCAGTGCTACCATAGAGAAGCCTCTTCATGTAGTTGGTTCTAGTAACAAAGCAAACTACCTTTCCTTTATAACAGCTCAGCGATCTTCGAAGTAGCTCTATCCTGAAACAGGTCGAATGACAAAATAATAAAATATATTATAAATCATTATCCAAGGTAACAAGTTCAGAAGCAGCGCAAATGCCAATGATGGCATTGCCTACTCACAGCAATGTGCTCTGATATATGCTATCATTTTAAACTCTCTGTTAGTATATCATACCAGGATATGCTCATTATTGACTTACATACAATCTAGGCCTTTCCAGCAACAGCCAGGCACTTCAGTATCCTATCCATTTCTGAACTAAACAAAAAAAAAGCTTAACTTCTAACAGGAATGCAATTCAACAGCAGAATTCTGTTATACTGTAGAAGCAAAATAAAAACCATTCCACTATGGACCTCAGTTTTTTTATAGCTCTAAAATTTTACAATTAATACAGGCTTTTAAACCTTGGTATAAGCGAAAGCTTACTATGAAACATATCATTGAATTGGTATATAGTATATTATTTTCTCTTTTAAACCTTGGTATTATATTGACTTAAAACTCTTAAGTATATTATTTTCTCTTAGCATTCATCCAAGACTTCACTACAAAACATATAAATTAATAGCTTTAGAAAGGTCCTCACAACAATTGAATCCAATATTGACTTAAAACTTTTGTGAAAATAAGGACCTGTCTTAAAGCCGATAGCGTTGAAACTCAAGTGAGCCCCTCATCCATGCCACTCAAATTTACTTTGGATGTGAAAGATAGGAATTTTTTCCCTGATAAAAATTGCCACAACTCAAGAATTTCTAGGTGAATAATTAACTTACAAACAAGAAATGGACCTTCTCAGCAACTTTGTAAAGGAGCTAAATTAAATACATCAGAGACCGGCTCTAGTTGACTTATAAACAAGGCGTGATGTTGCATTACCAAGATAGAGACTGTTCCTGAATATGAGACACCCCAACTCCGATAAGAATCACTCACGTTACAATTCCACGGGCAGTGAAAGATGGACACACTTCCCTTATCAAAAAAATTGAACCACCCAAACAGTAAAGCATTTCTAGGTGACTAATTTTGAGCATTATGTACTCGCTCAAGCAAACGAAGAACTTGATCCAAAGGTAGTGATCTTTGCAAATTAACTGAATTTGCTGCATCAGAAGCCAGTGTTGGTTGAGCTGCTAGCACTGCTCGCTGCTGCATGCTTGTTAATTCCAGGAACTGAGCCAACATGTCACCGTCAAGCACCTTGCACACTCCCACCTGAATAAGGTAATTGTCAGAATGCTGTCCAAATAATTGTCATCTTCATTACTTGAATAAATAATGCAACAAGAAAATACAATTTATATGCAAAACTTCTTACAGGTGAGTCTCTGCCACGGAATTGAGCATGATTGTTTCCCAGAACTGGGGCAGTGAGTGGATAAGAAGCTAGCCTTTCTTGCACAGCATCCAGTAAATCATAATCTTCCCTATATTTACAAACTAAATATTCAGATGGTACCTCTAAAAGTCTAGAAATAGAAAGAACATAACAAATTTGTTAAAAAAAAAGAGCTGTGGAACACTCATCAAGTAATCACAGTTAACATTTTGCCAAGAACAATGATATTCCATGAAAACTAGATCTGATAAAAGTAAATTGATTAAGATCCTAGGATAGTAATCATACCCTCAAAAAGTCCACAACATAAAAGAAAGAAAACAAATTCACTTGTGCAAAGCAAACCTAAATCTTGACACGATAGAAACTCAAGTCATTTACAAATGCCTTCCATATTATTAGAAATTTGACAGTGGAAAATGAATTATTTTCCAAAAACTTAAAAACTTACCTTAATTAAAACCCAGCAGATTTATTTCTCATTTGTTAGGCTGTCTTCCTTAGAGAATGATTAGTGTATCATAAAACCACTCTTTTCTGGGTAGGTAAATAGGGGCCCAGAAGAAGTCTTGCCCGAGTTAAATAGCCTTGATGAAAGTACCATATTAATGTGAGGTAACACAGACATCAATTTTGGAACCTAGGTTGTTGCCATGTGTAGTGCAACTTATCACTAGACTACAGCCTGACCATGATACTCCACTGAAGCCTTAGTCAAAAATATGCAAAAACATTATGTTATGCCTGTAATCATCTATATGCTTACAACAGACTAAGCATCAGATATGCATCAAACAAAGAATAACCCTAAACTTTATTGATGACACAATCATTCAAATCTTCGTATCCCTTACCTGCCATTCATCAATAAGCATTAATCCCAATGTTTTCACAAACATAATAAATCTATTACATAATCACACCATATGGGAACAAAAACATTGGGATTGATGCCACCTGGAAAATGTCAGGCCCAAGCTTTGTTTAGAGCATTCAGGCACACCCAATTCCTTCAGATATCAATGTTCTCATTACAGGCCCTTTAGCTAACACTTTCAATGCCTACATTTAAAAATAACGTTACCATAAATGTGTTAGGTGATCAAGTCCCCATCTCTTAACCATAAATTTACCCATCACTGAAACAAGGAGAACTGTAGTCATGTATTGCAATTTGCATTGCATTATTGTTAGTTCCTCTCATTGTTTTCCTAAATGGCTCCCTCGTCTTCTAGACCTAAAAAATCTTTATGATTTTTGACTCAAGAACTATGCTTAGCAATTCAATTTTCATTTTAATAAATTAACATATAAATTGAGTTGTCCAAACTAAATCTACTTTTCTAGTGAACAACAAAGATGCATCCCCAGGTCTACAATGTTATCCAGCTATCCCAAGTATGAGGATGACACATACCTTTCTTATCGATGTTCCCCTTAAAGAGGAATGCCCAGAGGACCTCTTACTGTCCCTAGGACATGTCCAGTCCTCATGGAAACTACTACAGAAAAACAAAGAATAACTGGTTAAAAAAAATTTTAAAATTAACCAAAATCCAAAAGTAAGGCATTCCAAGGCACCCTATGCTAATGCAAACTTTTAGCCCTATGCCTATTTCATGTCATTTGTAACAAAAGAGAATAGGAAAACAGAGGAAGAAAAACAACAAAAAGACATGGAAAAAGAAGAGGCAAAGAGAAGAGAAAGGAATTTGTATCTAAAAGGAACACAACTTTCACCATATCCTCCAAGTATGTTGAGTCCAACTTGTTTACTCTAATGTTTCTAATAAAATGTAGAAACCCCTGTTCTCCCTGATTCTGGAAACTGCTTGTGTTTGATTGTTTTTTTCTCGTTTTTTTTTGCATATACGGTTGCAGTGCGTTTTGAAAGAAAATGCTGAATAAATTTATATAAAATAATGCAACATCTGAAATGATAGAATCTATTAAATCTATTGATGGCAGACTATTTATTGATCTTCAGAATTGATTACAACTAGATCTGATGACATGCAACTTAAAAAGCAACAATATTATTGATGTAAAAGCCTGGTATTTGCAGCAGATTGTAAAACCCTGGAAAGATGTGTCCAGATCTGGGAAAATGGCACCTGGAAATGAAGAACTCTTTCTGGCTGAAACCCAAATAAAAACTCTGAAGATGAAAACTCTGTGAACGTTCTGTGATAGCTTCTGAATGAAGATATCCCTCTGAATGCAATAGATCAGCTGATATTTCACAGCCTCTGAACTGCAACACTGAAGATGGCTCGTTCTCCAATGCCAAAAAAGACAACTGAAACCCTTGGCTTCGTTCTCTGAAGAATACTTGATCAAAAATTGATTTCATAACATAATGCCCTTTCTTCATAATGAAAAATACTTATATTCTCAAGAGGGTCAACTTTTCTCAAAAAAGCATCATTTAAATAAAATTGAATTTTATCTTTTAATATTTCCAAAGTCTCGAACGCACTTTTAATTATAAATTATAATTAAAAAGTGGCCCCCTTCAATGTTGGTCGAACCCTTCAAGAATTCACTTAAGTTATAATATTAAATAATATTATAACTTTATATTATAAGCTTCAATAATTAATATTTAATTTGACAATTAAAATATTAATATCTTTCTCAATTTACGTCCGATTATCGAACCGTCTGAAGCTGAAGAATAAGTGATTGACTCTGCTCATGACCAAACCATACTGCTAAAAATAGCAGGGGTGCTCCGCTGAATGACTTAACTTACTAAAAATAGCAAGTCAGGCAAATGATGTCCGAAAGACCCCGAACGAAAGCCAACTGGTAAGTTCTGACAATCCGAAGCCAAGCCAAGCTCCAAAAGAGACCCTCTAACCATACATAGTAGCCTACGAGGGCTAAGAATAGGCTAAATCCATCGAACTCTGATGCTCGCAAAAATGGGGACATTACATAAAATGAATAATTGAAATAATGAACAGAATTAACAATAAATACCAGATAGAGTAATAAGAGGTTATCTTTATTCGCACATAAAATTATTACAAAAGTAGACCAAAGATGGTCCGCCAAGGATCAAACTAGATTGGACTAGATCATCCCCCTTTCCTTGATAGAAAATCTATTCAAAGGAACCAACGATTGCCAAGAGGAACACAATCATCCACTAACCAACTCTTACAACTACTCAAAAGCCAACAAACAATTAATCCATAGTTGGATAACCCATATTATCGAAACATAATAATAGGTATTGTATGCTAACTACATCATGCCCCTAAAAGAAAAAGTCATCTTCCAAATGACAAAAAAGAGCAAGCATAAAGTAACAATAGGTAAGCTGTGCCAAACTGATAACAACATTGTAGACAAAGAAGAAAATGTATGCAACCCTGGAAGTATATGCAAAGTAGAAGTAAAATCAACTTATCCCTGACACATACCAGTAGACAGAATGTTGAGGACCAACCAACCAAAGAACCCAACATGACTGCACACCAGAGTCTAAAACTACTTACTAGACCCAAATGGTATTGTAGGCACTTGAAAAGCATTATAATCATGAAAATATTTCTCAGTATCCCCCTATTCTAGAAATTTACTTTCTCCTAATGCAACCTGTACCAATAATCCCTTGTTTCAACTTTCTACCAATTGCAAGTCTGAAGAAGACCCAATTATATAAGAATGAACAAATGTAGTAGAAAAATTCATAAATATTTCCACACGGTGTATAGGCCAGAATTGGATAGATTGTGCGACAACAGTAGCAAACTCGATTTTAGAACATGACAAGGACCATACTACATCAAGGAGCAAAGGAAGAGCAGACTGTACAGCTGGAGGAAAATGTGTTGACTTTACAGTAGAATCGAGTATAGCAATAAGGTGAAGTCACACAACTGAATGGTTAGGCCTTATGGTAAAACAATACAAGGCCATGAGCAGAATTGAGATAAGGTCGTACAACAGAAATTGGAAATCGTACTGCAAGAGCAAAAGATGGTTGTATGGCTTGTCAAATAGGGTTAGTATGGTGGCAGAAAATAAAAAGCAATGGCCTTTTTGAAGAAGTCGCATGGTAATAAAAAATTTCTATAGTAACCTTATGATGGAAATATATAAGATTATGAGGATTTTCATTTGACCATACATTGGGATTTAAAACTTTATAATTTGTATACCTTGCAATAATTTAAAAATGTAGCCATACAATCAAAGGGGAAATCATAATTTTTAATTCTCCTAATCGGTTGCCATATGGACGGAGTAATCAGATCTTTATTTATTATTATTTAAAAAATATATCTTTTTCAAAGGAAAACTTGAGCTTTTATTATTTTTCCTGTTTCCTTTATTATTTTATTCATTTTTCTCATGTGGGGCCCACCTGTTAGTTTCTGCTCTATTATTGTTTTTTCTATTTTTCTCGTGTAGGACCCATCTCTTATTTCTGCTCTGACTACAATAATTTTGTCCCTCACATTGCATGATATTTTTCCTTTTTCCATAATTTCGCTGTGAAGTTGATCTGACTTGATGTAATGTCCCCTTTCTAGCTCAGACTTGTTGACAGGATGCTTGGCCTATTACTGACCCTCGTAGGCTAGAGCAGATGGTTAGGGGGTCTCATTTGACAGTATTTGAGATGGATTTTCCCTCCTATATTCAGTGTGAGACCAGGATTGACCTTCGTTGGACTCCATTTGACCACTTCTATTTATAGTAAGTGACTATTTTCAGGGAGTCCAGGTTTCTATTTATATCTCACGCATCTGGACAGTAGTCAGAGGCAATGACGACCTTTGTTAGGCTCTGCAATTGTTACTTTGCACTTTCGGAGAGACTTACTATATATAGTAAGTCAAGATTGTGGAGTTGCTATATTTAGCAAGGCACCAGGTGACTGGATATTTGCATATATTCAGCATTATTGAAGTTGACTTATGTGGATTTGATATTCTTTAATTGAAAAGCAATTATTTAGATATTATCCTTTGAGTTTATGTTAAAGTGGAGCCATGAGGCCATGACCCTCACATTAGTTCTCACTTAAGAATATTAATATATTTGGTGCTCATCTCCTACGTCAACTTAACAACAAAAGCAAATAGAATTTAAATGATGCAAATGGAGGAGAAAATCGAACTTCTTTGGAGAGTATATAAAGAGCACTTGGCAAAAATCGACCTCATTCATTCATGAGCGTTTGATATTTGTCATTTGGTGTGCTTGGTGCAAGGGTTTCAACACCTGAATGCTTGAGGATTTGCAGAAGTTCTCAGGTTTTATACAGCTGCTTTGAAGTGGTGAAAGATCCACTGAATTGTGGCAAGAGGGGGCTTCATTCAAGAGCTCTATTTGTGCTCAAAACGGAAGATTTTGGTGAAAGGATTTCATTGTTTCAAATCTGTTTGTAAGGGCTACAAAGTAAGAATCATACATCAAATTGCATTGACCTTGATGAATAAAAAGGGAGTTTATTATGCTGGCTGGGCTGTACCATTCTTGCAGGGTGCTGGCCATACAACCTAAGAGCTGAGCGTGCGAAGCCTAGGTTAGGGCGCTTGGATTTTTGCAGAGGAATCTTCATCATTGGTGGCGGCCATCCTAGCACTACACTCAACAACAATAAAATTGTGGGGAAATCTGGAAATTATTTGCTACATCAACATTCTCAGTGGTTACACCAGCTGTGACCGGGTTCCTTCAAAATCAGACTTGTGATTTCTTTATGTAGTTGAAGCACATTTAAAGCCAAATAATATTCATTTGAATTGCATCATTTCTAGTGCCTTAGAATTGCATTCCAAGTGTTTGCTAAAAAGTCTTGTTGTAACTATACATTTCAATTCATAAGTTGGCATGGCAAATGTTTGTTGAAATGCCCCTCTAGCTATAGAGCAATATTTACATTCATTTGAGAAGGTTATTGCATCATATATCAAACATTGTATATGAGGATATAAAATTTCCATCATCCTTATCAAAAACATCAAAAAGGCACTAAAACCCAAGCAACAATCCAAAACCAAAACTCAGAAATTTATAACAGCAAGGGGCAAGATTCAGATAAATCATAACAGCAGTGCCAGTATTCAGTTTGAGAGACACCAGGTCTCTTACACTTGACTAGTATCCATATGCTCCAAATTAAATATCTTATTATTACCCTAAGATGTACCTTCATTAATTTTGCTATCTTTGATAAAACTGAGTGCCTCTTCTAATACCAAAATTATTATCTTTTGTGAATTGTACTACATTCGACACACATAAATTGTCCCTCTTATCGAAGTCATTCTTCATCTACTGCTCTTCACTTATCTCTATAGCCTCAATAAAATTGCAGTTTGACAAAAATATCTCATAATCCTCCACCAATGAAACTGTAGAGGAGGAAACTCACTACCCTCAAGTCTTAGGACAAGAAGAGTCTATGGTCCTCAACTACCTCAAGAAACAAAGCTCAGGTGATAGGATAAAATGATGAGAGTTCTAGAAACAGAAAGAGTAGGTCATGGAGGTCTCCTGGACAAACTGACAAGCTCTCAACCAAGGACGACAGCGCAGCGTGTAGACATCCCCATGGTGCATTAGTGTCTCATATGGACCGGAAACCGAGAATGTCTCAGAAAACAAAAAAATGACTACCAACAATCTTGATTACTAGGAACTCTTGAAATATGGAAAATAACAGAAAATAACATAATTAAAATAAAGCAAACTAAATGAAATGTAGACTAAATGGAATGTAGATGATAAAATGAAAGAAGAGAAAGAGAACACTCACAAAAAACGAAACAATGAAGCCTCCAACAATGAAATGTCTCCAACACTTGCACACATAAGACCGAGCGAAAATGTTGGGGCTGTTTTGGGGACTTGCCTCAATCAAACCCCCAATTTGGTGTTTCCACCTCTACAGACAGCCAAATAGACATATAGATAGAAAGATAAATAGACAAGATAATAAATGCATAGACAAGGGATGTGATAAATCCCATGATGCTCAAAGACATAAGACAAATAGATATTACCTGCAAGGCTTGAGGAAGCCATAGAGAGAGAGAGAGAGAGATGAGAGCCAAGAGAGTTGTAAAGACTATTGTGAGAGCTTGAGACCACTATAGCAAGTTATAGAGAGTTGTGCAAGCTTGAGAGAAAAGAGAGAGAGAGAATATCTAAGAGAGAAAGACCAAGAGAGATCAATAGAAGTGAAAAGATAGATTTTAAAGAGAGAAGGGGAGGGAAAAGAAGGTTCCTAATCCGTTTCGACCAACCAAGGTAGGTGACAAGTGGGAAGACACTCAGAAATGACCTTTTTAACGTTAAAATGTCATGGGACGCTAGCGCAATGCGCGGACATCCGCATGGCGCGCTAGTGTCAAGACAAATCACACTCAAAAACAACGAGAATGACGAAAACACAAGGTTTAACGCAAAGCTAACATAAGAAGGTAGCTGTTGAAAAGGGATTTTGAGCATCTTGAGAGGGAAAAAGGCTAATGCAAGGGCTAAGATGAGCCTACACAAATACGAAAGGAGTGGACACTAAAGTAGATACAAAAGTGTAGGTGAAATTGCAAGGGTATGCAATTTTTGACACTACAGAAACAAGACACAGAGTTTGTTATTCCTCCGAACAAGATTGTAATTCTAGAATCCCTTCATCATTTGGTTCCATCAAACCCCAATCCCGCTTAGCATACATTCTTTGGTGTTTGAATCTGACAAATTCAAAGAGGCTAATTCCTCACTTACTGCTTGGTTTTTCAGATCAATTGTATATTCCAACACTTATTTTTGATGGAGATTGTGTTCTTTTTCAAGTTGTGGTCGGCTTAGGATGCTACAAGTCCAACCCAACCCAACAATTTGTCCTACACTTTCTTTCATAATGAAATGAGCACAAAATTCAACAAAAAATACTTGGGTTTCAATAATTACCTTTTGTCCAATTAAAACTCCAAGTACCTTTATACCTTGTTGATCTGCACCCACCAATTGAAAAATTGGGAGTCAAATGGTTAACTTGCCTAGACTTCTCCGAGTTTCTTTCAAGAGTAAATTCACAACATACCCACTATCAACAATTGTATTAGTGAGATTCCTTTCTATATTCACCACCGTTGGTTTCTTTACCATGTTAACTATAAGTAACATTGGATAGATCACTTGATCACCTAACAATGGAGGTTTAGTTATTAACTTATTGGGTCTTCATTTTCTCCAAATTCTAAGTGGGCCATCTTATTCTTGCCAAATACAGTATTGGTCATAACATTTTGGAGTTCAAGAATACTTCGTAATATCACTACTTTAAGTGGTAAGATAGTTTGAAGTACTTGCCTTGTAATATTTGTATTGAATTGTAATTGATTTGTTACCATACTTGCATTTGCATTTAAGTGGAGCCAGCATTCTCCATTTCAGCTCTTGCTTCATGAAATCTTTCTTTTTTGTACTTGGGTCTAGGTACGCAAACTTCTTTGCTTGGGCTCGAGTAATGGCCAATACTTCAATATGCCTTTTAAGATCAATCATGTCAATATTGGCCTTTTGCTTTGGACATCCAATGTCTTCATGGTCTCCAAGTCCACACCATTTGCACAATAGTTACAATTTGTCCTACTTGTTTTGGCAATCTCTCACAAAGTGTCCCCATTCATTACATTGTTCACATTGTATGATAGAACATCCTTTGGGGTTGTACCAGATTTTACTTCAACCTCCTCTTCTTTGTTTTGATAACTACCTAAAGATGCATTTTGTAGCATCGGTGGAGTGGTTTGCTTTCTTGTCTAAAGGCTACTTATGTACTCCTAGTCTTCAAATTATATAAGCACCCTTTTATTGAATGACACATAACCTAACACATTTATCTAGGACAATTACCTTTAATGTGACCTTCAATTTTGCTCTCAATACACCATAGTTCATTAGTTTCTTTGTTTCTTTCTTTCTCCACCTTCAATTCTTTCATCATCTAGAGCATGTCCCTCTGAAGCACTAGTACCATTCCTGTTTCACTGTTGTTGTCATCCAAAGTTCCCTCTTCCTCTATTTTTCTTTTACCACAAGGCATTTTGTCTTCGCTTTCTACATCCATTGTCCAATTGCAAGCTTTTGTATAAGAAGAGGGCAGTACTACCTTCATCTTCTTTTTTTGTAATGATGACATTAGACCTTCAATGAACCATCTTTTCTTAAGACCATCATTTGGTTCCTTTTATACCTTTACGAGTAGTTCTTTAAGTCCACGATTATATGCTCATACATTTTTGTGCTTACCTTGTCTTGTATTGTAAATTTCTGCTATTATTTCATTATCATCTCAAAGCGACTTAAACTCTTCCTCGAAGGCACCAATGTTAACTCTCCTATTTCTAATAAAATGAATAATTGAAATAATGAACAGAATTAACAATACATACAGATAGAGGAGTAAAAGGATATCCTTATTTGCACATGAAGTTATTACAAAAATAGACCAAAGATGGTCAACCAACAATCAGATTGTATTGGACTAGATCATCCCCCTTTCCATGACAATACAAAATCTATTTAAAGGACCCAATGGTTGCCAAGATGGACACAATCGTCCACTAAACAACTCTTACACCTACTCGAAAGTTGCTAAACAATTAATACATAAACAAATAACGCATATTATTGAAACATAATGATAGAAATTGTATGCTGACTACATCACTTAAGTTCTTGAAATTTTTTCTTCACAAATCCATGTTTTTTTATCTTCTTCCAAAACATTGAATAAATCATAAATCTAATTTATTCAACACATTAACCCATTGACAATGAAATTTATTCTCAAATTTTCATTTCTCATATCAATATTTTTGTTTGGGTTTTTTAAATATTTGCAGCTACAGTAGGCCAAAAATTGATCTTTTCTTGTGCAATTCAATTGGCCTAAAGACATCATGTTTCTTTGCATGGGTAATGGGCTAAACTTGAAGTATTTTTTGTTTGAATTAGCAATGTAATAAAGAAATTGATTTTTTTTTTGGGGGCTTGCACTAGCAATGCTAAAAAGCTAAGTTGCCTATTCTGGGATGGATCTTGGATCAGGTTCATGGATTCAGCTAAAAAAATTGGGGTTGGGTTCATTTTGGATTCGTCTGTACAAAAAACATGTAAATATATAATATAGCAATAATTAAGTTATTAATTTAATAAATATTTATATAATAATATATTAATATATAATATAAAATATTAATATGTATATTATATATATTTTTATATATTAAATTATTATATTATTATATATTAATATATTCTATTATATATTTATATATCATATTATTAGAATATATTATAATATTAGAATATATAATATAATGTATAAATATTATAACATAAGTTGTAAGCCTACGGATCCTAGTTGCACCCAAACCGGATCCCGCATCCAATATGAACCGGACCAGGATCTGGCAACTAAGCCAATGGATTCGATAACACAACTAAGTGTTCCTTTTTGTCTCTACTTGCAATGGGCTAAAATTGTTGTTTTGTGTTTGTACTTGCACTAGCTTATTTTTAGCAATAAGCTAAAAATTGAAATAATTTTAGTCTGCTTTAGCAATGGGCTTAAAAAATTGCTATATTTTTTTTAGCTTGTACTAGCAATGGGCTAAAAATTGTTGCATTTTGTTTGTACACCTGAATTGGCCTAACAGCAAAGAGCTTTTGCTCTTGAAAGAGAGGTCACAAATTCCAATCCTGCAAGCAGTAGGGTATGTACACCTAGTAGGTTTAAAGCATAGTAAGGTGCCTCCTGCATAAATAGGCCAAAAAGTGCTGCTTTTTGTTTCTACTTACAATGGGCTAAAATTGCTCCTTTTAGTTTGTACTTGCACTAGCCTATTTTTAGCAATAGGCTAAAATTTGAAATATCTTTTGTTTGCTTTAGCAATGTTCTAAAATAATTGTTGTATTTTTTTAGCTTGCACTAGCAATGGGCTAAAAATAGCTGATTTTTGTTTGTACACCTGAATCAGCCTAACAGTGAAGAACTTTTGCTCTTGAAAGAGAGGTCATAAGTTCCAACTTGCAGGGGATAGGTATGTACACTTGGTAATTTTAAAGCACAGTAAGGTGCCTCCTGCATAAATAGGAGTACAAGGTAGTCCCATATTGCTATAAGCCACCTAGAGACCCAAACCAGGTCACCTGGCATTGTAGAATATAAAAGGATCCATTTCCATTTCCAATGGGTTAAAAAACCTGTTTTTTAATAGTTTTATTCTTTAGGTTTATATTAACTCTTTTTCTTAGAGCCGAGATGAGTTGTGTAACTGACCATGATGAGGAAGAGTATGACAAAACAGAGGAAATGTGCAGTGGAAGTGGAGAAGGTAAAGTGTTTAGCGTACTCAAACTAAAAGTTCAGTTTGGAGTGGTTACCATTGCTAGACTTTGTCTTCCTTGGTTGATGATTAGTGTCGTGAGATTTTCTGATAGGTCATAGAAGCTCCATTCTTAAGGTGGGTAGATAAGGGCCCAAATGATCTTGCTCCACTTAAATAGTCTTGTTGAAAATACCAAATGAATGTAAAGTGACACAAACAGTAAATTTGGAACCTAGCTTGTTGGCACATGGACCCCAACTTACCACTAGATGACAACCTGATTGACATCATAAAACTACATCAAAGCCTTAACCAAAAGTATACAGGAACATTATGTCACACCTATAAATCTATATGCTTGCAACAGTGGAAATCACATATTCATGAGGTAGAGAATAATATTATTTACTTTATTGATGACACATTTGCTCTCAAAACCCTCATAAACACTGATCTGCCATTTGTCAATTAGCAAATATCCCAATGTTTTGCATCCATAACTAATTCATTACATAATCACACCACAAGGGTACAAAAACATCAAGATTGATGCCTATTGAAAAAAAAGCCAAGCCTAAGCTTGCTTTGAGCATTCAAGCGCATTCCCACAGACAACAATTTCCCAATTTGGATCCTTTAGGCCTCTACTTTCAGACAACAATGTTCTTGCTTTGGGCCCTTGGAATAACACTATCAAGGCTGGCATTCAAAACAATGGTACCATTATTGTGTGTGTTAATTAATTCCCTGTTTATCAGTCTTAAATTTACACACCAATGGAACAAAGAGAACAATTGTTATCCCCTATTGCATTTCACTCATTGGTACTTGCTCTTATTGTTTCCTCAATGGTTCCTCATCTTCTAGACCTAAAATATCTTTAGCACTTTAAGGATATTTTTATGGAAAGAAGTGATGGAAAATTTAATTATCCATTGATATCACGGATAAAAGTTACTCTACCACTAAATACATGAGGTCTCAACATCACATATCTGGGTTTGTAAATTGAGACTCTAGCTCTAGAGTTGGACTAGCAAGTTCACAGAGAATGCAACATCAAAGCCAAAGCCAAACAATCCAACAAATTACATACTTGGTGTAATAGAATGTAATG
Source organism: Sequoia sempervirens (assembly GCA_007258455.2). Lineage (NCBI taxonomy): Eukaryota > Viridiplantae > Streptophyta > Pinopsida > Cupressales > Cupressaceae > Sequoia > Sequoia sempervirens. The sequence continues at coordinate 744,857,461 of VDFB02000003.1, read as the reverse complement.
AGTCTTGCCTAATCTAACCTCAAAATGCTGATTACAGGCTCATGAAATATTATGATATTGCTATCAGGATTCAACCATGCAGTTTTTTGAGTCAAACTCATTGACCCATGTTTCATGAGTAGTGGTTCACAAGAACCCATCTCTCATCATAATGAATGATCCACTTAGCATTCATTGCATCTAGGTGATGCTCACAGAGGTGAAGCACTGGGCCGTCCCGGGAGGTCACCCATCCTAGTATTGCTCAAGCTCAAGCGCACTTAACCATAGAGTTTTCCCCAAGGTTAAGCCCACTTAGCTTGCAACCCCATTTGCAAAACCTTCAACAAGTGTTGTGCCTTATGAACCATTCATTATAGAGCCCCTTTAGCTCATCAATTGATAAGGAGGTATTTTCCACAGCGTGTCAAATTATGATATTGCTATCAGGATTCAACCATGTAGTTTTTCGAGTCAAACTCATTGACCCATGTTTCATGAGTAAGTGGTTCACAAGAACCCATCTCTCATGATAATGAACGGTCCTACTTATCAATTGATGAGCTAAAGAGGCTCTATAATGAATGGTTCATAAGGCACAACACTTGCTAAAGGTTTTGCAAAAATGCTAAAGGGCTTAACCTTGGGGAAAACTCTACCTGAGCGTCTGACCTGGTCCCACCATTCATTATCATGAGAGATGGGTTCTTGTGAACCACTACTCATGAAACATGGGTCAATGAGTTTGACTCAAAAACTACACGGTTGAATCTTGATAGCAATATCATAATTTGACACGCTATGGAAAATACCTCCTACTTATCAATTGATGAGCTAAATGGGCTCTATAATGAATGGTTCATAAGGCACAACACTTGTTGAAGGTTTTGCAAATGGGTTTGCAAGCTAAGTGGGCTTAACCTTGGGGAAAACTCTATGGTTAAGCGTGCTTGAGCTGGAGCAATACTGGGATGGGTTACCTCCCGGGACGGCCCAGTGGTTCACCTCTGTGAGCATCACCTAGATGCAATGAGTGCTAAGTGGACCATTCATTATCATGAGAGATGGGTTCTTGTGAACCACTACTCATGAACATGGGTCAATGAGTTTGACTCGAAAAACTACACAGTTGAATCCTAATAGCAATATCATAATTTGACACGCTGTGGAAAATACCTCCTACTTATCATGAAATATTGTCAAATAATTCACATGTAACCCCTTAACTTGCTGGTGTAAAGTTTCAGTCTGATTTTACTTGATTGCTTGTATTGATAAATATTGGTCTATATGCTGGAAATAACACTTGAATTTGTCTATGTAGTGAACTAGATGCAATACATAAAATTTCATATGCAAAGAATGCACTTCCAGCAAGTGGGCATTATATCAAACAATTGTCATGCATCCTAATATAGCATCCAAATGACCATTACATTGATGTATGAAACTCCAATGATGAAATCCTTATTGAAAATGCAACCTCCAAATACAAAGCTAACATGAGATGCCAAGACTCTTGGCTTTACATCCAATGCAAATTTATAATCAGGTCTGATATACAATAAACACCTACAGGAGCAACTAAGCCTGAATCGATGCAACTAAGCTTGAATCAATGCAACTATAAAGGCTGTCAATTTCAATACAACTCTAAATATCATACCTGGTTTTCAATGTAACAAAGGTAGGTCTGAAAATGCATTCACAGCAAACTGGAAACTCATCACAGCCAATTCTGGAAATGACCATCAGCATACAACAACCTTATAAAAGTATACTTGGCAGCCAATCTCATCTTCTCCAACAAAATGATGCTTAAATGTGACATCTAATGCTCAACTGCTCCCAAAGGAGTAAGAACCACCTCATATTCATAGGCGTTTATGCCCTCATGCATCACACGTCCTTGTCAAGAACTTTGTACAGCTGCTGCAGGGTAAAATCTCCTCATAAAGACTCCATGTGGCAATGAAAGAGTGTCGACAGCATATAATTGATCTTCAATAAACCTTCCTTCAAGCCTTTTCAATCTGTAAACAAATATCCTTGAAACTCTTGATAGAAACTTCTCTAAAATACCTTGGAACTGTAGCATTTACTGTAGCAGCCAGCAATAAATATATTCCACAATGAATCTTCAATGCGTTTATAAATTGCAAGTGGATATGCACCAAACCCTTGTATTCCTTGTATTTCTTCTCCAATTTAGCACAAATTGAACTCCTGAAGTGAAGCTCACAGTGAAGCAATAATTCAGATGATATTTCACACCCTCAAAATTGCAAATCAATGGGAGTGATCGTTCCCAAAGATCTCAAGAATGGCAGAAACCTAGCTGGCTCCTCCACCAAATGATCATATCAAACAAATATCAATTTATGGATGCCAAAAGAATGAGCTCTTAAGTTCATTTTATTCTTTTCTTGTAAGAGCTCAAACACTTTCCTTGCCAATGTGGGATAAAAGATATATTTCCCACTTTAATTTTTTTACTTAAAGCACTTTATAAAATTAAAGTGACTTTATTATTATTAAATATTTTAATTATTCTTTAGTCACTTTAAAAATCACTTAAATGAGGGTCATGGCCCCATTGCTCATTATAATTGCACTTTATATTTAATTATTAATAAAGTATTACTTTATTAATAATTAAAATAACATAACTCCATAGATACTCATTATTTCTCGATTTCATCTTAACCAAGGAGTTAACCATTGCATCCACTGCGCGTCCAACTGCCTTACTAAAAATAGTAAGGGTCCCTCTCTATCAACCACTGATTTACTATAAATGGCAAATCCCTCATTATCTGATCAAACCATTGGTGTAAAGGATTGGCACTGCAAATGAAGCCTATTCAGGTGCCCTGCTATAGATAGAAACCCTGACTGTCCTAAAATAGTCACTTACTATAAATAGTAAGTATGCCAAACTGAGTCCAACGAAGGTCAAACCTGAACTCTCACTGATCACTGAAGGCAAAGCCATACCAAATACTACCAAATAAAACCCCCTAACCATTTGCTCTAGCCTACAAGGGTCAAGAATAGGCTAAACTATCCACAGTCATGGTCATGCTAAAAAGGGGGCATTACATAGAACAAAGAATAGGATTGGATTTTACAAGAACCTGGTACATGAAAAGCACATCAAGACAAGCCACAAGTTATTGAAACCTAGACCATACTGGCAAAATTTTGGCAAGATCAAAGGAACAATCATATGAGACAATATTTAGATCCACCACTTCAACCCTTCTGCAGGAACATGGATGATCCAGGTGAATTCTCCAAACACCCTTCACAACTCAACTTTACACCTCATGCAAAGGACCCTTAGAACTACAGTACCAGCGAGTCATGTTCTACCAGCACAACATGACAAAGCATAATGTCCATGGCATCCATCTACAACACTTCATCTACTCCCATTCAACTACAGTCAAGAAGTATGATGAATACTTGGAACATGAACGATTTCTATAACCACTTATTTCAGTAAAATATTGTAATTATATTCTTTTATGATATTCTTGTAACATAATCACACAAGAGAGGCTATAGCATAGGCATAGCTAGAAAGATAGACAACCATATGTCTTACTTGAGAGCTAAGTTACCAGTTCACCCAGATATGCTCCTGGGTTCGATCTGGTTCAATCCTGGTTTGAAATTCTGGTTCAGTTCGGTGCAAATTCAACTAGAGTCCAATTTTTTACTTGTGGGTTTGATCGGGGTTTGAAACCCTAACTGTGGGTCTGAAAAGTTTGAACCTAGTTCAGTCTATTCTTATTGTAAAGATAAAAACATTTTAAGTTCTTATTCTACACCATATTTAATAGTAGATCAGTCTATTTTGAGGATAGTGCAAGTCTTCTAATATTGATAAAGATAGGGAGAGCCTTTTGAAATGCTTGTTCTCAAAGTTCTTCATAATCAGCCATGGTTACTAGGAGACGAGAAAGGGAAAGGGAACGGGAACTGGTACCAGTACAAGAGATGGAGCTTGGATGCAACAAATATAGAAAGCTATTTAAATGTTTTTATAAGAAAAGAAATACAAATTGGCTTATACAATTTCAAAAAATGTAAAATGCTTAAAAATTAAAAAAACTAACATTTGAAGGTATTAGAAATAAATGTCAACATAGGCAAAAGATTAATGCTATTGGTATTTGATAATCACCATCATGGCATAAATAGTTAAATTTTATACCATAAACACCTAGTGAGAATGGAAGGAACTGGGCTGGGAATGCCATTATTTAAAAGCACGGTAAGGAGTTATGGAGTTGGCTATATTTTCAATCAATTGATAAAAAATCAGTGTATGTAGACCTTCCCAACTCTGCGGGGGGTTTGAGACCCAAATCAGTATATGTGGACCTTACACAAAATGTAGCATCTAATGATGCTAATGATGCTTTTTTTGATGACCCATATGATTCAGATTGATCAATGATCAATAATGGCTGATTGTAAACACTCGACATTTTTATGTTTGAACTTTAATTTATAATTCTATATCATGACATTTGAGTATCACTAATATTTTAATATTTGACTATGAAAGTGGTGGTGTATTTTTGCTATGTTATTTGACTATTAATATAGTGGTGTATTCTGAACTTAATTACTACTGCAAATATGTATATATTTCTGATTTTTATATGTTTTTATATCACCGAACCCAAAACGAACCCAACCCCAAAAAAAATTTTTCCCAAACCAGCGAACCAGATCCTCGAACCCGAACCCAAAACCGAAACTTCCACCTTTAGACTCATTTCCATCTAGAAAATGCAAAATTAACTAAGTTAAAGTTGTTGCAGCAGACATTTATTCATCAATATTACAAGACAAGAGGCTAAGCTGAAAAGATCATGATCAGCGGATTTTCTGTATCAAAAAGAGTATTAAAAGTAGAAGAAACCTCAGCTAATTTGCCAAAGGAATCATCTACCTTGTATGAGAAATGTAGTTCTCACAATTATGACTTTTACTGTATCAGGTACATGGACATGAAGATGAAGAAGCACCATAGGTCTTATGGGATGAGGATCCCAATGAAGATGAGGAAATGCTGCAAGTGGCAAGGGATGAGGAAGTTCATGCAGGAGAGAAACGAGACGTCAATGATCCATAAACAAAATGGATATTCCATACATTGCTTCACCAACACAAATCCTTTTTAGACCTTACTGTAAACTGAAAATTAGTCCCTATGATAACAAACCTAGTGATGTAAGTGTGCTTAGCAATGTAAGGAAGCATGTAACAAGAGAGAATAGAAATAAGAGACAACAACAATATGACCTAGAAAAACCCAATGTCGGTGAAACCTCTAGGAGTGAGTTAAACTCCACAAGACACCATCTCAAGAGTGTTACAAATCTCATTCTTATGCTTTTAAGAACGGATCAAATTCACATGTATTTTGACAATGAATTCAGTAGATGGTTTGCAGCAATGATTTGATAAAAAGTTCTTATGTAGAATGCACCGGGCAGGAGGGGGGGGGGTGCAGGGAGGGTGAGAAAAGAAGTGATTTAATACTCACTTCCACCTTTAGACTCATTTGATTTAAGGATTGTTTTGATTCACTCATACATTATTTGGTTTCACGAAACTATGATTTTTGTTGGTGACGAAGATTGTATCAGGTTGGGCACTAACTACCCATTCACTTTTATTGCAGGTCCCATACCCCTTCGCAGCAGGTATCCTAAGAACAAAAGGCATCATCCATATCTCAAAAACATTTTCTAGTAACAGCGAAAGCAAAAGAGATACAATAGAAGAAAATTTGCTGTGGCTAATAAAACAAAAAAATGTTAAGGAAAAGGACTAAATATTAAATATGGAGATAGATGTTTAACGAGAAAGTATATTGAAGCAAACGTAAGGAATGCTAGTAGGATTTAGAGTAAACATGGCATTAGCATACAGCAAAGACCAGACAGGGAATAAAATGCTATAGGAAGCACTGGAACTCATGAATGCACTGGAACTCATGAATCAGAGTAGAATCAAGTAGAAATGGAAAAAACAGAAGAGACCAAATGCAAAAGAGAAGGCAATAAAAAGGAATGGTATGCCCTAGATGCGGAAAGGACAGAAAGAAACGACAATATAATACCAGTGTTCCACGGAATTTCTTGACAGGGACGCACCCCCTGTCGGGTACAGGTTTCGGGGACAAAGGGTCTAAGAGTTTGGGGACGTCGGGGGGACAGCGATGTGGGGATGGTGCTGATATACATATGGTACTTGAATAACTAGTTATAAAAAGATGTTTAAGAATAACATTTCAAATTAAACTTTGGCAAATTAGTAAAATAGCAAAATTGCAAATACTAACATTTTAAATACTTGAATACTATTACTAAACAACTAAAAGTAAATAAAATATTAAAATTTGACAAATGAAATTGTCGAATTTGAGATTTCTATTATATTGAAAATATGACATGTCACATCATAATATCATATCATAAAGATGATTACAATGAGTAGCATGATACATCAATATCAAAATAAGTACAAAATACAAAAATGTAGTGAAGGGAGGCCTCTAATCATCCCCAAACTCCTCATTGCTCGAACTACAGGAATCCTCGTGGTCAAGCTCTGCCAAACTAACACCAACCAACCTTGCATTTGAAGCCAAAACTAAAGCATCCTCATCAATCTGTCTTGGCTCATCTGGCTCTACATCCCATCATGTCATTGGACTCTCTTCGTACACAAGTGTTTTGCAATCAATGAGATGCAAAGCACTATGTACAGCCACAAGCTTCTCTGCTCTCCTAAAGGTAAGTTTGTTCCTCTTAAGAGAGTGGATGAAGCTATATGTAGACCAGTTCCTCTTAGCAGCCGAAGAACTAGAAACTTGAGATAACAATCGGATGGCTAGAGTTGTAGTCAAAGATCCCGATCCATGGCAAGTCCACCACAAAAATAGATCCTCCTGTGCCATAGTTGCCATATCCATCTTGGCCGCATCTGAATAACCCCTAAAAGTGGCAAATTTGGTCCACTTAGTGTGAATCGTGTTGGCATCTACAACATCATACATTCTCTCAATGCACCTTAAGAACCCTGCCTTCACCTCCACATCCTGTATCGATGTCACTCTACAAAGTCTAGTCAAGTACCACTTAGGATTTAGTGCATGGGCTGCCACGTGCAAGGGAGTGTTGAGCTTCTCCCATCTCCTGCGAATGATTGGCTGAATGTGCTCGTGGTAGAACACTAATGTGGGGTCCCTCTCTCGCATAACAACCCTCATCTGATCAAGCATAGAATCGATGCACTCATACACCTCTCCAAGGTTAGGTGCATCTGCATCCCCATACCTGATAACCTGGAAAACTGGTTTAATGATGGCAACAATATATTTTGCATCACCCCAGAACACATCACTCTTCACTGTATCCTTCACCCTCCTCCCCTGCTCTGTCTTAGACTTGGCCCACCTATTCCAATCTGCTGCCATAACCATGAGTTGCAGTGCCTCTTACAACTCAATCATTCTCTCCAAGAGAATGAAATAGGAAGCATATCTTGTATCAGTAGGTTTCAGGAACTCCTTAGCAAAGGTCCTTAAGAGTGCATGTGATGTGTGGTGGTTGCAAATAAATATTTGCACATCTCTCACATCATTTACCACTGCTCTAATCCAACCAATCTTCCCCATGTCCTTGAGTGCATTGTTCATGGCATGCACACAACATGGAGTCCACCAAATATGCCTATAAGTTGCTTCAACAAGTCTCCCCACAGTTTTGCAAACATGTGTTGCATTTGTCACTATTTGGACCACATTTTGTGGCCCAACCTCCTCAATAGCCTCCTTGAGAACCTCAAATTGAAAATCAGCATCTTAGCGATGCCCTGAACAATCAACTGCCTTAAGAAAATATGGGCCCTCAATACATGTAACCATGATATTAATGAGCGGACGATGGCTAATGTTCGTCCACCCATCCATGACTATGTTGCATCTTGTCTTAACCCAACACTCTGTCATCTTCTCCATCAACAAATTGATTTTGGAATAGTTCTTATCCAAGATCGTGGTCTGCAATTTCGTCTCACTTGGTGGCACATATGATGGTCCTCCCCTTGCCACCATCGATATCATCTCCTTATAATAAGGAGATCAGGCAACATGAGATGGGATGCCATTGGCAAAGAACTTGCCAATGGCATCATCTATGTCATCCTTGAGCTACGCATTAAGCAAATCTGCTATGAGTCTTTGAGTTTGACTTTGCAATTTTCGTTTCCCCCTCCCCTCTCCTGCATAGGCATTGGAAGAAGAACCTGGTGTCCTTCCTACTCTCGTCTACAAAGTATGGTTGGAACTTTGTGGCTGGCTATGTTGAAGATGTGTCCTATGAAGCAAAGTAGTAGGCACAGGTGCAGCTGGAGTATCATCAAGAACACCCCATAACTTATTTATTTCAACTTTGTATTTGATGTTTTTCGGTTTTTCCAAAAAAGAACATATCTTCGCACCTTTTCCTCTAATGAAAAGAAGGTGTGCATTAATTCTAGTGATGCTCCCAAACCACTCTACACCACAAAAGTTGCACTTCCACCTCATTGTGCCACCAAATGTTGCCCTTTGCCTATTTAGTGATTTTGTTGCAAACTATTTGAGAGGGTATTTGCAATCAAAAGGACCCTTAGCATACTTTGCCAGTACTATAGAAGGGCACTCTAAATTACTTGTTTCACTTGCCATGGAACTAGTTTGGGCTTCAAGCTCAGCCCCATGGTCACTCCTCTCAGTCTCAAGAGCATATTCAGTATCAAGATCACTATGAGAATAAACCTCATCCTCACTCATCATGAGAGCTCATTGTGACACTACAATAAACAAATAAATTCTTTAAGTGCCTAGTTTCAGCCTAGTTTAACAAATTTGATATTGAATCTTGATGGAAAAATGAAAAAAGAACAATGAGCCTTGAAATGAAAATATGAATATGCATTTGCAGCCACGTTTATGAAATTATGATTAAATTTTTAATTTAATCATAATTTCATAGACATGTTTGCAAATGCATATTCATGTGTTCATTTCAATGCCCATTGTAAGATTCAACATCAAACTACATTTTCAAAATGAATCTAAAAACTTAGAAAAAAAAACAAAACAAAAAAATTGAAAGAACTCCAAAAACAGTCATAAAAACCTACCTTGTGTTTGAAAAATCCTTCAAAGTTGGTGTAGAATGCTCCTCCTCTTCTTCTTCTTTCTCCTCCTCACCCCTCTTGAACTTGTAGCACTTCAAACTCACTCTTTCACTCACTCTTCTCACTAGTTTTCCTCTTCTTCACCTAGTTGTTGCAAAACATCAAATGGCATATGTGAGCAAAAAATGAAGAATGAGAGTGTTTTGATTAGCCTATAGGATTTTAGAAGGGTCCCACAAACCTTTAGGGTTCGGCCCAAGGCTCGCCTTCCAAGAAAAGTCAAATGTTTTTTTTGCACGTCCCAGCGCAGGGAACGCCTGGGCATCTCTAAGACACTCGAGGGCGGCTAGCAGTCCCCGAGACGTCTGTTGATGTTTCAATCGACACCTCTACTATGCGGAATAGAAACGGACAGCTATACACAATTAAACTGCTCTTCGAATTAGGAGGGGAAGCTCCCTCTTTGTTGATGATGCTTAAAGAAAGTAAACTAAACTAATTTTCCAATCTTTTTGTTCTCAACTAAGAGCACAAGGTTATAAAACTCTAGCGCTGTAGCTGAGATTTTCTCTTTTTGAATTTCAAATACGACTAAGCCTACTCTAATGACGCTTTTAACAACTCAAGTAAACTCAGAGCTTGAGAGTTAAAAGTAAACAAGGAATGATCTTTGACACAGATACTTAAACAAACTTTCTCTCACCATACACCTGAAGACTCATTGTACTTTTCGATGCAAGCTAAAATAAAGATTATCTAAGCAGAACATATAAAACAAAACTTAAGAGAGTAGATCAAAGCAGCAATGCAAGCATAAGATTTCCTTTTTTAAATTTCTGAAATGATTACACTTATGGGATAGCAGGATTGTAGCAATAATAGGCTTACAGTTTTGCGATCAAACCAAAATGCACTTGACACAAATTACACATAAACTGAACAATGATTTGCAGCAAAAGGCAAGCATGCAAACTTGCTCTTAGACAAAGTGAACAAACACTAAATAACAAAGTTGCAGGGAAAAGTAGGCTCAGCAATTTGCTATCACAATAACAGTTCCAGAAAAATGGGCAAGGCTACGCTTATTTATACACAAACAGAGTAGGGAACCCTAAAATCTCCTTGCTTTTACAACAAGACTTGCCAACATGCAAGCTTTATTTCTAAAACTAAAACAAGATAACTATCTAACAATCTGTTGAAAGCAAAAAACAAGGGAAAGTGCCAACTATTACAACTTGATTGTTTTCTCTCACAAGGAATAGATAAGCATGAGACAAGAATAGCAAGAAAACTCAAAAAAAGCATCGAGTTAACTGCTGCTTTAAATCTATCTTTGGAGATCATTGTTGTCCTAATAAGATGACTCATCCATTGGTATTTTGGGAAAGTATATCTGCCAAAAAGCTGGTAACTGCCTCATTGTTACGAGCATTCATAATTTGATACTATCTAAGACAATATTCCGCTTTTCCAAGATTTCTTCGCCTTTTGCAACCGAACTTAGAGAATCTTTGACATCTTCAGCTGCTTTATCAAATCTTGCTAATTTTAGCGGCTCTACAATTGGAATAATGACCTTTTATAAATATATCATCTTGCTTCAACATATCTTTTTTTACCCTATGTGACCATCTTCCGACATTCCTCTGTTTCTTTTGCAGCTTTTATACTTATGACACTTCTTCTGATTTTTCAATGAAAAAGTATTGTACAACTCTTTTCCAATAATTGTCCTTTTGCTCATACCACACATTTTCACATTCTTCGATTGAAATAATGATGTTTTTTGTCCATGGTGGTATTGAAAAGCACTTTCCATAGCAGAATACTGCATGCTGAAAAACTCAAACTTTGACTGTAAACTCAACTATGTTTGGACAAGTTCTGCACAAAAGCTAAAAATAGCTTGTTGATTTTTCTTCTTTAAAAGGCAGTTTTTTTCAAAAATAATTTAAGATATGGGTTTTGTGAGCAATCTTGTTGTGAAGAGACCCAAATCGTCTGATTTTGGAAAATGTTGATGGCTGATTGTAAAAGCAGAAACCCTAAAATTTTAGGATTTTCCCAAAAAAAGCTAAGAGCTGGGTTTTGTATAGAATCGCGTTTCAGAGGAACCCAGTTGATCATATTTTGGAAAAATTGAGGGTTTCCCAAAAAAGCGCGGAAAAAGCAATTTCTTGAAAATATAAAAAATTTCCAAAGTTGTAGAGAATCAAAAACCAAGCTAACCCAGATTGTTGAAAATTGAAAAAGATGACCCCCTTCTTCTAAAAAATGATGCCCTGGAAATTTGAAGCATGAAAAAGTGAGCCTCTAAGCAACCTGATCTAGAAAATATGAAGAACTTTGAAAAAGCACCACATTTTGGCCTTCAAATCTTGATATGAAGAAAATTATGTCTCCTCCTCTGGACACCAACCTGCAAGATGTGAATAGTGAATGCCAAAGCCACCTTAAATAGGTTTTGAGGATCAAAAACGCTTTATTCTCCAACTTTAAATCCAATCCTGAGCCAAGAACATCGAATGTGGACGTTGTTTGAATGTTGAATTGTGAAAATTTGAAAATTTCACTAAGGCATGGATTCTTGGGCGCCTTTACTTGACAGACTTAGCCATTTTTTGAAATTTCAAACTTTTTGCTTGATAAAATGCATCTCCTTGATCTTCGATTCCAGACACTAGATGAATCCCATGGACTGACTGATGATCTCATTGCAGAGCTTGATTGAATCTGGAAAGATTGTCCTAAAGGCTGCAACAACTAAAAACTAATTTTGATCCCTCAAAATCTTGGGCGCCCCTGGCTACCAAGGGCGCCTTTACTCAGCAGAGTTAGAATTTTTCCTAATGTTCTTCAATTTTACATGTTTTCTAACCTTCAGATGAATTCTCATTTCCAGGCGTTCAGGAGGTCTGATGAACTAACTATTGGATTCGTTGGATAGCCTGACTGAATCCGGAAAGAAACTTCTAGAGACTGCATCTTCTAAAAACTGATTTAGTGGGGTCAAAAGCTTGGGCGCCCCTGGCAGCTGGGGCGCCCAACTCCTCCAGAGTTAGATTTTTTTTTTTGTTTTTATCTTTTCGTTTGACTGTCATTTTGCACAAGTTTATCCCTCCGTTTAGTCTGCAATATCTGGTGCTTGACAAATCTTATGAGCTCACTGATGATTCCATTGAAAATCCAATTCAAATTTGAAGACAACTTGCTAGAGGTGACAAACCCTAATTTCCACTTTTAGATCCTCAAAAGCTTAGGCGCCCCTAGCTAGCTAGGGCGCCCATCCTTGCTAGACCTAGTCATTTTCATGTGATCTTCATCCTTCAAATTTGTACCCCATTCTCTATCCTCCGTTTGATCTAAAATTGCAGGTGACTAAAGAATCTGATGAACTAGCTAAGACATCCACTAGATAGCTTGCAAAATTATAAAAACAATGACTGATTTGGCAAACCCTAACAGCTGAATTGGCCACCTCAAAACTCTAGGCACCCCTAGCTACCTGGGGTGCCTTTATTCTCCAGACTTAGAATATTTTCAATGAATCTCATGATTTACAGTTTTCTCTTTGATGAAACTTCTTTGTTCAATCCACATTTATGACTAATTGAATGATTGGATGGACTTGTAGATAGATTCATTGCAAAGCCAGACGAATTCTGAGAACAAACCGTTGGAAGAAAAAACCCTAATTTCTTCATTTGATGTCTTGAAATGATGAGCGCCCCTGGCTAGCAGGAGCGCCTTTATGACCAAACTTACAGATTTTTTCAAATTTTCAACTTTCCATTGACTTTTACGTTCTGCACAATTTTACCTCTCCATTCCATCTGCAATGTTTGGTGCTTGACAAATCTAATTAACTCACAAATGGATCCATTGGAAAGCCTGCTCAATCTAAAGAAAATTCCTTAGAGGCAACAAACCCTAATTTTGACTTTTGAATGCCCAAAAGCTTGGGCACCACTGGCTACCTGGGGCACCCATGATCACCAGACTTAACCATTTTTACTTGTTTTTCAACCTTCAAACATGATCTTCCATGCTTTGTCCTCCGTTTGATTTGTAACTGCTAGTGATAGACAAATCTAATGATTGAGCTGAGGCATCCACTAGATAGCTGGCATAATTTCAAAGACAATGATCATATTTGAAAACTCTAATCTCTAAATTAGGTCCTCCAAAACCCTGGGTGCCCCTAGTTAGCTAGGGCGCCCAAAGATCCCAAAGATAGAATATTTTTTGATGTTTTCACAATTTCCAATTTGCTTCGAAACTCCTCTATTCAATATGAGATTCCAATTGATAGCTTGATCCGATGGACCTGCTGTTGGATTCACTGTGGAGCTAAAGGAATTATGAGCAAGACACCTTTACTCTCTAGTGTTAGTTTTTTATTTGCAATTTTCAACTTTCTCCCTGATTCATCGCATTTTTTGCTTCGTGCTCAACAGTTGGGGTTGAAAAATATTCTAAGGCATGAATGGCTAGGCGCCTTGACTGGGCAGGGGTGCCTAGCATCTCCAAACTTAGTCAAATTTTCTCAATTTTCAAGATTCTTCAACTTCCTTCCTTTGTTCTTTGTTCCTCAAGCATCTTTTGTCGTTTCTCGATTTGTGCAATGCTTGAGACCTTGAATCTAACACCTGGCAGTTGACCAACCTCCATTAATGACCTCCAAGCTCTTGTTTTAGCTTCTGAAAAAGCAAAATAGACCCATCAGAGAAAAATTGATCTTTTGACAATTCTTACTAGACCAGTCTGATGAGGAAGTATTTTCAACCAATCAAAATCAGTTTGAACCCTGGAATCCAAAAATTCTATTTTTAGAAAATTTTGCTAGCATCCGTTTTGAGAAGAAACCCAGAAAAACCAAGAAAAAGTCTAGTTTTAGAAAATTTCCTAAAATTTAGGGTTGAAAAACTAAGATTTGGGTTTTGTAGACAAGGTCACTATGAGCAGACCCAGATCCTCTAATTTTGAAAATTTTGAGTTTTTGAGTATCATGCATGACATGCAAGTTTTCATTTTCCAACCTTCTGACAGTTTTTGACAAGATTTTTGACCATTTTTTCAAAATGCCTAAGTGTAGCAAAAATTTTAATTTGGGATACAACAACATCCAGGAATCCCCGTTGTTTCCTCGAAGTCTCTCGGTGGCAGTGGGGGGGCAGCGAGGGGACGTTTCTCAGCTATCTCCAAGTCTCTAAAACATCCTGGTTGGCGAGACGGCTAGATTTGGGGGGGGGAGACACGTCCTCGTGGACTGTAATGTCCCCAAATCAGCCCTGTGCTCTTCTTTTGGTTTTAGCCTATTTCCGGAAACTCGTAGGCTAAGTAGTATTGGAAATTTAGGGTTTCCACTTTCAGTAAGTCCTCGTTCTAGCTCAATTCAGTTTTCTGTGGGTTTTGTTGTGGATTTACTATTTATAGCAGTTGGCTATTTTTAGTAAGTCTAATTGTGGCAGTGGTATCGACATCAGTTCAGCTCAAGTCATCTTGTCCTTCTTCAGTTTAAGTTTTGGCTTTGGTCTTGGTTATCTTCATGGACTAAGTTTTTACTTAGTCAAATTTCATGTTTCTCAGTTGTACCCCACACCTAGGAGTAATAAATTCATGTTGTTTTAAAGAGGGGCCATTAAGGGGTCAATTGTGCATTTAATGATTTATTAAATGCTTTATTGCTGCATATTTAAGTTGGATGCCTAAAAGAGGTTGATTAATATTTTATTATTTCAAAAAGTGAAATGCTTAAAGTGGTGTCCCTTTTGGAAGTTGAAGTGATTCAACTTCTTGGAATTTGAAGAGTTTTTTTGTTGCTTCATTTGCCAACTGAAGCTTATATATTGATGTTTTATGATGATCTGATTATGCATATTTTGAAGAGCAAAGTTACGCTGCTGGAATGAATCCAGAACCTGGCTAAGGGGAAGCTTAGCAAATCATTCTTTCTTCGGGCCTGAAACTATGGCTTCCTAGGAAGATTTATGAAGACCATGCTTCATTCAGGAGTATGGATAGTGCTCAATGGTGATTTTATTTAGAAGCAGATTGCTGATTTATAATCTGTTTGTACTGCTGTTGTAATTGGCTGAAGCAAATTTATACTCATAGCTTCGCCTCTGATTTTTATATCATTCTGGGTATTTGTCTGAGCTACATGTCTGTGTGGGGCAACCCTTTCTACAAAGTTTGGGATTTTATTTTTGATTGCTGATTTTTCTCGAGAAGGTCGACTTCTTCAAGAGGGTCGTACCTTTCATGCTTGCTACCTTGGGAATCGTGCCTACTGTTGCTATTGTTTCTCATTCGATTTCTCCTTCGTGTTTGGGCGCCTAGCTCCTAGTTGTTATTTGGCTGTGGTTTGGGAGCATTTTGAGCTGATTCAGAGAAGTTACGTCCATTTCTATGAGGTTTGACATTGTTGGTCTAATTTTCATTTTCTATTAACTCTGTTTCTATATCAGACTTATTAAATAATTGTACTTGCTGGTTTGAGCTTCAATTCTTCATCTTATATCATTGTAAATATTAGAGGAAGTGATACTCTAACTATTTAATGTTTTGGAAGCTTATCTATTCCATTTGCAGCTATTCTTATTCTTTGTAAAGCTAGTTAGTAGTACTAACAACTCTTTCTTTATTTGCTGCAATTTTATATTAGTTTTACACTCCCACAATTGAGTGGTTGAGTTTTAGAATAAACATCTTTCTTGTTTGTAAATTTCCCCCCGCGTTATAAGTGGTTGTGTGGATAGTATTCCCCCCACTTTAATAAGTGGAAGAGTGGATTTAAAGGCTGGCTTGCTGCCTAATAATTGTTGTAAACTCACCCACTGAATAAGTGGAGTATTCTCACCGCTTGTGGATGCCTGCATTAGCAGATGAATTGTACTTTCAGCTCTATTTATGCCTAACGATCCTCTGACCATATGCTATCACCTCGCCCACATTGGGATCTTGGTGAACATTCTTGGTTAGAGTTATCTTCTTTGCTGATTTGCATTTGGGACTAACGCTAATCAGTGTTTGCTTGCTGATTCGTGTGTTAATTTTGGGAAAAAATTAAGGGGGAATATTTCAAGAACACTGTATAATACCTAAACTACAAAAATGTTCCCAAGGCTTGTCTCTACTATCCATTGAAGCAACATTCCATGGATTTTGAAAATATGAGATAAGACATATTTCAATCCATTGTAAAGGATAACTCATACAAGGTATTTCAAGGGCGTGTGTGCATAAATATAATTCATAAAATATTAAATATACATAATACACGCACAATAACTTAGCACGTACAAGGTCTTTCAAGAGTGTGTGTGCGTGCATGTATATAATGTATACAGATGCATAATACACACCCATGCGCATGCACACACACCCCATGCGTGCACACACAAATTATTTATCTGTTGTTACCAAATGTTAAGACGGGTGCTCTTAAAATTTGGGCACTACCAAATGCAATCTCTAAAGAATAAGCAAACTATATGTAAATTTAAAATCAACAGCTTACAATTGAAAATAAGACAGACTATGGCAACCCATTAGACTAGTGTAACTTCTTGCCCATTCTATTTCTCACTTATAATCTTGCAAATAGTTGATCCATATGTTTCCCTCAAAGTTAAGTTTCTAAACCCGAACCAGGAATTTTATTCAATTTCAAGTTTTTATATGATGTTTACAACAAATAATGACAGCTCAGTTAATTTCTCGAATATGCTGCTTCCTTACAGAATATAATGAATTCAAAATTTTCCAAGCACAACTATGTGTATATATTAAAAATATATTTATAAGCTACAGAGTCGATGTCTTGCAAAAGAAAAAATCACAAGCATACTCAGTGCAATAGATTGGTCACTGAACTTTTAACCTTGCAATAGCATTAGGCTGAAGCGGGAATATAAATTTTGGAGTTTATTAGTTTCTTGCATTAAATATATTTTTGTCCTCAAAATTAAAATAAAAAATTATTGAAATTTTGATCACTATAAAAAGGCACCACAATCCCTTACAGCTCAATAAAAACAAAAATCTGAAAATGAAGGCGTTGTTTTCTAGTTGTAACATGTCCTTTAGACAGCAGCACAAACAGCAAGCTAGTAAGGATATTTAACTACCAACATATCATATTTCTAATTTTTTTCACAGAGTAGCAAGTAACCAACAAAATATATTATTTAATTCATTGCTAAAACAATACCACTACCACATTCTATTACTCTCTAGATGATGGAATATTTCCAATGAATCAAAGATTCAAGACCATTAATGGAAAGCAAAATTCTCTTCGCATGAGACCTTTTCAGTTTTCTAATATTCTGAAACTTAGGTCTGTCCATCAAACTGCAACCCAATTACTATTCATATATTTTTAATATCAATGGAAACCACAAAATTAGTCATCTCAACTAGATATATTACTTTTAAATCCTTGAAAAAGACTTTAAAAACAGACATTGCCTACCGGCTCAACTGGATGAAGATTACAACAGTACCAAGAAGAGTGCTGGCCACAACAGTACTATCTGCGACATCTAAGAGGATGCCATTCTTATTGCATGCTTTCAAGCCATCATCAATTGGAACCTTGTATGAAAATGAACCCTTCATAACAAAAGCAAATCAATCTTCATATCTTCAAGACAGTTTCCAATAATTAGCTATATATAACTCCAAAATATAACCACATTTACAACACGCATCAACAATTGCATTTTGAAGTACCATAAAAGGCATGAATATATGTCCTAGCATCATTATCAGTTCTTATGTTCGCACATTCAGCGGTTTCAAGAACAATGGCAAAAATCATGTTGTCACCAAAAGCATGTTTATCAAAGTCCTTATCACTGTGGTAAGCATTGCTCAAGGGAAAAGCAGATTAAATTCATATGACAATAAACACGACCACAACAGAGATTATATATAGATGAGCCCACAAGCAATTTGTAAAAAAAAAAATCTTAGCCAAACAACAAAAATGAAAACTTGAAAAAAAAAATGTCATATCTCCCACCTCTCACAGAAGAAGAAAGAAAAGATAATCAACAAGTGGGATAAAGACATAATAAACTCCATGAAAATTATAATATTAATGTACAAATAATGGGCGCCACAAGCATCTTCAACCTATATCTAACAAGGGCATGTGAGAAGGAAATGGAAAAAAATGAACTGGAAGATGAATGCAGAACTGTATCTAAAGAGCAAGAGTCCCAAAGCCAAACTGTAGAAAAAGATGCACAAGACATTGGATTAAGAACTGAACTGGAAGATGAAGAGTGATCCATATCAGAATTAAGTCCCATGTGCTCTGCAATGGAATGGTATGAAGACAGTTTCTCTAAGTTTCCAGGAAAGGAGGGCACAGGGACAGAGTTTGGAGAATGGCAAAAAAAATTCCTATATTTTGGGGATGGCAGTAGGACAGTGTTTTTGAGGACAGCAATTTTTTCCTAGATTTTGGGGTCAGCACACACACACACACACACATATAAGCAACAATTTTCCAAAAAATGTACAAAATTAAATACAGAATTCAGAATACAGCTGATAATTGATAATTTAATGTCAACTGACAAATCATAAATGTTAATGATAAATCAACATGGTTTATATCATGGTAATATTATTTAGATTCAGAATTGACTTAGCAAACTTTAAGTATAATTGTATTTCAATCACTCAGAATTTAATTAGAAAAATTCTGACAAAAGACATTGTTTTCCATCCAGCACAGCACAAAACAAACTTTTGTCCATAGTGCATGTTGTTTTTCCATCTTTCATACAAAAGTAAATTGTAACAATGCAAATGACAAAAGATGAAAACATGAAAAGGAATGTGAGCGAGGATTTAGGGGGACCTTGTGCAATAAAGCATTAGGATTTTGTTCTTTTGTATTTTACTATTTAGTTGTTTTCTAGCATCTGAGTTTGACAGGGTTGGGGAATGTCCTAATGTCCAGAAGACGTCATAAGGACTTCAAATACAGTAGATTGTGAAGAGTTTCAACCAAGGTGACTGCTGTCCTAATGTTCTATAATCAAAATAACTCTTTTTTATTGCATCAATCACATAGCAATTGAAACTTGAAAGCAATGAAAGCATAAAAAACAAATGCACAGATAATTACAACTCAAATCAATTTTTTGTTCTCTTTGGAAAACATACAAGGAAGCCTCTATTAGATAATTGTCACTGATGTCAAAGCTTGATGCATCCGGCTAGAAAAGATGTCAAATTGATGCATGTTGTTAGAAAGATGTCAAAGCTTGATGTATGCTGTGTTAGAAAGAATTTGCCTAGTGTTTGATGCTGCTGCACTATACATGCCTAGATACAGAAGAAAACTTGCATATCAATGCTGCATACAAGGTTGAAAACAATGCTACATATCCAAATCTCTAGAAGGATAAACGCCATCTTTAGAAGGAAATAAGATAAGATTTATAAAGCAGCTTTATAAGACAAGAAAAGAAATATATGAGAATAGAAAGAAATCAAATCAAGTCACCTTTAAAAGAAAGAATATCAGATTTAAGGATAAGATAGGCGCCTCATTTTGGATAAGTTTGGATAAGAAAAGCAGTTTGATGTGGGTGCCAAGATAAGAAGGTTTTTTATCTTGATTTTAATTGTAAATTAAAAACAGAAATGCAGCGCCAACTTTAGAAGGTTTTATCCTTGAAGTTTTTCATGGATATTAACAAAAAAAAAAGGAAACATTTTTTAGTGTTTTCTTTGGGGTGCCTTATGAGCAGTTTTTGTTTTTTAATTTTTTTCAAAAAAGGAGAGTTTTTTGGTGAAGGCACAGATAGAGTATGCAGTTTTTGATTCAGTGATTGAAAATCAGAGATAGAGGTCGATGAGCAAAGAATGAAGTGCAGATTTATGAAGAGAGATTGAGCATAGTACAGAGAAGTTTTCTTTCAAGCAGAGTTTATTGGAGGTCGGTGCCTCATACTGAATCAATGCTCAGAGGGAGTTGGTGCTTCCAGTGAGTTGGAGCTTGTGTTTGTAAGATCAGTGTCTTATGTGGGTTGTTGCCTACAGTTTGTAAAGAAGTTAATAAAAGCAATATTTTGGTGTGTTTTTTTCCCTTGGGGGTTTTCCACGTAATTTTTGTGTTCTTGCATGTGCAGCTTGTTTGATGTTTTTGAAGTTGCATTTTCAGATCTGAAATAAGTGTTAAAATCTGTCCTAATACTGATTCACCCCAGCCCACCCTCTCAATATTAGCATGTGCTCTTCAATTGCTATTAGAGCACGGTTTCTTCGGAAAAAAGCCTTACAAGCTTGAAGGTAGATACTGAGAAGCACACAATGGCTGGTAATGATGGACATGGTTTTTCCACTAATAGGGCACCTTTATTTGATGGAACAAATTATGCTTTCTCGAGCATAAGGATGGAGACGTACTTAAAGTGCACTTGGATTTGACATCTAGCAGTCAGTGATTGATGGTTACACAGCCCTGACAACTATTCCAACTGATGTTGTTGGTAAAAAAGCTAGTGAATGTAATGCTAAGGTCAAAGAATGCCATTCTTTGTGGGTTGTCCAAATCTAAATTTGTTAAAGTGGTGCATTGTGCATCTGGAAAAGAGATGCGGGATAAATTGAAAAATATTTGTCAAGGAGATGAGAGATCTAAGTCTCCTAGAAAGTCCAAGGCTTTGTGTTGGAATTGCAGCAAACCTTGTCACTTTTGCAAGGAGTGCAAAGAGGAGAAAAAGAAGAAGAAGAGAAATAATGATTCTGATTTTGAGAAGTCTTCTCAGGATGATGGTGAAGCGCTTGTCGTTGCCTTGGCAACACATGCATCAGAAGCTGTGTGGCTGATTGACTCTAGTGCATCATTCCACATGACCTCGCATAGTGGTAAGTTTTCAAAGTGTTACTATTATTTCCTCCCCCACCTCATTGATTCATCTACTTGTTTGAAAACATCTCATTTTAACGCGGGCAATGTTTCATGTCACAGTATGAACCCAGGTGGTGTTTTCTTAAGTTTATCGAACCTCCCACTTTACTGCCCAGGCCCCTTTTATCTCCTTCCTATGTTCAAACCGGTCGGTGTTTTGTATGTCTTGTCGAACCTTGTTGCTGGTGTGATGATTATTAGCCTAGGCGGTCTTTCACCATAACATTTGAACTTGGGCGCATTTTTATAGAGTTCTTCAAACCTCTTTTATTACCGCCCATAGATGTTTGTTTTTAAATTTTTGAAAGATGGTTATGTGGGGAATAGTGAAAGCGACAACTACCACGTGTCATAACGCAAAATTAAGACATTAATGTCCATCTACTTCCATGTTTTTCCGTGAAGCCGAGTTTAATGAAATAAAAATATGGGCAAACATTCTTGTCGCGGCAATTTCTGAGGACAAGCTAGAGGAGACGCACAGTTCAAATTGCAGGATTCGCCATTAGAGGTATTTTTAGTTTCCATTCATTGCAACCTATTTTCTAAATTATTTACTCTTGCATTGAAGAAACATATATTGTCAAGAGTCACTGGTGCATATGGCAAGGGTTAAATACGCTAGCTATGAGTATGTGTCTAGGTTAACCTACGAAGGGCCTGAAATTGGTGATACTCGGCTAGGGCTGGTTAATTTAGATGAATTGTGGAATAAATTTAACAAACCTAACCCTGCACCTATCATTGAGAGAGTAGTGGGTAGTGGGTTGATTGAAGTCGCCACATTTCCAATAGTTGTGCAATGTCTTGAACTAGTGTTGGAATGTATCTAACACTATAATTCACAAACACGGGAAGTTAGGATAGAGGATAATAGGCTTATTCTGAAGATTCAAACGTCTACCTTTGTGTCCTATTTGAGAACTCCAGAAAGGGATGAATACTCGCCAATGGACATGGCAAGCTCTCAGATTGAGTTCACTACCAAGAAAGAGGTTTACAAAAATGTGATAGCAAAGAACTAGCTGGTCAAACCAAAGAAGGGAAAGCCTCAATTGCCTCGCAACCTACATAGGAACCATTTTGTAGATGAGGTGGCCGATATTGTAGTGTTGTTGCACAGGGTTAGGGGAAGTGAAAATGTTCACAGCTTCAAAGAATGGATGTATTTCTTCATCCAAATCATATTGAGCGGGGAGCAATTCCTAGACTAGGCAAAGATTATTAGCGACCATCTGCATGAGTTGATGTCATTTTTCACTCTGAACAGATTTTTCTTTATGTCATCATATTTAATATATGCCCTTGCTAGCACTCAACCCTACCCTGGATTAAGGCCGAGTGATTTGCCTCTAGAAAGTACCAATTTATGATTACTTTGACAAACTCCAACTTAACAAAAGCTTCTTGCATTTCAGAAGAATTGCTGATACTTTTACCATGAGGATGGTCAAGGAATTGTAGGGGCATTTTGCATTGAGATTATCTCCAGAGGCAATGCAGTTCATTGATTTTTATGGCAGCCACTTTATTCAATTTCAGAGGTTTTCATACATAAGAGTAGGCTGGTATGCTAGTTTTCCTATTAAATTACCCAAGTATCCTGAAGACAAATGGGTGATTATTGAGGTGAGTAGACAATTGGCTGATGTTAATAGGTTGTGTCAAGGTAGAAAAAGATTGACAGTCAGTTTTCCATTTGGTTTTGGTGCATATAGTTGCCAGTCAATGTCTAATGCTTTGAATATTGAGAAAGAATTGTCCAGATATAACATGCCCTCATATGAGGAGCGTGTTTCTTTTGATCTTAAAGATTATATTAAGAACAATCTAAAATTGGGCCCTACCTTCAATCACCAATCCAACCTTGAGGATTATTGGGCTGATTGCTTTGATGAATATGAGGTAAGGAGAATAAATTGGATGAGATTAACAGTCGAAGAAACACGGGAGGCCAGTAGGTCTTCAGTTGGGCGGTAGAATCCCTAATTATAATTCTCTTTCCTCATTGATAAAGATGCCCAAGTATATCAGCATGAAGATGATGTCAAATGCAATCCTTTCTCACTCGTAATTACAGGTACATTCATTTGTTAATTAAAGTTACTTCTTTAAGCAATAAATGTTATTCCTTGAAGTTAAATGTTCGTTGAAGAATCTGTAGCTGTTAATTTTAGAATAGCCAATTGTTCATTCAATTGAATTGTTGAATTCGTGAAGTTAGTTATAGATTAATGAAATATTTTTTGTTTTAAAAGGAAACCCTAGTTTGACAGTTATTTTGTTATGGATCTTTTGTGAAACAGTTAGAAGACTCATTTCAGCTGAAACTAAATATTTAGAAGTTAGTTGAATGTTTTTGATTCAGTTGGAATCGAATTGGAAACCCTAGTTTTGGAAACAAGTTAGTTGCAATTCAGCTGACCGTTTAGGTTGTTACATACTAGATCCAAAGACTCACAATTTGTTGAAGGTACTTCCCAAGCCCCTGCCAACAAGCAATCAACTGGTAACGCTCCTCAGTTCTTATCATCAGGTGCTCAAGGAGGTGGTGATGGAGACCCACCAAAAAAGAATGTGTATTCACAAACCTGTGGGGATGACATTTTCAACCTACCTACTCGAGAGAAGCATAATGAAGGAGAGCAGGAAGAGGAAGGATTAGAAAACCTGAATGTTGATTCCCTTCCCTCTTAAAACGAATCACTTGTCAGAGAGGTAAGCACCTCTTAGGGGCCAGGAACAACCGCACCTACACGAATCACTTGTCACTCGGACGTTGTTTGAGTCACCAGGTTTTAAGGCAACTAAGGTCATAGTAACCCTAGCGTGGCTGGAAGATTCACTGTCACGAAAAAGGAAAGTCATACAACCCAGCTTGCCTAAGCAAGACATGGTAGGTCAGTTGTTACAGAGGACTTCAACTCCTAAATCTAAGAAGTTAAAGACCACTGCTAGGCTTATAGATGACACAGAATCAGGGACACTTCAGTTGGAAATTGCACGACCTTTGGTACAGAGAGATGTTTCTTACACAGCAGCAAGTGACTTTGAAGTGAATAGGGTCAACCTCGGTCCTCCTACCAAGGATGAGTGTCAGCAGCCAGGATGATTGATAGATCAAAGAAAGATAAGGAAAGCAAAGATGAATTGAAAGCCCGGGTTCGAAACTTGACCAATTATCTAAAGTCTATTTTTGAGGTCGTCCCGTAGCCTATCTCTTAGATAGATACTTCTATTGAATCTCTTACTGTAGTTGGAAAAGAAGCCCTAACTAAAACTAAAAGTTGTCAAAGTTTAAGTCGGGTTGTAGATGATTGGAATGAATCCCTCATCAAGAAGGGAAACCTTATCATTACTGAATCCTTTAAACACTTCCAAGAGGTGCGTACTTTGAAAGCCACCTTAGGGGATGAAGCCATTGCTATTGAAAAAGAAAAGAAAATGTGGGTTAATTATCAAACTGAATTGAAGTTATTGATGAGCTCGGATATGGAAAAACTAGTTGCACATCAAGTCATACCTAATGCTTCAGATACTAGCTACCTGTCATGGACTAGAGTAGAGTGGAAATTAAAAGTTGCTAAACAAAATTTACAAAAGCTTAAAGAGATCATCAATGAATGTGCTGCCATTTTAGATGAAGCACTGAGCACCTTGGTAGCTCTTGGTCTACTTCAAGATAAAGATGGAATAAGGGATGATGTAGACGCTAGAAGCTTGACAGCTCATTTCAAGAAAACAGTCAAAGAAGCTCTTGACTTACCCACACCTAATGCTGAACACTTACAAAAACTAAGCAAATTACAACTGGTATCATCTCAAGGAATGGATCTTATGAAGGCTTGTGAGCAACGCATGGAAACGGCTAAAGATCTTCATTTGACATGGAAGATAAGGATGACAAATGTAACCATTCCCCAACATAAGGTCTGATGCACATCCTTAAGGCGTTCCAGGCGTGGCAGAAGAAACATTTGGTGGTCCAGGAAGCTAGAAATGAAGCGACATCGTCGTAATGCATGGCTCCTCTTTATTTCTTTTATGTGTCTTTTGTCTAATTAGCTATGGACATGAAGAGGCGGGACTCATCTGCCTATTTAAAATGTATCTATCTTTATATGCTCTCTCTAGACATTTTTTTGAAAGTTTGCTCAGTACCATTGATGAATGAAATTACTATTTTGTCTATGTGCAATTTGGTGGAGTTAATCCGATTTCTGAAATCTTTGCATTTAAGAATATCTTATGCATGTCTTATCTTGGTATGAGCAATGCAGTTCTTATAATCGATTTCATTTCTCACATGTTATTGAGTGAATGTTCTGTTTCTGATGGTTACTTAGTCTTTGTGCTAATACTTCTTATCTGCTGCATCACGCCCTGATATTTGAAATTTTTTTGATATTGGATATACCTTTTTTGCTTTCCGGTCAAAAGCATGCATGATGTTTTATTTTTTTTGTTCTTCAATTCATTGAAAATCATGTGAGGGAGTTGTACCTCGGAAAAATTCAGAGAATATTCATCTTGTTCAAAGGTTAATATTCAGAGTTGTTGGGTTAAATTTTCTACACCTTGTGGGCATTCAAGTGTAGATTTTCAGGGTGCCCAATCTGTCAACCAACACAAAGTATGAAGAGTTTGATGGTGGGAAGATGTACTTGGATGATAACTTTCACCTAAACATTGTTGGCTATGGAAGACTTATGATTTGATTCCCTGATGGTAGAGTGAGGGGATCAATGGTGTACTACATATCCCTGGTTTGACATGGAACCTGTTATCTATAAGTAAACTAAATGATGTGGGTGTGCAAGTAGTTTTCTCGAATGGAGGATGCAAGATGACGAGAGGAGCTATAGTGTTGGCTAAGGGTGTTCAGATTGGCACTCTGTTTCAACTTGATGCATGCACTATTCAATGCAATAGTTCTTTTTTATGAAGAAAAGAACTTTTGAGTCACTATCCCCACCATCAGATTTAGTAGCGAAGTGGACCGTTGCATCTACTTCTAATGATTGTGCTTTTTGGGTACCCAATGGTGCTCACTCTATGGAGATGAAACTTCTAGCAGAGAAAACTATGTTATGGCACCAAAGGCTTGACCACATTGGTGAAAGGGCCTTAGAACCTTGAAAAATGAAAATCTTGTTAAGGGGATGAATGATTGTAATCTTGAGTTCAATTTTTGCGAACATTGCATTTATGGAAAGCAAAACTGTGTTAAGTTTTACTCTAGTTCTCACAAATCTTCTGAGATGTTGGACTTGATTCATTATGATGTATTTGGTCCTGTCAATGTTCCTTCAATTGCAAAATCTGTTTATTTTGTTTCATCGATTGATGATTACAGTTGAAGGCGTGGGTTTATTTCCTTAGAAGCAAATCTGAAGTCTTTAATACATTCAAAGAGTTTAAAGCTCTTGTAGAGAATCAAAAGGATAGAAAGATTAAATGTTTAAGGATTGACAATGGTTGTGAGCTTTGTTCGGCAAATTTCGATAGGTTCTCTAAAGAACATGGGATTGAAAGACATAAGACAACTCCCTACAACCCCTCAGTAAAATGGAGTTGCAGAAAGAATGAACAGGATGTTGATGGAGAGGGCTAGGAGTATGCTTAGTAGAGCTAGCCTTGAACCCCTTAGCAGAATGGAGTTGTATAAAGAATGAACAGCATGTTGATGGAGAGGGCTAGGAGTATGGTTAGTGCAGCTAGCATCAAACAAAAGTTTTGGGTTGACACTGTTGCCACTGCTTGCTACCTGATTAACAAGTCTCCTACTTCAACGCTTGTGGATAAGACACCCATGGAGGTATGGTCTGGTAAAAATCCCTCACTGAGACATATTTGAGTATTCGGTTGTGAGGCAAATGCTCATGTGCCTAAAGAGAGGAGGTCTAAGTTGGAGAACAAGGCTGTAAAAAGTATCTTCATCGGTTATGGTATCGGTGTGAAAGAGTACAACCTTTGGGATCAAGTGGCCACAAAGGTTCTATATAGCAGAAATGTGGTTTTCACGAAACTTGTTACTCCTATTGTAGTCTTACAGCCAGAGAAAGAAGAAAAGAAAGAGGATGCGGTTCATCTTCCTCCTACCCTTGAGAAAGAAGAATAGAAAACATCTAATGGACCTGATGATGAGGAGAGCTCAAGTAGCTCTGAAAGTTCAAAAGAAGATGAAGAACCTCAACCTCAACCTTTGAGAAGGTCTACATGGATAAGGCGACAACCTGATAGGTTTGGATATTCATTGCATGATTCTAGTTGTATTTTCACTTTGATTTCTAACATTAATGAGCCTAGGACCGTAAGGGAGGCAATGGGTATGAGTGATGCAGATTCTTGGATAAAGGCCATGGATGAAGATATGGCTGCATTAAAAAAAAATAACACTTGGGATCTGGCGCCCTTGCCTGATGAACATAAACCCATTGGTTGCAAATGGGTGTTCAATAAAAAGTTTGGTTCAGATGGCAATGTTGAGAGATATAAGGCAAGGTTGATTGCAAAGGGTTATTCCCAAGTTGAGGGAATTGATTACGGTGAGATTTTTTCTCCTGTTGCAAAGCTGGCATCCATTAGATTTTTGTTATCACTTGTTGCATACAATTTAGAGATTGAATAAATGGATGTGACAACTTTCCTTCATGGTGACTTGAAGGAAGAAATCTATATGTCACAACCAAAGCATTACATTGTGAAAGGTATAGAAATTTTGGTTTGCAAATTGAAGAAGTCTTTGTATGGTTTGAAACAATCACCTAGGATGTGGTACCAAAAGTTTGATCATTTGGTGTTGAGTTTTGGATTTCTAAGATTGAAATCATATCATTGTGTCTATTTCAAAACTATTGATGATCGCATTCTCATTATTTCATTGTACGTTGATGATATGTTGTTCATTGGGAATGGTAAATCTTTGATTTCTGATTTGAAATTTTGAAGTCTCAGCTTTCAACACGGTTTGAAATGGAGTTAGGTGCAGCTAGTACATTTTGGGTATGGAAATCAAAAGAGACAGGGCAAACAAAAAACTTTGGTTAGGCCAAAGTAAGTACGTGAATTCTGTGTTGGAGAGATTCAACATGGCAGATTGTAGACCATTGTGTGTTCCTGTTGCGATGGGGACAAAGTTATTAGTTTCAAATTGTCTAAAATCTCCTAGTGAGGTGGAGGATATGATGAGAGT
The DNA here is from genome assembly GCA_007258455.2 of Sequoia sempervirens. Taxonomy (NCBI): domain Eukaryota; kingdom Viridiplantae; phylum Streptophyta; class Pinopsida; order Cupressales; family Cupressaceae; genus Sequoia; species Sequoia sempervirens. The sequence goes on along the minus strand of VDFB02000003.1, from coordinate 744,829,130 downwards.
ACCTTATGCTAGTGCTATTGGCAGTTTGACGTATGTTGTGGTCTATACAAGACCAAACATTGCCCAAGTAGTGGGAGTCCTTAGCTGATTCATGGCTAATCCTAGACAAGTAAATTGGGATGCAATAAAAAGAGTATTCAAGTATTTGTGTGGTACTTCCAAGTATTCCTTATGTTATCATGGACATCCTACAGGATCTTTACATTTAGTTTGTATTCATGGATTCGTAGATTCAGATTGGGCAGGTGACTTGACAACACAAAATCCACCAGTGCTTGTGTTTACTATGTTTGGTGGTGCTATCAATTGGATGAGTCGGCGGCAAGCTATAGTCACTTTGTCCACTACAGAAGCAAAGTACATGGTAGCTACTCATGCTTGTAAGGGAGCCATATGGCTTCGAAGATTGTGTTCAAATGTTGGGTTTGATGCAAGGATGATTACTATTTCCAGTGATAATTAGAGTGCTATTTTCTTAGCAAAGAATCCTACCTTCCATGCTAGAAAAAAACATATTGATGTTCAATTCCATTTTGTCTATGACATGGTGGAAGATGGTAAGGTATAGATTGAAAATTTTGATACTTTGACGAATGTTGTAGATTCCTTGACAAAGCAAATGAGCACGGAGAAGTTCAGATGGTGTTCGAAATCTATGGGCCTTTCAGCCCCTAGCAATTGATTACCTGGTTAGATTGGCTCTTGAAAGGTATTCGATAAGTGGGAGAATGTTAGGAATTAAGGTGTCTCAAACTTTGCAATTTCCTAGCATTAAAATATTAATTTAATTATGCTTATGTTGTAATTTCTTGCTCATTAATCTGTCATCTAATATGACTTAGCACAGTGAGTTGTCAACATGTTGGAAGATGACATGGAATGTGACATGGATGTTGTGGTCCCCATAAGGCAATGTTAGCGTCCAACTTTGGGAAGAGATTCCTTGACATCTGTTGGCATCTTTGAGAGATTCTATGACGATTTTATGATAGATTCCTATGATGATTTTATGATGGATTCTTATGACGATCATGACACATAATAGCCAGATTCTATGACAAGGTGGACAAGTGTTGGAGGGAATCTTTGCATGGGGAATCTAGGCGCCCAAGTTTGACTATGACAAGTTGTAAGAAAATTATTTATTATTAGTCAATTATGAAAGATTCTCTTACAGCTGTACGTGTTGCCATATATGACAGATTCTATGTTGATTGTAAGGTGTGTAAGAGCATCCAGCATACCTATTTTGAGTAAAAATGGGGCGCCCAAGTTTGGAGGTATGAATGAGGAGTCAAAGAATATTGTACAGATGTCAATTGCATGCCTGGAGGTGATGGAAAAATGTGCCAAGTGGATTTGGACGCCCATCTCTTGTAGCTTACTCTAGAAGCTACTTTCATACTTGTATTCTCTATATATTGAATGTCTTGGAGTGGGTTTTGTAAGTTGTATTTTGCAAGTATTGTTATGTTGTCAGAACAGCTCCAGAAATCAACATTTGTATACTCTTGGAAGAACTTGCATTGCAAGTGTGTTGTAATCAACATTGGTTAGATAATACATTGTGCAAGTTTTGGAGTGGGGTTTTTCTCCTAAAAGGGTTTTCCCCACATATATCTTGTGTTGTGAGCTTTTGATGCTTGCATGTGTTATTATCTTAATAGTCTTCCTATTGTACATCTCCCATAGTAATTGTAAAAAGAATTAAAATAGTACATCTCTCCTCTTAGATCAATGTTAGGAAGCATTTCCGTGTACCTTGCTTCCTTTCAGAGTACTCAAGAGGAATTGTTGCAGGTGTGGAGTCTTGTAAGTGCAGAGAGTTTTGTGCTTTAGTAGATTTGTTGCAGATATTTATGACTGTAGAGGGCTGCATGCTCTAGTAATTTTGTTGCAGCTTTGTGGAGGCTTGTGACTGTAGAGAGTCATAAAAGGAGGCACGAGTGTACCAAAAAGGGCCATGCTATTGAATGTGAGTTGAATACTCTAGTAAGTTTGTTGTGGGTGGAGTCTTGTAACTACAAACAATTGTGTGTATGTGTAGATGTCTTTGAAAAAAGGGACAAGGTTTGTCTTGAAGAGGCCAGTTGAGCAGGCATATATGGAGCAATACCAAGAGGACTTCTTTAAGAAGATGATGTACATGGATTTGAGACTAGAAAGGTTGGAGGCTAAGCAACATAGAAGAGTTGTTGTAAATGTGATCGGGAATGAAAACAAAATTTGTGGCATGGACAAAGATGAAGTCATACGAGTTGTTGAAACTTAGGACAAAATTCTTGATAAGATGATGGACATCCTTTTGAGATTGAAAAGGTTAGAAGCTAAGCAACGTGGAAGGGTTATCATAGATATGACCAAGGATGATGAAAAAATGTCACATAGGTGGCATGACAAAAGAAAAAAAGTGACTGCAGTTGAAACATGTCTTTCCCATGGCACAGATGTGTTGTTGGATGAGTTTTTAATGGAGGAGAAAGGTTATGAAGAAAACCTTGTTTTGTCTAACATTGTTTTGTTTGCAAATATGGAGGAAGGTAAAGAATTAAAAGTCTTCATGCTAGAGGATAATGCGAAAGAGAAAATTGTGGTGGTGACAGAAGTTCTGTTGGCGTTTAAATTAGCACCTCTGGAGTGCTGATTGTAAACGTTCAGCTATTTCAAATGTTTTGCAACACTTCTTCGTTATTTAAAGAGGAGAAGTCCCTCTCTGCTGGGAGCAATGCGTAGGGAAGGGAAATGTCTAACTAGGTTCCTATCTTTTTATGCTTCAGCGGCAGGACACAAGGGTGCATAAACACAATGCGCCGTAGCTAAGCTTTTCTCTGGTTTCTGCAGATCTTAACTACGACTAACTAGCTTTTATCTATCCAATACCTTCAAGATGAACAGAGCATGAGGGTAAAGGAGCGGGAATGGAATGGTTGGATCACTTGAATTCGCCGTCTCCAGAGGATATGACCGAGGCTCTGAACTCTCGGGTATACACCGGGATAAGGTTGGTACAAGCAAACACTCTGCACGGTAAACTAGATCTGAGATCTGCCAAGGAGGAGGGACTCCTATCCGAGGTATGAGCTTAAGAAATAGTTTACTAGAAACAACAAAATCACGATGCCTTGGCCAACGAGCTTGCTAAGGAGGAGGGACTCCTATCCGAAGTATAGCTTGGAAGTCAACACATTAAACAACATCAAACGACAACTGTCAATAACAAATATCCAAGGAGGAGGGACTCCTATCCGAGGAGGGAAATGAGACAACGAGCTATTAAACACAGGACGTAGACATAACTCAAATAAGATGATCAAAATGCAAGCGCCTTCTGATATTCTTCTTCAATGCTTTATCAACGAACTACAAAAGTTGGGAAAGCAAAGGCACGAAATCATGCACAATTACAATCATCCAACGAACTCTCATCCAAGAGTGAACAAATATTCGCTTTCAAAGTGTTGGCAACAATGGCGCAGCAATTTTGCATAGCAAGTAAAGGTTAAACAAATAATGAGCCCAAGGCTCTTATTTATAGAACTCAAAGGAGTGGGCAACCCCAAAATCTCCTTGAGTTAACAATGAGTTCTTGCCAATCAATTAGCAAGATTTATTCCTAAATAGGGGGAACAAGCAGTTAACTGGAAAGCTACTTCAGTTAACTGAAAGTCAACAAAGAGTCAACTGGAAACTACTTCAGTTGACTGAAAGCAAACTAAAGGTGAACTTAAATGTAAAGTCTCCCTCCAAAATAGACATCCACATTTAGTGGAGATCTAAGATCCACAAATCGTGGAAGTCAATTAGACATCCTTAATTAGTGGGATCTGACAATGCATGATTTAAGGAAAGTGGAGTTAAACTTGGAAAGAAGCATCAAGTTAACTCCAACTACATTTAATAGCATCTCGAGTTGACTTGGAAAGAAGCGTCAAGTCAACTCAAGTCTCATGAATGCCACTTGGAGTGTGTATGGCGTCCTTTTCTGGTGCATTTATAACTCGCCATTAATCAACAGTGTCTCAATCCATTGATTGACCTCATCAGCTTCTGGGGAGTTAATGCTCCGTAGGATGATGACGTGGCGTCGGAGCATGACCTCACCCGTTGTGAGCTGATTTCCGAAGTCAATGCATTGAGATGCTGCCTCTTCTAACTTGGTTGATAAAGCTGCTACCTTAGCCAGCTTACAACCCTCTGGATCGTCAAGAAAGGTGCTGCGGATGACATCCCTGAACTGGTTCTGTACAGTCACCAACTCGACGTATTCTCCTCCCTCACGCTGATATTCCATGCAAGGGAAAGATATTACCAACATTCTTGCGAAGTTGATAATAGTGGCAACCACCCTTCTGTAATCAATCATCTCTACTGAATGAGCGTCGTAGGCTTTCACCTTGTACGCCAATTGTTCTTTCCAAGCAAAAAGATGTTGCTTGTTTTCCTCAGAGTATACTGATTGATATGCTAATTGCAAATCTGCAATTGTACTTTCGTCTTCAAGCCTCTTTTCTGCAATCTTCTGTTCTGACTGCTGGATCTCCACACGAAGTTCATGTGCTCTATCCCGTAACTGGTATAGGTTAGCCAGTACGCATCTACCCTTGAGAACAAACTCTTCCACCTGATTCCTCAAGTGTTTGCCGAATGTTAACAATTGCCGATGATTTTGTTCGGCGGGGAGATCTAGTAGTCCTGCCGGTAGGGCTGAGACGTTGGGTGTGCCATGTATCAAGCTGGTGATGTAAGACCTCAGTTTCTGATTTTCAGCCTTTAAGGCTGCCTTTTCTTTACCATCCTTGGCCATCCTTTCTTGTGCGCTCACCGAAGCTATTCCGAGAAGGTCCGCCTCCACCTGTCGTGTAGTCTTCCCGAGGTTAAGTTGAGACAAAGTGTAGTCCTCTACTTGAACCTCGTGTATGCTTTTCTCTACTGGTGGAGCGGCAGTCTCTATGATGATCTCACATTCTGCATTCCTTTCTATGTGAACTTGCTTCTTTAACTTCTTCGCCGACGTGTCTTGTGGGACGTGGTCGAATTCGGTAAAGTCAAGCTCATATGAGGGTTTTTCCCTCTTCCTTCCTAGGAAACCTTCGAGCCAAATAGAATCTCGGCGAACTTCACTAGGAGGGACGTGAGGCCCTTGAACGCTAGATGTGTGAGACTGTGCTGGAGTAATGTCTCTCGGTGGCGAATCCAAGTCGATGAGGACCTGTGTTCGCTGTGATACTGGTGATGTTGGCGGCTCTGCTTCCATAACAGGCACCGTTTCTGCTGCTGCTTCTACTGTTGCTACCTTCTGCCATTGGCTCAGCCACTGGTTCTTCAACAACTAATGCTGTTGGTTCTCCTGTGATAACTTCGGCTGAATCAGGGGTAGCAGTCTCTACTCTTTGTTCTGGGGCAGCAATACCCGTGATTATTTCAGGACTATGTGTGGCTTTCTCCACTGGTGTCCTCTGTGTTCTAGGTTTTGACATCCTCATCCCTTGGGGAGGATTGCACCATTGCTTTTGTCTAGGTTTCCTTCTTGAAGTGGAAGGTGGTGTAGACTGAACCTGTGGCGGCTCTGTTCTGTGAGGTATCACCTTCCTTGATTTCTTGCTGTCGAGATAGAGTTGGCTATTTCTAACCACTCTACTCGTTCTTTCTTCTATAGATGTATCTTCTTTGGCATACCAATCCACTCTCGGGAGCGGTTGGGAGTCAACTGAATCTGCGAAGAATGTGGGGAGAATGACTTCCCCTTCATCATCTGACAGGCCCTCAATGTCTGCTGACATGAAATCAGCAATCTGTGGGAGTCTGAATCTGCTGTAGTTCCTTCTTCGCACTTCATACTCGTCTTTACAATTCACCCAATAATCTTCCATAGAAGACTTATGTGACGAGTGTTGCTCAAGGTGTGCTGCATAGAGTCCTCTGGGATCATAGGATCTTCTATCAATGAGATATTTGAGGTTAAACCTCCTTGTTTCTTGACCCATCATCTTTGCATCCGCCGCGAATCCACATCTATATAGTCCCATTTCAACGGGAAAGTTAACAGCTGTCTTCCTCTTCAAGCGCAAGTGGACATGAACTTCGGACAACTGTCTCAGGAACTCCATGAAAACTACCCTATCGGAAGGGTGTCTTGGTAGCATGGCGGGGTGGCCAATGTAGCCATACACGCGTATGTAGGAGAATGTAGGAAATTGGATAAACCAATCTGCCCAATCCGCCATTGCCTCTCTGGCTGTCTGCGAAATACGCACGTGCATCTCATGGTTAAGCTCACGAACTATGTGCATGGTGAAGTGATCACTTGTCTTCTTGAAGTGTCTTTCCGCTTGAGTAAACTCAAGGCGTGTGAAAACTCGTGAACCTTCTGCACACCTAAGGTTCCCACATTGTTCAATAACCTGAAATCGCCTTGGAAGGCTATCAAGTATACCAGGTAGGAGCACATGTGGAACCTATGAGCTTCCAGATACCCAGTGATTTGTCGGTGGAGTGTGTCACTGATCAAAGTGGCCCAGTCATAGTATTCCCTCCTGCCAATGATTTTAGCGATGACATAGTACATCCATGGCTGGAATTGACGACCATCTTCTTCTCCAGTGACTCTGTTGAGTAGAGTGATTAACACTGCGTACTCGTCTTTACATTCTCCTCGCCCCAACAACTTAGGCAAGCTTGCCTTTGTCACTTTTAGCCATTTTTCGGCCATTATCCTTTGACATTTGTCCTTGGCCGTCTCAAAAGCTTTCTCACATTCCGTCAATGATATGACTTTGCTGTTAGGATGTGAGGGAATATCAAAACATCTTTCGATATCTGAGGCTTTAAACTGCAAACAATCCTTCCATCTGCTGCTCTGATTTCTCTGGTGGTAGGGTTGTAATGCTTGATACAAGCGATTACGAGCTCTACGCTTTGTAGTGTGATGGGAATTGAAGCGGCTTGCAGCAATCCGGATTCTTCGATATTCTGCAATGTTATTTGATTCATGCCTTCTAACTGCTCCAAATCGACCACTGGATTTACTTGGTGTAGATTTGTGTCAACTGTTTTCAGGTAATCATGGAGTAAGACCGTCTTGGTCTCGTATTGCACCTGGGAGTACTGCATCCCGAAAAACTTGAAGATTGATCAGAAGCTTGACCTAGTTCGATGATTTTTCTAAAACTTTAAAAAATAGCGCCTACGAGAAGTATTTTTCCGAAAATCAGCACATGGGTTTTGTCTGCTTCAATGTCAACGCAATCAGCTCCTCGTGAATTTGACTTCAACTTTTTAAAACCCCAGTAGGAAAGTCATGATTTTGGAAAAATTTGTCGGTGATGGGTTTCTCGAAATGATGCTGATCTTACCCATTGACTTATCCGACAGAAATGCCGCTTTTTCTGGCCGATGCAAGAAACCGACTAGAAGAGAGGAAAAGACGTATGGTGGATTGAAGTTTCCAATGATTTCAAAAACCATCTCGACCACCGCAGCAACCTTTCTCGCTTCTGTGATCTGCAATAAAAATGAAAAACGGACGAAAACCTCTTTCAGATCTTCAATGGCGTCCTTTGAGAGCTTTGTGGCTGTTTTTGTCTTTCAACCTACAATGAAATAATGAAATGGACGCCATCTCCTTGAATATATATGTTTGGGCTTCAGATCCACAAATTTGGGGACCTAACACAAGCCCAAAAGGTGATTTGAGTTTGATCTGAAGTTAAAAAGGTGATTTCCACCAATCGCGGAGCGTTTTAGCCAACTTTAACTCAAAAAGCTTTTGACTTTAGTCAACAAATGACCTTTGACTTATTTTAGGCGTCCCTTTTCATCTTTTGCAAGTTTTTTGGTATTTTCTCTCCTGAAAACCCCCTGTTTGATCCTGAATCTGGCGTTGTCTGTCGATCCTGATACGTCACGGACACATTCACTGCGGAGCAGAATCCATACTGGAAAGAAGTGCCTGGGAGACTGAATGATAAAAAGCTGAGTTAAGGGCTCCAAAAGACTGGGCGCCTTTCCCAAGAAAGGGCGCTTTTGCCAATGCCTTAGTGATTTTTCAGTCTTCGTTCTTCAGCTTATTTGAAATGACCTCTCGTGCCTTGAACTGGATTTCTCGTTGATCGGAGAGTCAGATGTTTTCACATGATGTTTCATCAGGTACTCAGCTCTGTTCTGCTAAGAATGACTGTCTTCGGGAAATCTGGATCTCAAATTAGGGTTCCTTTATCCAAGGGCGCCCCTCCTTGAAAAGGGCGCTTTTGCCTTTTAGCTTGATTATTTTCGTCTGACAAGTTGCCTACTTTGATCCAGATTATCCGTTGACTGCTCTGTTAGGTATTGATGCTTGCAGTTGCGTTTCCGAGATTTGCTTGAGCTGAGAAGGTCATCAAAGGAGGCCTTTTGTCATTGGTCAGCATCTGGAAGTCCAAAAGAAAGGGCGCCTTTGCTTTGAAAAGGCTCTTTTTCTTGCAACTTTGTCGTTAACTGTGGTTTCCTGTCAATTCCTCAACTGCCTCTTTTTGCTTCGTCAGCAGTTGCTAGTGATCTATTCATCGGATGATCTGGATGTTTGTTTCACTGTTGAGCCAGCAACCAAACGTTGAGAATGACTGCTTCGGATGATCTTACTGACTTTGTTTGACCTTCAAAGACCATGGGCGCCCCTGCTTGAAGAAGGCGCCTTTTCAACATGTGAGCAATCTCCCCTTCGTAACATCTCCAGAGTTAGTCAAATTTTGACCTTTTTCGTTTTCAGGAATCTCCTTCGTCAAACAGCATCTTTTTCGACCTTTTCCGCCATGGTTGTATCGTTGAAGCTTTTGAAGCTTAGCTTTCAGCGCCTGGTACTGGCCAATCTGCCATTAATGGCTGTGGAGCTCCTAACTTCGTTCCTGAAAAAGAGAAATAGACCCACCAGAGTAAAACGTGTCTTTTGATGATTCTGACTTGACCAATGTGATCGTGAAGCCTTTTAAGCCTATCAAAATCATTTTCGATCATTTCTGGGAAGGTCCTATTTTCGGGGGATTTCCCTGAAAATAGGGGAAAAAACCCTAATTTTCAATTTTTCAGAATTTTGTACATGTGTTCCTAGACAGAAAACCACCAAGATTCTATGATTGGTTTGACCTAAAACAGACCTTTCATGGCATTTTAACAAGATTTAGCTCAATTTACACAGAATGCCAAAAAATTTATTTGGGGTACAACATAGGCTCCGTCTGGTGACCATGTCGGATACCTACGGCATAGGAGAACCGAGAAACTCAAGTTTCGTAGACCAGTATATATAATCAGTTGGGTAACGGAGTCAGGACTTTGGTTCCATACATTCCTAAAAAATAGAGTTCACCTTATCTATTGGGTTCCCCCAATTTATTCACCTACGACAAAACATCTAAGAAATCACCTAAAACACGACAATACTTCACTGAACGGGGAAAAACATAACAACATAACGTTAAAGCAAGGAAAAGTTTTTACAATATGTACTCACCCCATCCCTGAAGGGACGAAATGCTTCAAGTACTGCCCGCTGTAAGGCAGTGGAAAGAGCCTTCCGTCTGAATGTGAGAGAATATAGGAATTCCCTCCTGCAAGATTATGAATCAGGAACGGCCCCAGCCAAAGGGAGTCGAATTTTCCGTGCATTCCCTTTGGTTCGTGTCTCTTGTCCCATAACAAGACTTTATCTCCAATCTCAAAGTCCCGTTGCCGAGCCTTCTTGTCGAAGATCCTCTTCACTCGCTCTTGATGCTGAGTGATCCTATCAACTATCTCCACCCTTTCTTCTTGAAGTTTCATTAGGCACAAGATACGTTTCTCGATAGGATCTTTGAATTCCTCATCTTCTATTGTGGATGCCAGCTGTAAAGCAGACAACTCTAGAGTGATGGGTAACGCAGCTTCAGTGCCATATAGGATTATGAAAGGTGAAGTGCCGATAGCTCTTTTGGGCGTGATTCTGTCAGCCCAAAGAGCATCATACAATTTCGTGTGCCAAGCCCGTTGATTGGAATCAACCATCTTGCGCACTATTGTGACTATGTTTTTATTTGACGATTCGGCTTGTCCATTACCTTGTGGATAGTAATCTGAAGAATGGGACAAGGTGATGCCGTAGTCAAAACAAAATTCTATCAACTCCTCTGACGAGAAGCTTGTAGCGTTGTCAGCCACGATCTTTTTGGGTACTCCGAAGCGTGTAATGATGTTCTCTTTGAGGAAATTACACACCACTTCGGAAGTAGCCTGCTTTACAGGAATCGCCTCAACCCACTTAGTAAAATAGTCTGTCGCTGTGAGGACGTAGACATGTCCTTTGCTGGAATGAGGGTTGATAGGTCCCACAAAGTCTATGCCCCATTGCTGGAATGGAGCATCTATCACCACCGGCCTGAGTGGAAGGTTTGACAGCTTAAGTTTACCAACAAATTGTTGGCACAATGTGCATCTGTGCACCCAGTCATATGCGTCGCGGAACAAGGTCGGCCAAAAGAATGATGCCCGCAAGATCTTGAATGCGGTGACCCTTGATGAGAAGTGACCTCCGCATGCTTGATTGTGGAATGCCTCCATCAATCGTCTTTGTTGATCTTTGGTGACGCATAGCAGGAACGTTCCATCAAGCCCACGCTTGTATAGAACATTTCCTCCAAGCACATAGCCTTGTGCTTGTAATTTCAAAGTTCTTCTCTGCTGCTTGTCCAAGTGTGTCGGACATTCCCCGTAGGTTAGGTAGTACCATAATTCTGTGTACCACTCTTGAGCAGATTCAACTAATAAGACCATTGGGAGGTCTTCTTCCATTTCTGTTCCTGGGATTCCATCTTCAGCTTGATGTTTTAAATCACCATCTTCTGCCAGGAGTTGACATAGACCTCTCCCGCGAACGAGCTTGGTAGGCTTGATATCCAAGTCGTATTCTTGGACTCTTGCAATCCAGTTGCCTCTTTTGGTGCCCATCTCTTGTTGAGTGAGGACACTCTTGACCGCGGGGTCTGTAACATACACAGTGGTGTGAGAGTTTAGGATGTAGAATCTGAAATTCTTAACAGCCCTCACCACGGCATATGCATTTTTCTCTATTTGGGAGTACCGAGATTCACTATTCTTGAAGCTGTTGCTCATGAAAGCGATAGGTGACTCGGACTCTTCATTCAACTTCTGAGTCAGTATGGCGGATAGAGTATGTTCCGACGCGTAACAATAAAGAATGAATTCTTTATTGAAATCGGGTCGAACCAACACTGGTGCTTTACTGATGGCCTCCTTTATTTTCTCGAATGCCTTCCTTCCTTCATCGGTCCATTTGAAAACAGTTGTTTTCTTCATCATTGCCGAGATGTCTTTGGTCAGCTCCGAGAAGTCAGGTACAAATCTTCGTATAAAATTGACTTTGCCGAAGAAAGAATGTACCCCAGTTTTATTGGTAGGGAGAGCCAGATCCTTGATTGCATCTACCCGATTAGGGTCTATCCTAGTCCCTTCTTTAGAGACGATGTGACCAAGCAATTTGCCTTCTGTCACTGCGAAGATAGACTTTTTCGGATTCAGTGATATGTGATGGGACCTGCATCTCTCAAACACTTTCACTAAGTGTTGAAAATGATCTTGCCGCTTTTTTGAGAAAGCGGTAAGGTCGTCAAGATAGACGACAATCAATTTGTCTTTTAAGTCGCCAAAAGCCAAGTCCATGGCTCGCTGAAAGGTAGCACCGGCGTTGATGAGGCCGAAGGGCATCCTCTCGTAGGCGAACGTTCCCCATGGAGTGGTGAACGCTGTTTTGAGTTGATCTTCTTCAGCCACTGCAATTTGATTGTACCCCGAAAATCCGTCAAGTAATGACAGCATCTCCGAACCGGTTACCGTTTGCAATGTGTGTTCCATGATGGGTAAAGGATAGTTATCCTTTAGTGACGACTGGTTCAGGTTCCTGAAGTCTACACAAATCCGGATTTCTCCGCTCTTCTTGCGTACAGGAACGATGTTGGACACCCAGGTGGAATAGTGGATCGGATATATGATCTTAGCATCCACCATCTTTTTCACCTCCGCGTAGATTGTATCTTGGATACGCGGGTTATAGTGTCTCTGCTTCTGCTTGAAAGGCTTGATGTCAGACTTTAGTGGAATTGTATGGGACAATTCCTTTGGCTTGAATGCTTTCAGGTCTTCATAGGACCATGCAAAGACGTCTCGATATTGCTTGAATAGAGATATGAAATTGTCGCTTTCTTCCACAGTGCAACATTTGCCTAGGTTGACGAGCCGAGGCTTATCTTCCGTACCAATGTTGACTTGTTGGTAGTCGGCTGACGTCTTGTCATTAGAATTCCTTTGATCCTGAACACGTCTGTCGTGTCTATCAAAAATATCCTCCAAGGATACTAGACCTTTGGGGATATTATTGCCCTTTAATTGGATGACGCCAGATTCCGTGACTTCGGAATTCTCCGCCATATATTCCTTGGAGGGAGAAGCACTACCTTCAAAGAATAGTTCTTGATAATTGTCATCCATGCGAAGGAACTCTTGAATGTCTTTATCATTAGTAAAGACCTGCCAATTGTCGCAGTTGTCGGGGATGGCCGGCCTGTAGATGAGCTCGATAGCAAAGATATTCTGACGAAAGTCAGAATGAGGCATGAAAAGAGCTGCTGATACCGCAAGGGAATCCGCTCTGCTATTCCGCTCACGTGGTATGTACTCGATGTTGAATGCTTCGAACCAGTCGATTGCATTCCACACCCTTTGTCGGTAAGAAGAAAGACGACTTCTTCTTACTTGATACAGCCCTCTGACCTGTTGAACGATCAGCTCTGCATCACCTTCGACTTGAAGGTATTTTATACCCATATCTCTTGCCTTTTTGAGGCCAAGTATGAGCGCCTCGTATTCTGCGGTATTGTTTGTGTTATCAAACTGCAAGCGATAAGCAAATGGGTATAGTGTTCCTTCGGGAGAGGTAATGACAACTCCCGCTCCCGATCCTGCTGTTGAGCAACTGCCGTCGAACTGCATATTCCACATTCTTGCATCTTGATTCAATGTTTGCGTGGTAAGTGCAAGATTTTCATCTTCTTTAGTTACTTCTGACAGCATGGCATACGTGCCAGGACCCGTGTTTTGATGTAACACTTGTGCTTGTGGGTCTTGAGATTTCACCACCGTGAATGTTGACTTAGCCTCAGGTTCCAACTTGAAAGTGCCCTTTTTCAATGGGATTGTTGCGTACGACCAATCCAATTGAATCTCGCCTCCGAGATCTTTGCAAAAGCTTCTGCTCAGGAGCATTCCATAACTGATTGGGATGTCAGCTATGAGAATGGTCATCATGATCTTCTTTTCTGGGCAGGATGCCAATCTTACTTGAGCATCCTTCAGCTGACCTACCAACGGCACGGGTTTTGATTCAAGTGAGTAACACTTTTCTTTGGTTTCCGTGCATGATAGCCCTAAAGCTTTCATGATTTGTAAAGGCATGACGTTATCAGATGCCCCTGAATCAATTATACAGTTGCTAAGCTTATATCCTCCCATATACAAAGATATGTAAAAAGGTTTTGGCTTTTCTCCCGCTGGTACGGAAGATGCTAGCAATGTGGGCTGTATGACGATTGGCTTCTGAATCACCTTAAGAATCCGATCCATTTGATCGGGATGATCCTGGAGATACTCCAGCTGTGAAATTTGTACCTTCGTCTTCATCATGGATGTCACTATGTCAAAGTTCGTCGAAGACGGTTCTTGAGGAACTGGTGTGACGTACTCATGTGTAGACTTGGGATTAGAAGTGGAAGCTTCTTTTCCCTTTTCATTGGACTGCCGTCTTTCGTCTTCTTCTTTCTGTGCTTTGAAATGCTGAGCACGTGTAAACACGGGTGTTGACAGGTTCTCGTGATTGACAGCAAGATTGTACTGACGGTAGTCTTCTTCTTCTTGATTTACGGGTTCGTTGTGAAAGTATCCCGTTGCGGAGTCGCCATCGAAATTGTCCATTTGAGGTGGAGCAACGTTCGAATTTGAAGGTACTGTATTGGAGCTTGGAACTGCATCTCCGGCATATCCCATTATCTGATTCATCCTCTGATTCTCAGGGCATGAAGATCCAGTGTGTTCATCTGAATCGTGGAAACAACAGAACACGTTGGATTTCTCAGGTTCTGCTTGTCGAGGCGGTCCTGAGAACTTTGGCTTGAAGTTGTTAAATGATTGGAAATTATTTTTCTTCGGCTGATAAGGTTGTTGAGGCTGGTACTGCTGTTGAGGCTGGTACCGCTGTTGTTGATATGGTGGTGGTGTGGGCATTGCTTGCTGCCCTTGGTTGGGTGACTGTCTTTTGAGGATGGTCACCTCGTTTGCTACCTTTTGTAGCAATGGATCTGCTGATGCTTGGACCAGCGGTCTGATGGCATCATTCTTCATCTTCCCCGTAGTGATCATGTGATCTTCGAGCTCAATAGCCTTTTCTTGAGCTACCAGCAGGTCTTCTTCATGACTGCCTTTTATGAAAAAGGCTATCTCTGAGGGTAGGGCGTTGATGAAGCTGCTCATCAGGATCTCATCGGATGGATTCATTGTGTGGGAAAGTCGTGTAACAAGGCGGTTAAACCTTGCTACGAACTCCCTCATTGGTTCTGTAGACTCCATCTTTGAGTTAGATAAACGGGCAAACAGTTGATGACTGTCTTCAGCAGGTCTGAATCTGGCCAAAAACTTTTTGCTCATGTCTTCCCAGTTTGTGATAATCCCTGGTCGCAAATGATTGAACCAGTCAGCTGCATTTGCTTCAAGAGTTTCGACAAAGAGTCGAACGGCGATATCTTCGTGTGGCACAGACAGAACGGAACAGGCCGCTGTGAATGCTGAGAGATGTTCATCGGGATGTTTAGTCCCGTCGCCATAGAATCTTGGGAAATGCTTCCGTGATCCCTTGGGAAGTTCATGATTGCCTTGTAAGGCCAATGGACCTATGTTATTACCCCATGGAAGTGGGGCAGCACGTCTGGCAACAACTCTTGCATTTCGGCCATTGCCGAAAAGATTGTTGATGTAGTGGCCATTGCCATTGTTGCCATTGCCATTGCCGTTATTACGGCCAATGCCGTTATGAATGTTAACGTTGTCGGCCATTGCTTGAGCAGGAGGTTCTTGCTGAGGTTCTTCTAGAAATTGCTCTCGAACCTCTTGAAAGATCTGCTCTGTGTCGGATGCTTCTCCGACTTCTTCTTGGAAAAGAGGATTGGTCCTCCTTCTTGTATATACTTGGTAAGCCAGGATGTTTACTGCCACGCAGGTGGTGGTAACACTGGTCTCTCGGCTGCTAGATCAGCCTTTCTTTCTTCCTCGTCCAGAGTAATGGCTGCGGCTCTCCACTGAGCTGGTGATGTATTCTTCTCGAAGATGAAGATCCGCAAGCTGCTGATAATATCCGATTGCTCTCCTTCAATGTATGTAAGATCTGGTTGGAGAGTTGCTGGAACAAGATCAGGTTGCTCTACTGGTGCCCAAGGACGCCAAATAGTCATTCCCGTGACATAAAAGCGTTTAGCTTTTCTTGAAGTTTTATGCCTCGTTGCCCCACGGTGGGCGCCAGAAAACTGTTGGCGTTTAAATTAGCACCTCTGGAGTGCTGATTGTAAACGTTCAGCTATTTCAAATGTTTTGCAACACTTCTTCGTTATTTAAAGAGGAGAAGTCCCTCTCTGCTGGGAGCAATGCGTAGGGAAGGGAAATGTCTAACTAGGTTCCTATCTTTTTATGCTTCAGCGGCAGGACACAAGGGTGCACAAACACAATGCGCCGTAGCTAAGCTTTTCTCTGGTTTCTGCAGATCTTAACTACGACTAACTAGCTTTTATCTATCCAATACCTTCAAGATGAACAGAGCATGAGGGTAAAGGAGCGGGAATGGGATGGTTGGATCACTTGAATTCGCCGTCTCCAGAGGATATGACCGAGGCTCTGAACTCTCGGGTATACACCGGGATAAGGTTGGTACAAGCAAACGCTCTGCACGGTAAACTAGATCCGAGATCTGCCAAGGAGGAGGGACTCCTATCCGAGGTATGAGCTTAAGAAATAGTTTACTAGAAACAACAAAATCACGATGCCTTGGCTAACGAGCTTGCTAAGGAGGAGGGACTCCTATCCGAAGTATAGCTTGGAAGTCAACACATTAAACAACATCAAACGACAACTGTCAATAACAAATATCCAAGGAGGAGGGACTCCTATCCGAGGAGGGAAATGAGACAACAAGCTATTAAACACAGGACGTAGACATAACTCAAATAAGATGATCAAAATGCAAGCGCCTTCTGATATTCTTCTTCAATGCTTTATCAACGAACTACAAAAGTTGGGAAAGCAAAGGCACGAAATCATGCACAATTACAATCATCCAACGAACTCTCATCCAAGAGTGAACAAATATTCGCTTTCAAAGTGTTGGCAACAATGGCACAGCAATTTTGCATAGCAAGTAAAGGTTAAACAAATAATGAGCCCAAGGCTCTTATTTATAGGACTCAAAGGAGTGGGAAACCCCAAAATCTCCTTGAGTTAACAATGAGTTCTTGCCAATCAATTAGCAAGATTTATTCCTAAATAGGGGGAACAAGCAGTTAACTGGAAAACTACTTCAGTTAACTGAAAGTCAACAAAGAGTCAACTGGAAACTACTTCAGTTGACTAAAAGAAAACTAAAGGTGAACTTAAATGTAAAGTCTCCTCCAAAATAATAGACATCCACATTTATGGAGGATTCAAGATCCACAAATCGTGGAATAATTAGACATCCTTAATTAGTGGATCCTCGACAATGCATGATTTGGAAGGGCGGAAAGCAACCGGAAAGAAGCACCGTTAACTCCAACTACATTTTACAGCACCGAAAGTTGACTTGAAAGAAGCTGGCCGAAGTCAACTCAAGTCTCATGAAATGCCACTTGAGGTGTGTATGGCGCCCTTTTCGGTGTATTTATAATCATTAATCAATGTCTCAACTACTGGATTGACCCTACCGCCTTTCCGGGAGTTAATGTCTGCAGGATGATGACGTGGCGCTTTATACGACCTCACCCGCGAGCTGATTCGTCAATGCATTGATGTCGCCTTCTTTAATTTTGGTTGATAAAGTCATACCTTAGCCACTTTTACAACCTCCGGATCACAAGAGGCAGCTGATGACATCCTCCCCGAATCGTTCTCAGACAAATACCAACTCGACGTGATTCTCCTCACCGATATTCCATGCAAGGGAAAGATATTACCAACATTCTTGCGAAGTTGATAATAGTGGCAACCACCCTTCTGTAATCAATCATCTCTACTGAATGAGCGTCGTAGGCTTTCACCTTGTACGCTAATTGTTCCTTCCAAGCAAAAAGATGTTGCTTGTTTTCCTCAGAGTATACCGATTGATATGCTAATTGCAAATCTGCAATTGTGCTTTCGTCTTCAAGCCTCTTTTCTGCAATCTTCTGTTCCGACTGCTGGATCTCCACACGAAGTTCATGTGCTCTATCTCGTAACTGGTATAGGTTTCCCAGTACGCATCTACCCTTGAGAACAAACTCTTCCACCTGATTTCTCAAGTGTTTGCCGAATGTTAACAATTGCCGATGATTCTGTTCGGCGGGGAGATCTAGTAGTCCTGCTGGTAAGGCTGAGACGTTTGGTGTGCCATGTATCAAGCTGGTTATGTAAGACCTCAGTTTCTGATTTTTAGCCTTTAAGGCTGCCTTTTCTTTACCATCCTTGGCCATTCTTTCTTGTGCGCTCACCGAAGCTATTCCGAGAAGATCCGCCTCCACCTGTCGTGTAGTCTTCCCGAGGTTAAGTTGAGACACAGTGTAGTCCTCTACTTGAACCTCGTGTATGCTTTTCTCTACTGGTGGAGCGGCAGTCTCTATGATGATCTCACATTCTGCATTCCTTTCTATGTGAACTTGCTTCTTTAACTTCTTCGCCGACGTGTCTTGTGGGATGTGGTCGAATTCGGTAAAGTCAAGCTCATATGAGGGTTTTTCCCTCTTCCTTCCTAGGAAACCTTCGAGCCAAATAGAATCTCGGCGAACTTCACTAGGAGGGACGTGAGGCCCTTGAACGCTAGATGTGTGAGACTGTGCTGGAGCAATGTCTCTCGGTGGCGAATCCAAGTCGATGAGGACCTGTGTTCGCTGTGATACTGGTGATGTTGGCGGCTCTGCTTCCATAACAGGCACCGTTTCTGCTGCTGCTTCTACTGTTGCTACCTCTGCCATTGGCTCAGCCACTGGTTCTTCAACAACTAATGCTGCTGGTTCTTCCGTGATAACTTCTGCTGAATCAGGGGTAGCAGTCTCTACTCTTTGTTCTGGGGCAGCAATACCCGTGATTATTTCAGGACTATGTGTGTCTTTCTCCACTGGTGTCCTCTGTGTTCTAGGTTTTGACATCCTCATCCCTTGGGGAGGATTGCACCATTGCTTTTGTCTAGGTTTCCTTCTTGAAGTGGAAGGGGGTGTAGACTGAACCTGTGGCGGCTCTGTTCTGTGAGGTATCACCTTCCTTGATTTCTTGCTGTCGAGATAGAGTTGGCTATTTCTAACCACTCTACTCGTTCTTTCTTCTATAGATGTATCTTCTTTGGCATACCAATCCACTCTCGGGAGCGGTTGGGAGTCAACTGAATCTGCGAAGAATGTGGGGAGAATGACTTCCCCTTCATCATCTGACAGGCCCTCAATGTCTGCTGACATGAAATCAGCAATCTGTGGGTCCTAACTGTCGTAGTTCCTTCTTCGCACTTCACACTGCCTCTACACCACCCAACAATCTTCCATAGAAGACTTATGACTTCCAGTGTTACCCGTTGCAGCCGATAGAGTCCTCCTCCGATCATAAGATTCTACCAAATGAGATATTTGAAGCCAAACCTCCTTGTTTCAATCATCTGCATCCGCCGCCGAATCCACATCTATATAGTCCCATTTCAACGGGAAAGTTAACAGCTGTCTTCCTCTTCAAGCGCAAGTGGACATGAACTTCGGACAACTGTCTCAGGAACTCCATGAAAACTACCCTATCGGAAGGGTGTTCTATAGTATATGGGGTAAAAGGCTGTAGCCACACATCGCCAGACAGAGAAATGGTGAAATTGATAAACCAACCGCCCAACCGCCATTGCCTCCGGTCAACTGCGGAAATACTTATCGCATCTCATGGTTGCTTCACTAACTATGTGCATGGTGAAAGGATTTGTCTTCGGCGTCTTCTTCTCGCTTGAGTAACTCAAGGCGGTGTGAAAACTCGTGAACCTTCCGTGACACCTAAGGTTCCTCTACATTGTTCATCAACCGAATCGCCTTTGAAGGCCATCAAGCATACTGTAGGCACAGTGTAAACCAAGAGCCCAGACTCAAGATTTTTCGGTGGAGTGTGTCACTGATCAAAGTGGCCCAGTCATAGTATTCCCTCCTGCCAATGATTTTAGCGACGACATAGTACATCCATGGCTGGAATTGACGACCATCTTCTTCTCCAGTGACTCTGTTGAGTAGAGTGATTAACACTGCGTACTCATCTTTACATTCTCCTCGCCCCAACAACTTAGGCAAGCTTGCCTTTGTCACTTTCAGCCATTTTTCGGCCATTATCCTTTGACATTTGTCCTTAGCTGTCTCAAAAGCTTTCTCACATTCCGTCAATGATATGACTTTGCTGTTAGGATGTGAGGGAATATCAAAACATCTTTCGATATCCTGAGGTTTTAAACTGCAAACAATTCTTCCATCTGCTGCTCTGATTTCTCTGGTGGTAGGGTTGTAATGCTTGATATAAGCGATTACGAGCTCTACGCTTTGTAGTGTGATGGGAATTGATGCGGCTTGCAGCAATCCGGATTCTTCGATATTCTGCAATGTTATTTGATTCATGCCTTCTAACTACTCCAAATCGACCACTGGATTTACTTGGTGTAGATTTGTGTCAACTGTTTTTAGGTAATCATGGAGTAAGACCGTCTTGGTCTCGTATTGCACCTGGGAGTACTGCATCCTGAAAAACTTAAAGATTGACTGTAATCTTGACCTAGTTCAGATGATTTTTGGAAACCCTTAAAAATAGCGCCCTGCCGAGAAGTATTTTTTCGGAAAAAATCTGGCACATGGGTTTTGTTCATGCTTCAATGCTGAACAAACCCAGTTCCTCAGAATTTGGATTCTGAAACTTTTTCGGAAAAACCCCCAAAAATAGGGGCAGCAAGTTTGCTGATTTTGGAAAATTTGTCGAGATGGGTTTCTCTGGAAAATGATGCTGAATCTACCCAGTTGATCAGATCTGATGTAGCCTGTTGCTTTTTCTGTCAGATGCAAGAAAACCTAAGACAAGAAGAGAGGAAAAAGACAGAAGGTGGATTGGAAGTTTTATCTGATCTTCAAAAAAAACTATCTCTGATCCAATCCTCAAAATGGCAACCCTTTCCTGCTTCAGATCTGCAATAAAAATGAAGAACGGATGAAAACCTCCTTCAGATCTTCAATGGCGTCCTTTGAGAGCTTTGTGGCTGTTTTTATCTTTCAACCTGCAATGAAATAATGAAATGGACGCCATCTCCTTGAATATATATGTTTGAGCTTCAGATCCACAAATTTGGGGACCTAACACAAGCTAAAAAGGTGATTTGAGTTTGATCTGAAGTTAAAAAGGTGATTTCCACCAATCGTGGAGCGTTTTAGCCAACTTTAACTCAAAAAGCTTTTGACTTTAGTCAACAAATGACCTTTGACTTATTTTAGGCGTCCCTTTTCATCTTTTGCAAGTTTTTAGTATTTTCTCTCCTGAAAACCCCCTGTTTGATCCTGAATCTGGCGTTGTCTGTTGATCTTGAGACGTCACGGACACATTCACTGCGGAGCTGAATCCATACTGGAAAGAAGTGCCTGGGAGACTGAATGATAAAAAGCTGAGTTAAGGGCTCCAAAAGACTGGGCGCCTTTCCCAAGAAAGGGCGCTTTTGCCAATGCCTTAGTGATTTTTCAGTCTTCGTTCTTCAGCTTATTTGAAATGACCTCTCGTGCCTTGAACTGGATTTCTCGTTGATCGGAGAGTCAGATGTTTTCACATGACGTTTCATCAGGTACTCAGCTCTGTTCTGCTAAGAATGACTGTCTTCGGGAAATCTGGATCTCAAATTAGGGTTCCTTTATCCAAGGGCGCCCCTCCTTGAAAAGGGCGCTTTTGCCTTTTAGCTTGATTATTTTCGTCTGACAAGTTGCCTACTTTGATCCAGATTATCCGTTGACTGCTCTGTCAGGTATTGATGCTTGCAGTTGCGTTTCCGAGATTTGCTTGAGCTGAGAAGGTCATCAAAGGGGCCTTTTGTCATTGGTCAGCATCTGGAAGTCCAAAAGAAAGGGCGCCTTTGCTTTGAAAAGGCTCTTTTTCTTGCAACTTTGTCGTTAACTGTGGTTTCCTGTCAATTCCTCAACTGCCTCTTTTTGCTTCGTCAGCAGTTGCTAGTGATCTATTCATCGGATGATCTGGATGTTTGTTTCACTGTTGAGCCAGCAACCAAACGTTGAGAATGACTGCTTCGGATGATCTTACTGACTTTGTTTGACCTTCAAAGACCATGGGCGCCCCTGCTTGAAGAAGGCGCCTTTTCAACATGTGAGCAATCTCCCCTTCGTAACATCTCCAGAGTTAGTCAAATTTTGACCTTTTTCGTTTTCAGGAATCTCCTTCGTCAAACAGCATCTTTTTTGACCTTTTCCGCCATGGTTGTATCGTTGAAGCTTTTGAAGCTTAGCTTTCAGCGCCTGGTACTGGCCAATCTGCCATTAATGGCTGTGGAGCTCCTAACTTCGTTCCTGAAAAAGAGAAATAGACCCACCAGAGTAAAACGTGTCTTTTGATGATTCTGACTTGACCAATGTGATCGTGAAGCCCTTTAAACCTATCAAAATCATTTTCGATCATTTCTGGGAAGGTCCTATTTTCGGGGGATTTCCCTGAAAATAGGGGAAAAAACCCTAATTTTCAATTTTTCAGAATTTTGTACATGTGTTCCTAGACAGAAAACCACCAAGATTCTATGATTGGTTTGACCTAAAACAAACCTTTCATGGCATTTTAACAAGATTTAGCTCAATTTACACAGAATGCCAAAAAATTTATTTGGGGTACAACAAGTTCACAAAGCACAAGTTGCAAAAAATAAAAGTGTTGTTGCAGAAATTCCTTTGGAGGTAGCAGCTGATTCAAGAGCTGAAGTGGTGACTTGTGAAGGCCTCATAGTTGATAGAGAAGTACATGAAGGTGAAGAGGAGACTAAGAAGATTGAAAAAAAGTTTAGTTATTGTGATTCTTTGCACATAAATTTTGTTGCAGTAGAGAAGGATTAAAAAAGAAGCAGAATATAGGTTCTCTAAAATCCATCACATGATAACAAATTGTTATGAGAGTGCAACAGAGATTTCAAAGTGGAAAAAGAAAGGAAGCACCTTGATGAGTCTCTTGATTAAAAAATAGTTATGGAGCTTTTTTATTTTCATAATATTAGTTGTGTTGATTGGATCATAGGTAAAACAATAGTGAGTTATGAGCATGAGATTGCAACTAGAGCATGTCTTTTAGAAGGCATGAAATTGTTGGTGAGTGAGGATGTGAGAGAGAAGAGCATAATTGCTGCAACCGTTGGTCCTTTGGAGGACATGATGGAGTTAGCAGATGTGAGTCAAAAAGTAGTAAATACAGAAAAATGAGTAGATAAAGAGTTGGTGATGGAAAAATTTTATTTCCAAATTGTTGTTAGTTCTGATTTATGTGTAGGTAAAGTAGTGAATACAGAAAAGAAAGCAGATGGAGATGGTGATGAAAAAATTGATTCCCATCATGTTGTTAATGCTGATAAAGTGGTGAGTATAGAAGAAGAGGAAGAGGAGATAGTGATGAGAATCTTTAATGTTATTTACTCTTGGTGGAGATGAACAATTAGTGGTGAGTTGAAACCCACAAGATGAAGAAAAAGAATAAGAGCATTAGGAGGGGATCAATTTATCGTGGATAAAAGTCCACAAGAGGTGTAAAAGAAGATGAGTGAATTTGGCAAAAGGAGATGGGAGTTGTCCCAACCAAGTGCTGGAAGAGGTGAAGGAAGAGATCTTCCAAGGTACCTAATTCAATAATGGGGCTTGTTGTAGACTATACAGTTTCCTAAAGAGTGTCTTTACCACTCAGCTCTAATTTCTGAACTATGCTCCAAAACTTCTTACCCAATGTGTCTAATGCAGGAGCAACCGAGTCCCTCGCAATCCTGCCTAACCAAAAATATTGATTCATCAAATTTTGGTTTTATGCTGACTTTTGTTTGCAGATTTTTTTATCTATTTGATCATTTTTGTGGTTTTGTGTGAGGCCTGCAGCTAAGGATGTAGTCATTGTTGGGCGTGAAGACCAAGAGCACCTAAATTTTCTTTAGTCAATCAGTTGTCTGGTTGGGATACACATTTATTATTTTGTGCTAAATAAGGCTTCTTGCTGAGTGATCTTCATGGGACCCACACACCTGAGTGCCACATAAAGAATGATTAAAATTAAATTAAACTTGGGTATTTTATCCCTCATGACTGGCAGTTTCCTTGCCTACTGATGGGGCCCACATATTATCTTGTCTCCTTTTGGCTGGGTAAAATCCCATGCTGGACATTTATCTATAGGTGGTTGTTGGGGCCCACATAACCTGCTGGTAGCACAATTATGGATCGTGGGATTCTATTTTCAGGCATCTTCTGCTGGGCCAAGGCATTTATTCCTTCTTGCTGGGAGACCTCAATGAAGTTGTGGCAGTCATTGACTAACACCTTTCCTTAGGTTGGACAGTTACTACGTGCATTTCCTGACTGGCAGCTCTAACTGATATTCCTATTTACCATTAACCACTATTCTTGTTTGGTCTTTATGTGACTGGTGGCATCTTTACAGACCCCTGATTGTAGGAATCCTGACTGACAACAGTTACCTTGCTCGGTTGCCTGATATGTTCCTATAAAAAGCACAGAAACAGATGCTTGAAGGAGCATTCAAAAAATCAGACAGTGGCACTGGTCTTCATCAGTAATGCTTTGGCCATGGGGATGAGTACCTGTATCAGGATAGATGAAGTGTAGGGAGTGAACATTAAAATGTTGTTTTTGATGTCATCATTTCTGAGTTACTGCTGTATTTTTTATGTCCATTTCTGAGTCACAGATGTTCCAATTGACAACTTGTGGGCAAGGCTGCTTGGACTGGTTGCCCAATATCAGGCCCCACTCCTTGACTGCATCAACGGCAGCAGAGCCACATCCAGCAAATAAGCTGTGAAGAGTAACTTAAATTAAAAACTTGGTAGCATTTTAATTTGCACCTTCCAATAAAACACAAAATGGAATAGTGTTTAATGATACCTTTCTTCAAGTTAGAAGTTCCCTTGACTCTTAGTCAAGGAATGATATATTTCTTACACAGAAAGTTGAAAAATAAAACCTAGAACCAGCAAGGATTTATTTGAGCATGTTGAAATATACAAACTAAAAGAAAAGTAAAACCTATCTTTTTGTTGTCAAGCTAGGGCAAAAGGAGAATCCACACTTATACACTAGACAAGAGGTTTAATGTCTTTGCTTAATGAAGAAAATTTAATCTAGAGACAGCAAAAACATGATCACTTCTTCTTAGCTAAAATTAAAGACATCTAATTGAACTTGTAGGGCATGGAGGGAGACCCTTCATTGATCTGCAAATTGTCCTCATTAATGGTGAAATGGAAGTTGTTGGGGCCACTAGAGCAAACACATCTAGCTATGGCAATGGAAACAACCCTCCAAGCATCAAATTTAAGTTACTATCATTACACTTGGTGCCATCGAAGAGACATGTACACATCAACCAATAGGGCCATTGCATGTTGGGGTGACAAACAAGTGGCCCAATAATACCATCACATTTTGCCACAAGCCACAACAACTAAACCAACATACATGGTAGTGTTTCACCTTTTATTCATATCGTGCATCACAAGAGTGAAAGTGGGGTCCACATTCAAAATCGTAATACAAATAGCCTCGACAATACAATAAAAATCTTCCATGTGTCCACCGCTGTATATAATACTGCCTAGCTGGAAACCATATCAACACTTCCAAGAAAAGACAGCTGTTAGGCATCACGGAAATTAAAGTGCGGTCCACATTCAAAACCACAATGCAAAGGAGCAGTGAGATGCAATAGAATATTGTTAGTTGGAGACCACATCAGCATTGTTATGAGAGAAGATAAAAGCCATGCACATTGTGCATTTGAAAGTGGGGTCCATATTCAAAATTATGATGCAAAGGAGTTGTGCAATGCAATGAAATGTCACTAGTTATCCCAAACTAGCAAGACCTTTCCAAGTACTCCATGAGGCACATACATAAGCAATAATGAGCCAACCATAACCCATCAACTCAGCATGAAGATGGCATAACACTACAAGAGCAGGCGGGTATGTTATACCCAAAATTAAAAATTTTGCTTCATTAAGGCATTTTGGTAAAATGGTCAAAATCTTGTAAAAATTGTCGTCAAAAGTCAAAAAGGTCAAAATGTCTTAGAAATTTCTGAAAAATAAACAAACCATAGGGTTTTTTTGGGTTTATGGTCGAAAGGATGCTCGCAAAATTTTTCTAAAAATAGAAATTTGCATGTTGGTCCCTATTTTTTAGGGATTCACACATGTTGGTGAAAAACTCGGATTTCTCAAAATCTGACGATCTAGGTCTCTTTAGAATGAAATTGTCTACAAAACCCAGACTTCAATTTTTCGGCACTATTTTTTTTGGAAAATGTCTAAAAATAGAATCTTTGCAGAAATGGCTCAAACTAATTTTAATTGGTTGATTTTACGTCACAATCACACTGGTCTAGTCAGAATCATCAAAAAGTCATTTTTTCTCTGGTGGGTCTATTTCACATTTTCAAAAGAAAAATCGGGACCTCTAGGGTCATCAAGGGAAGATGGCCATCTACTAGATGTCAGAATTAAAGTCTCAAACGCTGCACAAATCAATCTACAGAAAAAGACGATTGACAGAGGAGGGGAATCTAAAAATAGAAAAAATTATGAAAAGTATTCTAACACTGGAGAAGTTGGGTGCCTTATTTCAAGGAAGGCGCCTAGGCTTCAATGCCTTTGAATATTTTCAGTTTCCATTTATCATGCACATGAAACTGTGAAAGCAATCACAGTTAGCAAGGTGGTCATGCAGTCAGCAAAGCTGGTGAATGTGAGGCGAAGAAAGTTGAAAAAACTCAAAATAAAAACTAAGTCTGGTGAAGAAAAGTGCCCCAGTCAGCCAGGGGCACCTAAGATTTCAAGCAAAACTCAAAATAAAAACTAAGTCTGGTGAATGCGAGGCGAAGAAAGTTGATAAAACTCAAAATAAAAACTAAGTCTGGTGAAGAAAAGTGCCCCAGTCAGCCAGGGGCACCTAGGATTTCAAGCAATCAAAAGTAGTTGTTAGGATTTGAAAAATTGGTAATTCTTCTCACAGATTTCTTCAAGCTTTTCAACAAATCCATCAGTCGGTTCACAGGATTTATCGAATGGCCAAAATTGCAAATCAAACAAAGGTGTTCCATCAAAAGGACAAATTGAAAATCATCAAAATCATCAAAATGTTTCTAAGTCCGGTGAAGAAAAGCGCCCCAGTCAGCCAAGGTAGTCTAGGGCTTCAAGCAGTCAAAAGCAGAATTTAGAGTTTGTAACCTCCAAGGGATTTTTCTCAGATTTGATCAGGCTCTTCAACGAATTCATTAGTGAGCTCAGAGGACTTGTCAAACGCCAGAAAATGTAGATCGAACATAGACAAAAACACAGAAAACGAAGAAAATCTAAGGGAAAAGTTGAAAATCATGAAATTTTGTCTAAGTTTGGAAGGTTTAGGTGCCTTAATTCAAGGAGGGCGCTTTTCTTCTCATTCCTTAGTAAACTTTTCATTCATTCGAAAATTTGTCAAAACATCTTCGTCTACCAAGTTCCAGATCTCGTGAAATCAATCAAATACAAGATCAAAGATTGGTATGAGATGCCATTGTTCTCATATTTGATCAAGCTTCCAGATTGCCATCCCTTCAATCATAGTTGTTCATCAATTGGCGAAAAACAATGCTCGAACAAGAGGTACTTGATGCCAGAGATGCATAAAAGCTTAAAAATTGAAAATCTTGGAAAATTTTCCAACTATGGTGAAGTTGGGTGCCTTATTTCAAGGAAGGAGCCCAAGTCAACTTGACTTAGAAGATTTTTCGAAAAATATCTCATATGCATGCTTTGGCTGCCCTATTTTTTAGGAATTCTCCAATTTGATGCAAATGAGGTCAAATTAGGGCATGCATGGACTCCTAAATTTAGGATTTTTCGAAAAATATCTCATATGCATGCTTTGGCTGCCCTATTTTTTAGGAATTCTCCAATTTGATGCAAATGAGGTCAAATTAGGGCATGCATGGACTCCTAAATTTAGGATTTTTTGCATGGAGGTGCTTTTATTCTCCAAAATTCTATTTAAGTGCACCTTGAGCATTCATTATTCACAAATTGCAGGTTAGCTTCAAGAGGAAGAAACACAGAATTTTTTTCTCAACAAGATTTGGACAAGCAAACGAAGTGCTTTTTCAGAGTTCTTCATAGATTCAAGTTCGGGTTGCACAAAAGAACGCTTATCCATAATCTATTTTTCTAGGGCATCACTTTTCAGAAACAGGAGGTCATCTTTTCCAATTTTCATTGATCTGGGTCTCTCTATTTTAGACTCTTGAAGATTGGTGAATTTTTATGCAAGCTTTCAGCTATGTTTTTTAAGGAATCTTGAAAAATCAGTTTTTCAAAAATCTAACAATTTGAGTCTATTTAGAACAAAAATGGCCACAAAACCCAGATCTTAGTTTTTTAGTTTTTTTTGGCCAAAAATTGAAAATCTTGCATGTTGAGGAAAAAGTCAGATTTTTCAAGATTTGAGGATCTGGGTCTCTTCAGCACATGAATATCTACAAAAGACAGACTTCAGCTTTTTTCAGAAAATTTGCATGTCGGCTTTCTACTTTTTAGAAGATCTATCTTTTTTTGGAAAAACTCAGTTGTTTCAAAATCTAACAATTTGGGTCTCTTCACAACGAGATTCTCTACAAATCCTAGATCTCAGGTTTTTTTTCCGAAAAAAATTGTCTTTTTGAAGAAAAAAACAGCAAGCTATTTTTAGCTTTTGTGTAGAACTTGTTCGAACATAGTTGTGTTCACAATCAATCTTCAAGTTTTCGGACATGCAATTCTCTCCAATAGAAATCAGGACCAAATCGGTCTTGCTTCACGATTTCTTGAAGACATTTGACACCAACTTGCATCAAGTACATCCAATGGTTGATCTAAATACTTTGAAAGGTGTAGACAGCGTTACAATCAAGAATCTTGATCATTTTGGGTTGCTTGCAGCAGCTTATTTTCCCGTCTCAGTGCAGAATATTGAGTTTGTGATTACTCTTGTCAAGCATTACAATCCAACTTCATGAGAAATCCAATCAGCGGATGGGCGTATTATTTGCAACCTCAGGACGGGAGACATTGACAAATGTTTTTCCATTCCACCATGTATTGATAACTTTATTGTATCAGTTGAAGAATGTGAAAAGGCGTGGAATGCACAAAAGGATCAATGCCAGAAAAGGATTGCACAAAGGTGGCTGAAAGAGAAGTGAAACACTTTGTGAAAGAACATTGGACGTGGTGAGTTCAAGGATGAATTTGCAATCATGATTACTTTGCTCAACTAAGTCACAGGTCAAGCAAAAGCACATAAGTTTCAGCCTTGGATGTTCTACATCTTGTCCCAGATTGTCAACAAAAGAGAACACTACGACTGGCCAACATTGATCAGTGATACTCTTCTCTCCCAGATGATAGGGTTCTTCAAAGCCCATGAATTCTACATGATATCATACCTCGTATATCTAATGGCCTTTCAAGGCAAGTTTAAAGGTTTGAATGTCATTGGAACTCTGGGCGTTCAACATGTGTATGAGCATTACCCGCAGTTAGAGTTTTCACAGTCATAGTGGCATTTCAAGCAGGTGAATGATCTTTTCCTAATGCATATGGTGTGAGATCTTGATGACGAGTTGCATATACAGTTTTCAACAGATGTCAAATTGGCAATGGCGGATTGGGCTGATTGGTTTATCCAATTTCCCACTTTCTCCTACATTAGAGTATATGCCTTCTCAAGTGATCCAGTCATGCTACCTAGATATCCAACGAATAAGGTAGTGTTCATGGAGTTCCTAAGGCAAGTACATGAAGTTTGCTCCTTTTTGTGTAACAGACACATGTCAGCATTCAGTTTCCCATGTGAGATGAGCATATATAGATGTAAACCAGCAACTGATGCTAAGTCGATGAGCAATGAATTGCCAAAGCTTAATCTCAAGGTTTTCAAAGAGAGGCGTTCATATGACCCTTAGGGTCTCTTGGCAGCTCGCCTCGGTCAGAATCATTCACATAAACCTACAATTGAAGATTTTTGGGTTAATTGTAAAGATGAGTTCGAAGTGTGCAAGCACGATTACAGTAGACTTACTCTTCATCAGATTTTTGATTTCTTATCAAAAGATGTGGAGGTTTTGCCAAATGATGATGGAGAAGTCCTACTTCTCCCACATATACCAGAGATCAGGTTGATCAATAGCCACTTCGATCAATTGATTGGTTCACCAAAGAGAGCACCTCGATCAAGGAAAGAACAAGCCAGATTGTCAAGAATAGGAGACTATTCTTGCATAGCAAGAGGACACGAAAGGTAGTCATTCCAGTTACAGAGCCACCAGTGGTTCATTCATCACTACCTTCCTCTTCTAAATAGAAACCCAAAGTCAAAGCAATGAGCAATCCCCTTGAAGGTACCAAGGTTAGTGGAATGACAAAAGAGCTTGAATAAAAATGAGAATCGGCAGGAATAATCAGCAAATGCACTGGAAGTTCCAGTTCTTCCATCATCACCGCACAACCTTCATATATTCACATAGACTCGAAAGTGGATTCACTAGTTCTCAACATCTCAACACAGATTGATCCATCAAGAGTGATTAGAGCTAGAACCAATTCTCCCAAAGAAATTAGTAGAGACCCTTCGTCTTGGCTTGAGAACCTCCTGGGCAGGAAGAGGAGAAAGCCTTCTTATTAGTTGGACTTTACAAAGTTTGATAACGTCTACCTGGACACAACAAAGAAGAAACTCAAGAATCAGGTTCACGTGGAGAAGAATGTTGATAATGAGGTCATTGAGATTGCTACACCACCGGAAGACAAGAACGCCGATGAAGTTGAGGTTGATGACTTCACATTGGTCAAAGCCAATCTTGGTAGAAGCACCCAACATGCTGATATGAATCTCTTTGAGGTTGCAGCAGTTAACCTAAAGGAGAGAGTGCTCAGGGATGGAGAAGATAAGGCAGCCCTAAAGGCTGAGAATCAACAACTACGATAGTACATTTCCAATCTACTTCATGGTACTTCACACATCACTACTTTGCTTCCACAAATTTTGGAGTCACCTACAGATCAACACCAATTAAGTCAATTGGTTATCTACGGAAAACATCTGAGAGATTGGGTAGAAGAATTCATCACCAAGGGAAAATTTATACTTGCAGAGATGTACCAATTGAGGTACAACGCCCATGATCTTCGCTCAGAGATTCAGGAGTCAGAGCATAACATAGCGGAAAGGAAGCCAAGAGATGAGATCATCATTTCCAGATTGAGGATGGCTTATGATTCAGTCACTACAAAAGAACACAAGAAGAAGCTTTTTGCTTGGAGAGAATACCTCTTCAAAGTAAAAACCCACAAAGGAATATCTGCAAAATTAACTAAATATAGACAAAAGGTTGCTAGTACTCTCAAGTTCATAAGCATGTTTGTGTCACAAATTCCTTGTCAATATCGACATGAAGATGGCACTTACTTTGATCTCAATGAAGTACAAACAGAGTTTTAGAACCTTGTCTATGATAGTTTTAATGGTGATCCTATTGACTACAAGATGAATCATGTTGCAGCAATGTCAGCAAGATTTGATGAAGCAGCTGAAAAAAGAAAAGAATTTCTAAATTTGATCGCGGATGGTAAAGAGATGTTGCAAAGACAGTACATTGTTCTGAAGAGTATCAATATTCCTGATGAAGAGGCAATTAACGGTTTTCTGGAGGATATGATATCCCAAGTTGTCAATGAGTGAACCACCAGTTAGAGTACACAAAGATTTTCAGAGATAGAACTTAAGTAAAGGAAGCAGTTAACTTGATGCCTTTTCCAAGTTAAACTAATTGTTCTCATTCATGCTTATCTATTCTTTGGAAATATCAAAAAGATAGTTGGAGCTTTTCTTTTAGTTAAATCAGTTAACTAATGTTTGTAGTCCAGTTAACTATTAGTTGTCTTTTGTTTAGACTAAGAAATAAAGCTTGCATGTTGGCAAGACTAATTGTTAAAAACGAGGAGATTTTAGGGTTCCCTACTCCTTTGTTTATGTATAAATAAGGGAAACCATGTCCATTTATTTTTAACCATGCTTGTGATAACAAAATTGTTGATCCTACTTTTGCTTGCAAGTTTGCTATTCGGTGTCTGTTCAATTGTGTCAATTGTAATTTCGTTGATCGCATATTGTATGCCTACATTTGCTACAATCTGCTGTCCCAGAAGTTTGTTCATTGTTATAAATTAAGGAAGGAAGTCTCACGCCTACTTTGCTCTGATATACTGTCTCAATCTATTTCAGCACTTTGTTTTATGTTTTGCTTTAGCAATCTTTATTTCAGCTTACACGTCATAAGTACAATGAGTCTTCGGGTGTGTTTTGGATGCGAGCTTATTTAAGCTTTTGTGTCAAATCAATCATTCCTCATTTACTTCTAGCTCTCTTGCTCTGAATTTACTTGAGTAGATAGAAGCGTCTTTAGTATAAGCTTAGTTGTAGTTGAATTTCCAGAAAAGAGAAAATCTCAGCTACGACACAAAGAGTTTTATAACCTTTTGCTCTCAAGCTGAGAATAAAAAGATTGGCAAGTAGTTTAGTATTTCTTTTTACGCATAATCAGCAAAGAGAGAGCTTCCCCTCCTAATTTGAAGAGCAGTCTAATTGTGCATAGCTGTTCGTTTCCAATACGCATTCCAGAGGTGCAAATTGAAAAGCCAACAGGGTACAACACCTGACTTAAAAACATGTGATGGTTTTAACAAAAGTCTTCAAATAAAATCCGCAATGTAAAGGAGACATGCAATGCAATAACAATTTTCCATCACACAAGATATTGTCAAGCTAGAAACCAAATCATCATACCTACAATAAATATAAAGCAATTTCGCAATTGAAAGTGGGGTTTACAATCAAAACTGCAGTATGAAGGAGTTGCAAAAGGAAATAGGGCACTACCACCTAAAAACAAACTAACCAATCTTTTGTACTTCCTCCATGAAGAGTACACATAAGCATTAATGGACCAATCACAAATTGTCAACTCAACACGAGGACAACATAACATTGAATAAATGAGCATGTATAACTCTGCACTCAGAGACACATGTTATGATATTGCTAGCTCATAGTTTTGGCAAAAGATTTCAAACAAAACCTGCAACATGAAGGACCCTCGCAATGCAATAGGAAACCGATACATGGAACACAAATGGGGACTCAAAGTCACAATGTGAACGCAACTAGATAACATAAGGAATAAAATAAGTGCAGAAAAACACTGGTCAATGAAAACAAGGGACCGATAGGGTGACAACACTTGAGAGGAGTAAGCTGTAAACTTAAGGGAATAAACCTAGAAAACCAATCAACATTAAAATAAAAGAAAATGCCAAAATAACATATGCAAAGGGCCAAAGCATAAAAGGACTAGGGTTTTAGTCATAAATATATAAAGGAAAACCCTTATGAACCAGAAAGACTAAAACCCTAAGGATCTCCCTAGAAAACCTAGGATAGTCCAACAAGGCCCGTTGAAGATCTCTCGGATCAGGTATAATTGATGGGAAGGATGGTGCCTAAGAGCACAAAGGAGGACACGGGAAAGATTTACAAAAGTTTAGGTCAGCAAATCTGGGCACCAACATGATTAGGGTTGTTTCATTCTCAACAGAAAATCCTAAGGAACGTGACAACACACTGTCTATCATCATTTTTTCTACTCAATTTGCAGATTTTGTAGAAGAAAGCACAAGAAGCAACACCTTGTGGATCCGCATAATTGTTTCTCCCATATGATACCAGCAGCTAAGTCTCAAGTTGCGCTCGGGACTTGCATTTTCTGCATAGATTCCATTATAAACAGAACATAAAATTAGAGGAAAAAGTAATATCCACCTCCAAATCTAGAACCACCATAAAATATCACATAGGGAGATCAGTTTGTGTTTGTATCAAAATAATAAGGTGCTCCTATTGTCTTCATGATAAGTATGTGTACTTATAAAATCACTGAAAATTTTGAAGGTTGAAATTGCAAAGAATATTATGGTGTTACCAATTTCCTTGAGTACATTCTTATTTTATATACATGGCTATCTCCAATTTCAATATTAATCGTTGACTCTTCATGTGCATGTCTTTTTGAGAAATTTATTACAAGTGTAGCCTTCATAAAATGATAGCAATTATATGTTGATTACTGAAAAGTGATAAAGAGTAAATCATACCCTCCAAGAGATTAGGGCAAGATAAAGCACAAAAGTTGCCTCTACGGTCGGACACCAAGGCAGTGTCTAAGTCTATGAGCACACAGTCTGCAACTAGACGTTGAACAGGATCACAATACAGTTGTTCAAACTTCCGTTGGTCCTGAGTGTAAGTTCAAACTTTTTTCAGCTACACACAAATTCTGGTATCTAAAGCTTCAAATTAGATCCCAATAAAATTTAAACTAAAAAATAAAAGAGTCATTTGAAAATTATCCATGATGTTCAAACCTCTTGATAAGAATAAAAGAGTATTCCATCTCTGCAATCACCAACAGCAATTCTGTTCAGATGAACAGCAATAGTTGTAATTGTGAAGCGTGTCTTCAAATAGGCATATCGTCTTAAACGTTGAGGAGAATCTTGTTGAAAACCTAAGCAAAATAACTGGTAGAGAATGGCTATCATCATATTCATGATGAATAATCTTTTGACAACCAATGTAAAATTTCCCAAAATCTTAACAAAAGCATTCATTGATTAAGGTTAAAAAAAAAGATGCATAATGGAATATGTAGAATAGTTTTCATCCATCATGTTAAAATATTAACAGAAAACTGAAATTAACCAAAAATTTAGAAGATGCTTCCTCTTACAGTGTTGCCAGCAGAAGCCAAGATATATCGCCCAAGATAGGGGCAAACAGCCACAACTATACCAGGCACTGACACATTCCCCTTTAATTTCAACTCCCATCCTCCACCTTCTTCAAACCTAACACCATCATGGCTTGTTTCATCTGGACTTCCATTTAAATTATTGTTCACTCCATGCTCTGGAGTGCAACACATTCCATCATAAAATGGAGAACCCGGTGCAGCAACTGAACTTGATGCTGAGCTTGAGCGCACCATGCCACTGCCGGAGATCTGTATGGGTTCTAGTTGGAAAGTAAGAAGGCGTCCTTTAGAACTGCATGTAACCCAAGGATAAATTTAAATATAAACAAGGATAAAATGCTGACTTTTGCTTACAAATAACAATGTTCACAACTAGCTAATTCAAGTTTCTTCAAAAGCACAAATTATTGTTGGACCTTCTTAAAGTTGTACCATTGGTAAGGAAAATTGTTTCATTAACTTCTAAATGGGGGAGGTGCAAGATAATTGCAATTGACTGGTTACAATTGCATCAGTTACCTCAACAATATGGTGTCAATATTAATTTTTACCTGTGAAAATTGCAACCACAGATAAATAGAAAGTGGTCTCACAGTTCAAATATTGAAATATCGTATTAATAACTATTTGTAGGCAAATTATACTTTCTGTCAGAAGCTACACTTAAATACCAACATGAAAGTAACACAACAGACACTGGAACAATGTGTTCGATACAACCTGGATGTTTCAAAGCACAATACACTGACAGATTTTTATCCACCCTGTGTTGACCCCATGTTCTATATTATTGGAACAACAATCTAAAGCTGCTTCTCCACAGTTATATGGCTACTATCTACATTATACACTCTTATAACTGCTAAAACTCATGCCGATATTCATGCATATCAGTTTTCCTGTTTTTTCTATTGTTACCACCAACATGTGACAGGTCCACAATATCACAACAACAATAATGCACAAAGAGTATGTTGTTCTTTTACTTATGTAGGAATCATATTCAACTCTTGATTGCTATTATGAACAAGTGCTTTGTTAGTAATTAACTGCTTTAAAAAATGGTTGACAGATAGTCACGAAGGTGTACCCTAGGGGCCTAGAGAAACCAATGAAGGAAGAATCTCTAGAAAATTGATGTCTTGCCTTATCTTACAGGCCTCCCAGGACACCAATCAACATATCCAAAACATCTTAACAATTGTAATGCTTCCGTAATTTGTATTGATGCAACGTCTACTGTACATCCATGCTACCTCCCTAGAATAGTCAACCAAGCGCCCTGTTATGCATATCAGAAATCACATAACATTGAAAACTACTTTTTTACGATGATCCCTAAAGGCATGTTTAAACAATTATAAAAAGTTTAGATTCAATACATGAAGCTCAAACACAAGTTTTTGAATAGACATCATTTTGAATCCTTTACCCTGCCTGTTCATTTCTCCATGAAAAAATAGAAAATACCAACTACAACAAGGCAATACCACCATGAGAGATCTGCAACAGCCATCCAGATGCAACTAGGGGCTCTACAACCACCACACCATAGTAACTGGTAATTTTCTCGTTGGCAAAATTGTAGCCAGTTTTCCTTTGGTTCTCAGAAACCTGCTTCAATCGTGTTTGACTCCAAGTTGTCTAGAATCTTTATCACCTCAACACCATCTAACACCTTTTTAGTCCTCTGTCCTAAATTTTATGATTTGCTCTTTATTGGATTCATCGTTTCAAGAGTGCTGGCAAATATTTCAAATTTTCAAGCTACATTTTAGTCATTTTGTAAAGTGAACAAGAATTGTGTCTTGGTAAGATAAACTCATTAACTTTCAAGATCTAATTTCAGATCATAACAAATGAAAATTAGTATAAGTAATGATTTCATCATGTTTATGTTGCTAGTTAAACCATAGCATCAAAATTTTATAGCCCATCCAATTTAAAAATTTGATGCATCTCCATCATCCTCAATACAACCCATTTAAAATCCACTATTTCGATTAAAAATTATATTAAAACCAATTTTACAAAGAGATCAATGTTCGAATTTTGAACTGTGCAAACCTTTCAACTGCTAAGTTTCTAAAGCACAGGCGTCATTATATAAATAGAAGTTTGGATAATATTATGAAACCCAAGACCATTTATGTGCCAATGAACATGGAAAAAAACAATTGCAAATGAAATGCATGATGGATGTCACATCTCGACTTTGCTTGCATAAATTTTATTTGATAATAAATGGAACTGGATGAGACCATTGGTCAATATGTGTTTTCATGGATGGCAAATTAGATGTTACCTTTAAAATGCATGCTATTGCGATTAAAATAATGATGAATTATTGTGATGCAAATATTTCGATTGTCGATTATGATTTTATAGACTAACCTATTGACAAGATATTGAGTGCAAATGAGTGTAGGAACAGGTTTAAGGTGAGAACATGGTTGAGGTAGAGATGTTCTAGCCACCCAGCAATAGCTGGCATGATTGAATCCTACACACACACTCACGTAGTTGCATTCATCTTGCATTGTGTATGATATGCTTGCATTGTGTTATCATGGATACGTCATTGCTTTTGTGCGTTATGATTTAATTAATGACTGTTTATGGTTATTATGTTTGTGAAAATTAAATTAATTGGGAAAATAAAAGTATGTCTTATGGTTATTTTGTTTTCGAAAATTAAATTAATTTAGTTGGAAAAATAAAAGATTTTATTTTTAAATGTTTGATAATAATAAATTGCATAATTTATATTTATATATTAATAATAGTATAATAAAGATATTACTATTTATATTTATAAATATATAAATAGCTTGCTTTTAAAAATATATAAATAGCTTAATTGTTATATAATTATATAAATAGCTCATTATTAAAAATAAAAATAAAAAATTAAATAAAAATAAGTTTTATTAAAATTAAATAAAATAAGTTTAAAAATTCAAATTAAAAAATTGCATGAAAAATCATGCAATTCGAAAGTCCAGTCCTAAAGATAGGGACTGGAGTTGAATTTTATTTGGATGAAATTAAAACCATAAATAAGTGAGAGCTGAACAAAAGAAAGGGACGACTTTTGGGAGATCATCACAGAGCAGGAGATCAAGGAAGATAAGAAGAAATAACATAGGCGAAGAAGGGTGAAGAGAGGAAGTGAGTTGGGAGGAGACTATCCAAAGGTTGCAGAAATTTTAGTTTTCCTCAATTAACAGCTCCTTTACGGTCAATCACTAGTTACCTACAGGTTTTGTTCTGCACCATTTAAGAATATAATTGTATAGAAATCTTGGAATGTGTTTATATGATGATCATTGAATCGCAATATGTTTCTGCTTGTTAACCATTTCTTTAATTTGCAAACTTAGCTATCAAAGTGACCATCGACATAAATCTTTGTTCTCCATGCCTTCAAAGAAGGTTCATGTTCCAGTTTCAACATTTCCATCTTGTGTAAATTAAATAGATGCCAATAAATTTGATTGTCTGTGTGAATCATTGCATAGGATAAGAGGCTTGTCAGTGTCCAAATAAATCCTATCAACTACTTTAAATCTGCAGCTGTTTTGAAGCCTGTAGTTGTGCAATAAAAAAAATCTGCATTATAATTATGTAGAAGGCAGAAATCAAAGTCAAGCATACCTGCGCAATGATGTTTAGATGCAGAGATAATAGTTATACATCCTATATATATATATATATATATATATATAGAGAGAGAGAGAGAGAGAGAGAGAGAGAGAGATTATTAAAATCCGAATAAATGACAGATTGCAACTAGAAACATTTACGAATTCTTGCTGCTGTTACAAGATCACTGTTTATTTCGTAAACTCGGCAACTTCAACAGCAGCATATGATTTTATCATTTTAGTGTAATTGCCATGGACTCAAACAGGAAAACAATTTATATCTGTTGTGATGATTCCACAGCAAGACAGTAAAAGTGTACAAATGAAACTATCATTTCATGGTTCTGAATCTTTTGTTTCAAATCAGCATATCAAATAGAATAATTCTATATATATATATATATTATATATACTTATAGTGATTTACAATTTGAATGTTTTGGATTATACTCTTATATTGTATGCTTTATAAATTTATTTTTAATAAAATATTTAATGTTATTTAGAAATTCTCAGCAATCTAAAAATTTATAGAAAAAATTATATATGGCTTTTTCTCTATGCTCCACAAGGACGCGTCCCCTAGCTCTATACCCCCATTCCCGTACTGGAAACAGTATGGGGACTCAAGGATGGCCAAGAAACATCCCCTACCCAATTTGTTGTCAGATCTCATGTTAAATTTAATTTGTTGTCGATTCTCATGTGAAATTCAAATCTTCAAATCTCAACTCAAGTCTAATGCTATGTATTAAGCTTCTACAATGTCTATGATGAAAGCTTTATCAATGTTAATTGTTATCCTATGAACATTTGATATTTCTCTATATTTTTAAAAATTTCCCTTTTTTTTTATCAGTTGTCCCCTAAAAAATGGCCTGAAAGTACCCCGTACTGGAAACACATCCCGCCATCCCCTGTCATCCCCGTCCCCGAAACTCCGTGGAGCATAGCTTTTTCTAAATTCAATTTTTATAAAATTAATAGCATGAAAAAATCTTGTATATTAGTATAGTTATTATTAAGTTGTATTTAAAGATAAAATTTAAATATTATGCATGCTTGTAATTAAATGGTAATAATGTATTATGTTTAAAGATATATATCAATATATAATAGCGCAAATATGCATCACATGTTACAAACTGATTTCTTATGGATAGAACCTGCATGACATTGAATATAGTATTGCATGTACATTAAATATTGCATGAAATTGAAAATAGCATTACATGTACATTAAATAATGCATGAATTTGAGAAATATCATCAAAAATTAAATTGTATGTCAATAATCTAGTTAAATGTCAAAAAGTGAATTGCATGTCAATTCTACATATTACAGTCATTATGCATGAAAGGAATTGAATAATAGAAGAACTTAATACAATCATTTGCATGAAAAGAAAAAGGGTATTCATTTATTTTTATGATCATTATGCATGATCTTTTCTTCTATATGTAATTTGGTTTATCTTCCGAGACAAGTGTCGAATATGGACTAATAGAGGGAAGTAGATTTGTTTTTCCAAATCTACCTACCGTTTACGGTTTAATTGCTTTGGCCAAAGCTATGGGTACCATTGAAATAGA
Source organism: Sequoia sempervirens (assembly GCA_007258455.2). Taxonomy (NCBI): domain Eukaryota; kingdom Viridiplantae; phylum Streptophyta; class Pinopsida; order Cupressales; family Cupressaceae; genus Sequoia; species Sequoia sempervirens. The sequence continues at coordinate 744,789,477 of VDFB02000003.1, read as the reverse complement.
TGGATGTTTTTTTATTCTCTTTGTCATATCCTGATAGTAGGGCATAACATCTTCATTTATGAGATGCATGTAGATATATCAGGTTGCACCGAATTCCATCCTGCCAGCCATTTCCAGGTTGCTAGACTTCTCGTGTAGGGTCGGGTATTCTTCGAGTTAGGAAGAGTTTCGGGGAAGCATAAGTTTTGTGGTTGGGAGAAAAAGCGCCTAAGCCATGTTCTTGTCTCTTGGCTTTGCGGATGACCATTGGATTAGTGGCGATCGAAGACTCTCTAATGATTATGTTTCTTCTACATCTTTACTTGTATTGTTATGACCAGATGGGCATGAGATTCTGAGTCATATTCTTGCATACTTTATATCTTGTACTCTATGATACTTGATTAGATGATATTTCAGGTGATGAAGTACTTTATTTCTTGTACTTCATATTTTGGATTAGACACCTTTACATGTGAGATGTAATATGACATTTGTATGTGTTGAAGATGTATCATTTCACTTTTGTATTATGTGAAAATGAGTTAATATTTACTTTCGTGAGATAGTCTACAGTTTCGAAACTTACAATGGAGCTCTCGTTCATGGGTTAATAGTCCCTAAGAATGCTATAAGAAAAGGAAAATAAAAGGTCATGATGAGGAGGAAAAAGATAAAATTTGATTATGCCTCCCTTGGAAACCCTAGTACAGCATGAGCTGGTTGGGTGTTTAGAGATGCTTTAGATAGTTTCATAATGGGGGATTATGCTATCTTGAAATATTCCGAGCCAAATTTTTTTTTATTTTCAATTGCAAGTTACAAACAATATGCACCCGTTAAGGTTAGCTCTAAACCAAAACGATGCTGAAACAACTCTAACCAAAATGTACACCAGGATCCCGATGTGGGCAAGGTGTGAGCATTGGTCAGAGGATCTTAAAGAAATGCTGATACAAGAACTCTAACCAAGAATGCGTCGGCGAACGACGAACATGTGGTCAGAGGATCCCTACCAACTAATAAGCTGAAATAACTCGACGTCAAGAATGTGCTTTCCAAACCGAGGTGGAATGGGAGCTACCATATGACGGAGATGCTAAGAATTACAATGCAATTAAGGGAAATAAGCGAGAATGCTAAAAGTACTTGACACCCAGAATGTGCTTTCTAACCCGGAGTGGGAAAGGAGCTACCATAGGGCAGAGATGTAACATATTACAAAGCAATTACAGAATGTAAAGATGAGCATTACAAATTATGATAAAGCAAGATTATGAACTGCTGTCAGTACTACTGCCAGCTTACAATATGATAGATAATGCTTGGCTATCAATGTGAATCAAGAGATAAATAGAGCTGCAACAATATATATTGAGTTTCCTTCACTTAATAATAAAGCTTAGATCAAAAAACTCTATTATTAAAGCCAACCTAACAATCTGATTTGTGACAGTCCTGTTTTCCGCATGCATGAACAGCAGCCCTGAAACTCACAAATTCACTCACAACTCCCTCCAAACTCATCCAAATCTCACAAGACGAACTGCAATATGATCCTAAAATGAAGGCGACCAAAATAGAACACTGAGAGCTGATCAAAAGTTCCTATTTATTTTATGCACGAAAACCAATGCAAAACCAAAAGGTACGGCCCAGCAAGAGGGGCGATTTCACTTTAAAAATTCCATGCTTCTCTAAAAAATCTAAAACTTAAGACAAAGGTGTGCCCTTCCCAGACAAAGGGATCTAAACAATACCCAGAACGATTTTTTTTGTATTTTTTGACTTATGAATGAAAAAGACAATCTGCTGTAATGAAAATGCAATTTCCAGAATTTCTCTAATATGCATAAATCTGAACTAGAAAGCCACAAGCTGACTACAATGCACAAATCCCAATACAAACTCTCAAACTACACTATCTCACCACTAGTCGCTATCTTTCAAGCGAGACGCAATGCCAAGCTAGGAAGCGTACATTCCTCGAAGCAATCCCAAAGCCAATCCGGCAGCATAACATTCCTGTAGACAAAAGATAATGAAAAGAGAACCAAAGGCTTCCTTTTATAATTTGTCGTTGACCTTCTCGAAACCCTAATCTTCCTTTTTGAGTCAAACCCTAATCCTCCAAAAGATGGCGTCCCTTTCTTCAAAGCTTCAATTTTGACTTTTTAATTAAATTCATCACTTTAATATTGGCGTCCAACTTAAGGCTTTAATTCAACCTTAATAATTATAAAATTATCTCAATGATGGTGCCACCCCTTAAAGTCCACCTTTTAAAACGACATTAAGTTAAGAGATTAGGCCAAGGGGTAACATAACATTAAAATATAATGTTATTTAAGTGAAATGAACTTATCTCTTCGAAACTACATCCCGAGGCCAGAATTTGAATAAACCAATTGAGTCGACTGAAGAGGAAAGTCAACTGTGCCGAGACCAAAAGGACCATTGCCAGGAATAGAATTTACTAAAAATAGTAAATTCTAGAAAGTGCTCGGAATACCAAGAAAATTACATCACTGCGAAGCCCACAGAAAACCCAGAAGGAATCCGCAGTTCAAACACCAATTCACGAGCAACAACAACCTCCACTCAAGAAACCCTAATCAAACCGTCTGAGTAGCCTATGGGTCTCCAGAATAGGCCAACGGTCAACTGAGAAGATCATGCTCGAGAAGGGGACATTACATATCTTGATGTTAAACCAATAGCGAAGTGGAGTAGGGATACAATTCTGCCTAGGCTACTGCTGGTATACTCTCAAGGATATTGTAATGTTACAGTGAAAGGAAATTCACTGATTGTTATTAATGCCTTTAAAAAGGAACACTGCTTGAAGTAGAATCTTCACTCCATTCTAGAGAAAATCCTAATAGGATCAAGTAGGTTGAGATATGTCATTGCTATATATAACAAAACAATGTTGCGGACCTATTGGCTAACCTTCGGATAGACCTAAATGATGCATCGTCTTTGGAAAGTCATGTTATGTTGGATTGAGAAGGGATTGCTAAGGTCATTGAAATGGACTGTCCCCCGTGATTTGAAAGTGATCCCATTTACTGTCATAGGCTTTCATATATTTGTATTATTACTCAAGGGTGTTGGGCTGCTTTGGATGTGTCAGACTTGCATGTGTTTCATCCAAGTGAGCTTGAAGCTTCTCATGCAATTATGTTAAAAATGGCTGATGAGCTAAGGATTTGTAGGTATTTCACATATGTGGCTCTCCATTGGGTGCTTTTGTCTACATCATGTGCTGGCATTTTATGTTTTGGGTCATGGTTAGTGTTGTTGCAGTGTGTGGCTATGTGCTGCTATTTTTTTTCATGGCAAGACATAGCATTGGGTCTACCCACAATCCTCTCTACAAGGGAGGAGTCTTAGACCATAGATTGAAGAGGATATTTCATTGCCCTAATTCCTAAATGCTTGAAGTAGTGAAATCTATCATGGGGCAAGATGGCATAGTGGATTGTGGAAGATATCATGGAGGGGCCTAGGCTTAGAGGTACAATATATGATACAGCCCCAAAGAGCTTTGATTGATCATGAGCTCAAGGCAATAAGGAATGAAAATCTTGCCCTAAATCGTGATGTTAGTAATTTAACAAAATTCTCTTAGGATTTACAGCCAGAAATTAAGCACTTTGTGATTTCCCACAACAAAGGTTTATTGGAGGTGGTTAGCAGACACACTCCCTTGTCTAGAACATGACTTTTTGCAATGCTCTACACAATAAGTGGAAATTATCACAGGGTTACTAATGGGCTAAAAGACTCGACTAGGCAAATGAAGGTCAAAGCTATGGTTGTTTCTGAGTCGAGCATTTACAATAGAACTTATGATAGATGGAGGACAGCCACAAATGGCTCCTATGTAGCACATTGGGGTTTATTAGAAGACTCTTGATGGGGTGCTCCTTGCAATAGCTGTCAGCCCGTGTTTTGGATCAGCATTGGGTGGTTTCTTGGTGTTTTGGTTTGCTCAGCATTCTACTATGTATCCCCCAGCTACACCCATTAGGGTTCTTCATACTGGTCTTTCTCTCTATTGTCTCATTTATTGGCTGGTTATTCTACCTTTCTAGTTCCTTTGGTTAGCTTGTGCTGTAATGAACCGGAACAATTTTTTTTTTGTTTTAGCAATGCGATTACAAATTCAACACGCACCCGTTAAGGTTAGCATAAACCAAAACGATGCGAAAAGTAACTCTAACCAGAATGTACACCAGGATCCCGATGTGGGCAAGGTGTGAGCATTGGTCAGAGGATCTATGCAAATGCAAACTGAAGGGAACTCTAACCAAGAATGCGCCTGTGCAGATGAGCATATGGTTAGAGGATCAATGCATGATGAACAGAATGTAACCCTAACCAAGAATGGTGCTGAGTGATGGCGAGCATATGGTCAGAGGGTCCCTAAACTACTCAACTGAAAGCAAATAGGCGGCAAGCCAGCCTCTTCCACTTATTCAATGGGAATGTACAATTGCTTAAAATGCAAGATAAAGAAGAATAGCTGATAGTACTACTAACAGCTTACAATATATCAGAATAATCATTTAAATCTAGAGCTTTTTCAAGTCTTCATTGCTGCAACTGTGTAGAATGTCTTCCAAAGACCAAATGCAACTTTCAATGCTCAATCCCTACCAAAGGACAAATTCCTTAATTCTGATTTATCAGACCTGCAACATAAAATGGTGAAATCTGCAAACAAACCCTCACTCAAATGCTCATATCTCACTCAATTCTTACTCTAATGACAAGGAATCAAATGCAGATTGCTCTAGGCATGAAGGCGCCCCAAATAAGATCTCAAAACCTCACCAAACAACCCTTAAACTTTTTGCACAAATCCCAAAGTTAAATCAGAATGGTACGGCCCTCTTAAAAGGGCGAACTTGCTAGATAAAATCAGAAACAGCAGATAAAAATCTACAAATTTGCAAGATGGGTCGCCCCAAGTAGACAAGATGATATGTTGAACACCCAGAACAATATCTTTTTGTATTTTTGATTTATGAATGAAAACTGCCTACAGCTATGCAACATCAGCAACTCTGAAACATGACAAAATGCTTGAATAACATCTACTAAATGCAAGAAACTCAACTAAAATGCCAAAACAACCCAACTACAAGCTAACCTCTCAACTAGTTGCTATCTTTCAAGCAAGAAGATGAGCCAATGCTAGGAGGTGTGCTTTCCTCGAAGCGAGTGTCTGAAGATAATTCAGCAACATAACAGTGTAGTAGACAAAAGATCTCAAATAAAGAGTTGAGGCCTGATTAAATAAACATGAGAGAATCATCTAGAAGCTTCAAGAAGGTGCCCAAAACCCTAATTTCAAATTCACCTTTTCCCTCCAAAAGATGGCGTCCTTTTTCACTTGTTGAATATTTCACTTTTTAAAATAAAAGTCAATCCTTCAAGTAGACATCCTTTTCAATTAAGCTCAATATTTGACTTTTAAAATATAATTTATCTCTCCATGGCGCCTGGACCCTTTAAGTCCCCCTTTTTAAAACAACTTAAAGTTGTATTTGCTAGGCAAGGGGAATATAATATTAAAATATAATATTATAATGAAAATACTTATCTCTCCAAGAGTTATGCGCCCAAGGCCAAAAACTGAAGTGCCAGCTGAATCAACCGAAGAAGAAGACCAACTGAACTAAACCCAACCTGACCACTGCCAAAAATAGAATTTACTAAAAATAGTAAATTTGTGAAGTTGCTCGGAATGCCAAACTAAACATACCACTGCGAAGCTCTCTGAAAACCCAGAAAGAATCCGCAATCAGAATTCCAAACTTCAAGCAACAACCTCCTCAAAATTAGGAAACCCTAATTTTTCCATCTGTGTAGCCTACGGGTCTCCGGAATAGGCCAACGGTCAACAGAAACGATCACAACTGAGAAGGGGACATTACATGTGCGCTTTACACAGGATTCTAGTTTGCTTTCTTGTATGTTTCTTCTAGTAATGTCATGGGCTCAAGCCCATTAATACAACCCCAAAAATTCATCAAAAATAAAATAAAATAAGATAACTGCATGATGGAGCAAACCAATACAATCATTAATGCATTCTACAAACAAATGTGAAGATTTACAATAGGGCTGAAGAAAAAATGTAACATATATAATGAGTGCTCATTTTATGGTAGCTTTTGTAGTATCTCACCCTGCTGGGATATTTGCTAACTAATTTTCTGCTGTTTGAATCTTTTGTAGTTTTGAAGTTTTTGAAATATTTACCAGGAAGTGCATAAAATTGCAAAGCAAATGCAAATAGAGAAATGTTGAAAGCCAAACTATCAAATGATCAACTTAGATTATTTATTGCTTTGAATTTACAATAAGATTGATCATACCCAGATATCAACTTCTGATCTGCTATCAAACCCTTGAAAACTTATGAAATTCTTCTCCAGTGAAGCACAAATGTGACCTCTGTATGAAGCCACCAAGGGAGCAAACCTCAAATGATCTTTCACACCTTCGCTAAGCTCGATTCAAGAAGAAGCTACGCTCTCCAAGATCGTTGCAGCTGAAAACCCTAGGTCTCCACCTCCAAAATACAAAGCACAAAGCCAATTTGATAAATGATCAAGAATGAATGAAATGTCTTCAACATGTCTCTATATACTTCTCCTCAAGAGGTTGATTTCATATGAGGCCTTTTTACTCATTAAAATATGTTAAAATATGCCTTTATCACCTTTTTAATTAAATCCTCAAAGTGGGCGCCCATCATAAGTTATAATGACTTGACTTTATATCATTAAATGCACTCTTTATTATAAAGTCAATATAAGTCATTAATATATGCACTTTATAATTAATTATTATTAAAGCATAACTTTAATAATAGTTATAATATTATAACTCCATTAATAAACATCAATTATCAACTCCATTAAGACCATAGGCTAGCCCACTACATTCTCTACCCAGTTGGATGCCTTATTAAAAATACTAAGGTTGGCCTCTATCGACATACTGACTTACTAAAAATAGTAAGTGTATTAAAACGGAGCCAAAACACCCTAAACAACATCGCCTCAGAACAAGCTAAGGATCTAGAGATGAAAGCACTGCCAATTGCCATCAGGAGAAAGCATAAACTCCAACACTAGGCCCTCTAATCACCCTGATTGGCCTACAAGGACCCAATGATAGGCTAAACCACCAAACTCTGATGCTCACTCAAAAAGGGGACATTACAGTCTGCCCTTCATGAAATTGCTTGTCCTCAATCAATCACAATTGAATAGCTAACACCACACAAGAAGCCCAAGGGAAGAACCATAGAATGACCCATATGACTACAAATAACTCTTGCTGCACCAGAAATACCACAACTGAATAACACACAAACCAAGGTCAACCCCTATACCATGTGTCACAAAAGTATGATCACAAGGAAGAAGCAACCTGTAGAGTGCCCAACAATATATCCTCTGTATCCACTGGGTAGAAATCAAACTATGCTCAACATCACTGTAGGTAACTACCCCAATGTCAAACAATCTACCAATCGTAACAACAATGCAACATGTTCTTGGATCCTAAACCCAGAATGGAAGTCTATCATGCATATCACCCACTGACTTTCGTGGTATTATTCTAATATCAACTTCACCATGTTGTGAGTGGTGAAGCAACACAATGGGTTCCAACCGAACTACAATGCCAAATCTGTCACCACCTAGATCACAATATAACTAAAACTCACATCCATCCTTCATGCGAAGATAAGAATATCTGGAAGTTTTTGCAACACAACATCTCTCTCCATCCTTTGCTAAACTCCCATGGATGTGCTGACTATCCCTCATAGGTGTTGGAAGATATGTAACGGCTCCTCCCACATCAAGGGAATGATAAAACTCTCCTCCATCACCACTAAAAAGACTAAACATGCCATCATGCCAACTGATACCACAACCTCCGTGAAACCATGTATCCACAAGAAATCTCTATGTCAAAGAAGTGGCAAACTCTGTAAGATACATATCAGCATGATGGTAATCTAATCTCTGACCTTGCAAGTAATCCCCTACAAACAACTAAATCGGGTACTTGCAACCACTAGTTCCATCTTGCGAAGATGGTAACTCTTCATCCCACAACAGATGATATAAATCCTGAGCCAACCCACACCTATGCATCATCAAGTCATCAATGTGTGGACTAAAGGAGAAGTGATGAGCACTCCTCACTATGCAATCAAGATAAAAAGCACCTACCTGTGTCAATGGTTGACCGTCATAGTCCTGGAAAACACACTCCCCATCACTCCCATCACTCGAATCAAAAGATGGCTCATGTCTCTAATCCTATATAGCTAATTGGGTAGATGCTCTGCCAACTCTCTCTGTGTTCCCAATAGCAAAATTCCTATCATGAAGCAAATGGAGGTATTTTGATTTTATTGTCTCCAAAGCACTCCTGATAAACCTCAAGCTCCGAATAGGAGTACCTGTCAAGACCCCATAGCGTCTCTCCTCAAACTCTGTTGTCCAAAGGAGGTACTCAACATACTTATGTGTGCAATCGAAGCGAGATAAGGTTGAATCAATCTTCTCTCCAGTGACCTTCAACTGATCTCTCCATCTTTGTGGCTCAATAAGTTGTCGATCAAAATCAGCTGGATGAGATGTAATCTCCGATTTTCTTCCAGGAGAGGGAAACAAATCACCATGAGAACCAATCACTCCACTAGATGACACCCTACATATCACTTGAAGGAGATGGAACAGCGTTGTAGCCAATCATACAACTCTCTGTGGAATCTACCACCTCATCACAAGACCTATCAATAACATGCCTTGCATCACCTGTAACAGGATTGTCCTCAAGAACACCCAATGTAACATATGGTTCCCCGCTAAACTCAACCAAAGGACTCATCCCATCAGTATGCTCATACCACTACTCATGGATGTATGCTCATCACCAGTAACTGTCATAGATATCGGAACTGTATCTGCCAAGTGATGAAGACTGCGCTAAGCTCAACTCCACAATAAGCTCATCTATCTATAACTTTGACTCTTGAAGGGTTGTTTGAGCGCTCTTCAAAGAGATCGTGGTGACCTCAAGCTCATAGGTGAGCTCATCAACCTCCTCTTCTTTTCCCTTAAGAGCATCATAACAGATCCCATCCCACTCAAGAAGATAATCTTTGTCAGCTAATAAATGTAGGTAATTATGTTTCATTATCCCAAATGCTTCTCAAAGTGCATGAAACTCTGCAAGGGAGAATCCACTATCACAGTGCTCATCTGTCACGAAAATATTCCAACCATAAGTTGCCAACATCTAACAAGCAACATCAAAATGTTCTAAAGCTATAGCAATCATACTACCATTAACCTTCAATTGCCCTACCAAATGATGATACCCCTGTGACAAATCATCTCCACACAAATTTTCTGATTTATAATCAGCACTATGATAAGAGCCTGAATCATCATCACTCACTATCTGTAAACCACCTTTATGTGTGCAATCAACTTTGCACACATCATCAACAAAGGTACTGCTGTTATGTACCTCATAGGATGGTTCAAATGACATGGTAGAAGCTACTGATTCGATCTTATCAACGCACACTTCTTCCAATGTAGATGCACGTTCATCAAAAGAGCTATCCTGGGTCCCATCACCAATAAGTGAATTTTTTAATTTATTTTCCAAGGTCTGATTTGCAAAACCCAACTTGTTGTGGCATGAATCCTCAACACACAATGCATCAGTAAGACCTGAATATTAAGTATTAGCATTGGATGACTCCACACAACCATCATTTTCATGCGTAATGGCCGTTATCTCATGCTGATGCAAAGAAATCAGAACTGCTATGGCTTGTATTCTCTTTGAATTCCTCATGTTTTACACTAATATCTTGCATGTCAACATTGGGAGAACTTTCCACATCATTTTCATCATGTGCCACAACATCTTTTACATGGTTATGCTCAGTAGTATGGCTGCTGTTGCAAAAATCAGAATTGTTATCAGGGCTGATAACAACTCCTTGGATGCTGTGAGTATCATTTTGGGGTTCCACCATAACATTATCATGTTGTAAAATTTTCTTATCAATAACCACTTCAATTTTAACCCCATGTTCACCTGTAGATTGAAAATCATTTTGAAGCATTTCCTCTTTCTTATCCTTTCTTTTAGATTTCCCAAACATTCTTAGAAATCCCCATTGTGTTTCTGGATCACTCATCAAATCATACAAGTTCTACATCAAATCAAGAGTGGATTTATCTAAAGCCATCTTTCACCCTGAAGCTGGTCAAAGAGTGTCCCACCCTGTTTGACTGATTTTTTGATTTCTTTTTTCTAGTTTGACAATGATATTTGTCAAACTAATGTTGATTGTCCAATTTAACTCCCATATAAGCAATTGATATATTTCTCAATTACACAGTGATTGCAAATTCAGAGAAGACTATCATAACAATGCCTGAACTCATACCAAAGAAACTTGTATTCTAATTCAGAGCATTTACAAGTATAAATTCTCAAGCTTCAATCGTAATCTTTTCAAGGTGATATTCAGATTTATATATCCAGATAGCAAATGTCTGAAATCTCACTGCTGTAACGGATGACAGTCTGATATTTCGTCAATTACATACAATATTTTCAGATTAATCTGATATTCAGATGCACTAGGAGAATTAACAGAAATAACGATCTGAAAATAGTTTATTATATCCAGAACGACTCACAGAAATAATCGTTTCTCAGAAAGGCGCAGAATTCACCAAGATACAGGAGATTGCATTGAGATGTATATAATTTTTCATTACCAAGTTGGTATTACTGACAGATTTCAGAAACTGCTCAGAAATTACATACAGTGAACTCATATATGATTGCCAAACAAAGGAATATATTCGGAGACAAGATACAGACTTCAGCCTTCTCAGATAGAACAATAACTAGAACAGATTTCATAGAACTTTGCACATTAAAAAAATATATATTAAGCACACCCAAAGAGAATACTTGTGATGATAAAGATTTAAATGATGGAACGATAAAAAGAAATTATAAAAGGCTTGTCAGCATACAAACTAGCAGGTCCCGATTCTCCTTGAGGATGAGACGGTAATTTTAATAAGAACTTCCTCCATCGAACCTTGCAGTAATCACTTCAATGTTTGTCCTATCCTTATTTTGTTTGTATCTGCCAGCAAGGAAAGATCTTTCGTCCTCTTTTGACTGTTCAAAGGCCACGACTCATTGTTGGACTCCTCATTCCATACGGCATACACTTCAGCTTGGCTAACACACAAAATTTGTAGTGGCGGAACCTTTTGTTTGTTTCAAACAATATGCTTGTCTCTTTCACCCGTCAGCAAGTCATTTGTCTTATTTGCCACGTCCAAACTCTGATAGCATCGATAGACTTATGGAATGCGATTTAGACAAAAATTCCCCATACCAAAGGTTGCGCTGAGAAATACGTGCCCGGTTCCTCTATATCTTATTCAAAATATGTTCTCTATCATTAGCGGCTATTTCAAAAATCGATTGTGCCAAGATTAAAATCTGAGCATTTAATGTATTATCTCAAATCCCCCTTTGATCGCCGATAAGCACCAAAAAAAATATCGACAAATCTTTAATTGCTCTAACTCAATCTTGAATGGCCTTCACCAAAAAAAAAAAAAAAACCCAATGCCAAAAATACAAAGCGGTTGGGAATGGTTATCTTATTCTCCTTATGCTTGGCGTCAGATGGATTCCCCCCTTTTGTCTTTATCTCTGGTGATTTCTTTCATTAGTCGAGTGCTTAGAATAAGCCAAAATTTCAAATTATAGCTATCGACTCTTAAGTCAATCCCTACAGCATAATATTATTTTATCTTATTGATCCTGATAATAGACTCCTTTAGACCATACGAGCTTCTTTACATAAACACTTCAGTACCTCAATCAATATCATTTCTATATGATCTAGAAATTAGAATCTTATACCACAATTTGGACAAAACCATTAACTGCAAATTCTTTCAATTTTGAAATTACCCCAATATTCTGAAACTTTCATCAATATGGTTGATACTCTAAATTTCATCAAACCCTAACAGTCTGAATTTTCTCCTTTGAAAACCAACACACAATGGGAGGAAACCGCTTTGATACCACTGTAGTATCCCACCCTGCTAAGATATTTGCTAACTGATTTTCTACTGTTTGAATTTTTTGTGGTTTTGAAGTTTTTGAAATATTTACCAGGATATGCATAAAATTCCAAAGCAAATGCAAATAGAGAAATGTTGAAAACCAAAATATCAAATGATCAACTTAGATTATTTATTGCTTTGAATTTACAATAATATTGATCATACTCGGATATCAACTTCTAATCTGCTATCAAACCCTTGGAAACTTCTAAAATTCTTCTCCAATGAAGCACAAATGTGACCTCCGTATGAAGCCACCAATCAACAAACCTCAGATGATCTTTCACACCCTCAGTAAGCTTGATTCAAGAAGAAGCTACGCTCTCCAAGATCATTGCAGCTGAAAACCCTAGGTCTCCACCTCCAAAATACAAAGCACAAAGCCAATTTGATAAATGATCAAGAATGAATAAAATGTCTTCAACATGTCTTTATATACTTCTCCTCAAGAGGTCGATTTCATATGAGGCCCTTTTACTCATTAAAATGCCTTTATCACCCTTTTAATTAAATCCTCAAAGTGGGTGCCCATCATAAGTTATAATGACTTGACTTTATATCATTAAATGCACTCTTTATTATAAAGTCAATATAAGTCATTAATATATGCACTTTATAATTAATTATTATTAAAGCATAAATTTAATAATAATTATAATATTATAACTCCATTAATAAACATCATTTATCAACTCCGTTGACACCATAGGCTAGCCCACTACATTCTCTGCCCAGCTGGATTCCTTACTAAAAATAGTAAGGTTGGCCTCTATCAACTCACTGACTTACTATAAATAGTAAGTGTTAAAATGGAGCCAAAACACCCTGAATAACATCGCCTTAGAACAAGCTAAGGAACTGGAGATGAAAACATTGCCAACTGCCATCAAGAGAATGCATAAACTCCAACACTGGGCCCTCTAATCACCCTGATTAGCCTACGAGGACCCGATGATAGGCTAAACCACCAAACTCTGATGCTCACTCAAAAAGGGGACATTACAGCTTCCCTTTCCATGGTTTTGGAACTTATCTCCACCTTTCTGATCTGCATCACATTGGACTGTACTATTATTTTACCTATGCAAGACGCTTATATGTTTTCAGAGCCCAAATTTTTCTAATAGCTTTTAAAGATGGTAATTTTGAGATCTTGATTCAGATTTCAGTTTCTATGCTTTAGAGTGAGCACTTGTCAGATTAATGATGGCTTGCAATTTTGGTTAAACACAATAGTTGTTTTGAGACTGTTGTTTGGCTTCCAGCACCTTCTTACATGTGAGGATAATCTCAGGTTTCTATTCTAATTTTTCCAAGAGAAGTCATATTGATTTTTACTTTATATCTAACTGCATATCAAAAGTTTCTTTCAAAATGGCATGACAATTGTTTGAAGTTCAAAGGCAATGAGATTGAGTTCATGCTTGATGGAGATCCTAGTTGAGAATATTTTATGGATTCTACAGCTTCTTGTAGTACATATAGCTATGTGTACAAGCTTCAATATTTTATGTAACCAAAGCTTATCAGAAACTGCTATGTACATTTTTTTTTAATATTGAGAAAAGCCCACAAAGTGTACAATATATATGCTCAAACAAGCAGTGAGTACGACAATGTATATCAATAATCGGCTTCAAAGAGCTCCATACGAACAATAACAAAATCAAAACTAACAAGTCAAATGCTCCCAAAAGACAGCCAGCCTCAAAACCCACATATCACTCATATCAGCATCATATGAAGATATAGACATTGAAGTCTTAAAGGGTAGGATCAGCTCCCTTGCTCTGAGTGGAACCAACTTCTTTATTGTCAAGAAGATCAACAACATCCTGGAGTTGTGTAATCATTTCTTGAACATTTTCTTCCATTAGACTTCCAATCCATCTAGGTAGAACACCACCATATCCAGCAACGGGAAGGGAAGTCTCCCCAACAGGGTCAATCACTCCTTTACCAACAGCATATGCTTTCTCTAAGGCAAAGGTGGCTTCCTTGATGAAGCTAGTAAGTCCCCATAACAAGCTTTTTGTGCAACAATAACTATTTTAAACCTATCACAACACTTTCTAACAGGATCAATAAGACCATATTTATCATTCAGCTTATTATAAATCTCATGAGAGAAGGCAACTTTTGCATAGAGTTGTTTAGAGAAGAGTTGGATCAGATATGACCCCTTAACCCATCTTTCTCTAAGGCAAAGATCACCATTGAAGCCAGTAAGTGCCAACAACAAGCTTTTTGTGTAACAAGAACCATTTAAAACGGGTTCTTTTACGTTCAGTACAAGATAACCATAAGATTTTAAACCTATCACACCAGTTTCTAATAGGAGGAACAAATCCCCGTCTATTATTCAGCTTATTTAAAATCTCGTGAGAGAAGGCCTGTTCTGCATAGAAATGTTTAGAGAAGAGTTGCAGCAGACATGGGGCCCTTAACCCATCTTAAACTATCCCAAGTTTTGTATCCAATTTTAATCTACCACCCTTCAAGGAGCAGGCTAACATGAATTAAGTTCTTCACTGGCACTTTAAATCATATTTAATATCTTTCTAGTGAATTAATTTGTCATTATGTATGATATTAGTAAAGCTTTTAACCCCTTTAGAAAACCCACTTCTAGCAAAGCATCTTTTCACCACAGCAAGAGCTTTATTCTTTATACGATAGGTTCTGAATGAGACCTATACACTTGACAACATGATCGTACCCTATTGAAGACATCATGCCCCACAACAAGATTTTTGTCTGATTCCCATTCTTTCCAAACGTACCCAAAAATAGGAGACCCTGTAGGTCAAACAGAAAATGTTCCAAATATAAGATCTAGTAGATGTAGCCCTTTCCAGTCATGTCTACTTTTATAAGTACCATGAATAATGTTATGCCCAACAAGAATTTTTCAAGACTCATTTCCAACAATAGCTTTTAAACCCCACTTAACTGCAAGGGTAATACCCTATAATCTAAGGTTTTTAAGGCCCGGTCTCTAAAACACTTGGATTTGCCACAAAATTCCCAAGCAATTGCATGCATTTTCTTATTTCCTTTACAATTTTACCACAAAACTGAAAACTCCAACAGAAAATTGTATAAAAGTAGAGGCTGAAATTGCAAAAGAACTAGCAAGAAGAGGAGTAACTAGTAAGTGATGTAAGAAAAACAAATTTTTTGACACTCTTGAAATACCAACCATGGAAAGGAGACAATCTTGCTACTTAGAAACCTTTTATTAATTTTGTCAAAAATACACTGTAACAAAAAGAGAACACCAAGGTATCTAACAATTTTGTTAAGACCAACCCACAACTAGCCCAACTCCAATAACCAATTTGCAGGGAGAAAAACCAAACCAAAACCAAGAATTTGTGAAAGACAATCTTGGAAATTGAAGCAAGATAATAAATCTCTAATATGGAGAAAAGTTCATGTTTGTCTTTTCCAAAACCAGGAACAAGGAAGTATCATGAACAAACTGAACTTCACTTATCTAGGGTTGGTCTAGAAGAGCAATGTCTTTTACAAGAGGGCCAAGAGAAGAATCTCTTAACAAGTAATACCAGAGGGCAACCTTGTCTCAACAACAATTACAAAGAGAGAGGATTCCAGAGGACAACTCTGTCTCTAGATCCATGCAATAACAAAGACTCGGTATGCTCATCATTAACTTAGACTCAGGCAGAAGCATTCTAAGATATATAAACCCACTACTCTCCAAAAAGACTCCCCTAAACCCAAAATTCAACATTAACAAAATAAAATTGCCATTTGACTCTATGATAAGCATTTTCAAGTCAAAAAAGACCATGCAAACATTTTTCTTTATATTTCTAGCCCAAGGCATACTTTTCAGCTAGTAATAAGGTTATCCAAAACAAATCTGCTTTCAGCAAGCCTAATCTAGGTTGCAGTTATAATCTTTGGAAGCAACAGGGAAATCAACTCGTGGAGCAAAGACAATAATTAAGAATGGGAATAGAAAAGAGCCTGTGACCAGGTTTACTTTTGAAATTCTTTCAAAAATGAATTATTTATGTCAAAATAAAATCAGATGCAAGCAATACAATTGACCATGAATGATATATGATATAAGAAGTAGCTCAATTTCAAAATTTGTGCTTACCTTTCAGCTTCACCACTAGGCATGATAGCACGGCCTGCAGACAGACCTGTTCCAACTACTAAAACTTCTTCATTCCCAACCCTCCATAGCTGCATGCATCTTACAGTTTCACCAGGATCAAACTTATATGACGAAAGAAGTGAACCACTTAGAGGATCAACACAGCAGATATCTGAAACAGGATTAGAGACATTTTCATGACACTCTGTCCGCATCACCAGCAAAGTCTTGCTATCAGGATGGTATAGAATTCTCCTTGGTGTGCTCCCTAGAAGATGCTTTTGTACATTCAATCTTTTTGTATTTACCATTTCCACCTGAATTTGAGAAAAACGTTATAACAAAGGAAAAATTCTTGTATTTCCCAATCCAGTAGAACTAGGAAGTCATTCTTAGGCACTCAAAGATATAGATAAATCATAAAAACTTTAAAAGCAGACATATAGTATGCACAAAAATAGATATCTCGTACACCATATAGTTTCTCCATCATAAAAGTGTTAACTCTTCACAAGTATCTCAATATCAGAGGTAGATTCTCCACAAGTATCTCAATATCAGAGGTAGATTCTCTAGTTATGATTGACTGCATGGATTTTGTCAAAGTTTTTTTGTTTTTTATTACAGATCCTTTACAAATATTCTGCTCATTCAAGCAACTACATGAGACCAATATAATCTGTTGCAAGCACTTAACATAGACTAATAGAAGCTCCTTACAAGAAAACATGCTAGAAATCAACCATGGAAGACCAAGAGTCACTACTTGGAAAACCGCTTATTTAGTAGCCACATCTACATTAGAAGCCAACTATGGGAGACCAAGAGTCACAACTTAAAATTCCAAATTAGATGTCCCTATGGGGATTTCAACTTGGGTCTCCACACTGAGAACTCATTTTTTTTACCAATTAAGCTCAACCCCTTGGACGTTCTTGTCAAAGTTACATGAGGGTATTAACATAAGTCAAAAACTTCCAAAGGACCATGCTTGTTGACATAAATTTTAAATTAAAAATGAAGTTTGAAATATCCTTTGAAATGAAATCCAAAAAAATAAACCAACTAGACTGAATATAAACTCAAAAGACAATAATGTTACTGGGCTTGAACACACCAATACTCACTTTCTGTTTTTTCTTCTTGAGTGTTTCTGTTACAACACTTTTCTAAGTCAAACTTGCTACAATTTAAACATCAAATGTTCATTTTTGTGGTGGGGAAAAACGTTTTTCTCCTGTCTATTGATTATGGCTTTGTTTACATTACCCTCATTCCCAAGGCATTCCTTTTCTCGAAAGAGTGATCCATAGGGTTATTTTGAAAATATTGATTTAGTGAAATAGCATAAGCTACATTATTTGCTTCGTTAGAGACTACTGCCTCTCTAATTTGGCTGAAGGCCTCCTATGCATGCAATGCTTCCTAGGGCCAGTTCCCAGGCCACTTCCGCATCCCCACCTCTCCAGTTGTTTTCTGCATGGTACCAAGAGTTCAGTTTATCGTATTGTTATCTTCTTTTTGTAATTTCACTATATTGTTTCTTATGAAATATGGTTTGTAGTGTTGTTTTGAGTTTTCCAGACAGAGATAGTGAAATAGCTTAAGCTACCATATTTAATTCATTTGAGATACTTGTCTCTCTGATTTGATATTTGGTACTTTCCAGGCAGCTCAGTTCTACTTTTTAATCACCATATCCATTAATGTTTTCTCTTCAACTTAATCCTAACCGCTTCTAAGTGTTTCTAAGACGCCAATTTAAGGGGTAAACTTATTGTACTTTGTAGCCTTGAGTCTTAGACAAGTATCTCCAACTTCCTCATTTCCTCTAGCTTTTAGTTAAATTTAGTACCATTCTAATGTTGACCCTTTGAGATTTAAAATTATTGTGTAAATTTTATGTTCTTTGTGAAATTCACATCTTTGAAAGAAAATGTCTAGTAACTTGACGTATGATTGATATGCCAGATTTCCTTTGGGTTCAAAGTCTTGTACATTGTCTCCTTTGAGTCCTTATGCCTGATGAGTTAGAAAAGGATGCATGTTTCTTCATTCATATTCACTTTTATATTTCTCTAGTCCTCATAATCATTATTCCATGTTGTCAGATTGCTTTTGAATGTGTATTTGAATTTTGTGCAGTACCATCTAATATATTCAAGGAATCTAGTATGTTTTCCACATTGTCTGATGATCTTTACAGTGCTTCAAACAATTGCACAGGAGATGTGTTTGGAATATTTGCATGGAAGATGTGCTCCAAGATACATCTATTATGATATTATCACTGGACATGGTGCAGGATGGTGGAGAAAATCTAAACCCCACTCTGACATGACTGTTATTAATCATCCCATTGGAAACCAGTAGAGACAGAAAAATACAGGACCGGAAGCTTAAGTACATTATTAATTGGTAACAGATAGAAGTAGAAGAGTCAAAATGCAATAGCTAAAAACTGGATGAATATTCCTTTTAAACTTTCTTAAGACAACCAATCTTTCTGAAATTGAATATCAACAAACATAGCCAACACTACGGATATCAGGAAATTGCAAAATTGAGAGATGACAACCAACTGGGGTCAATGTTTGATCTATAAATATGTGTATTGGCATATTATATAACAAGTATGCCAGTGTGGACTAGATCAGCAAGATCAGAATATTAAGTATGAAAGTTCAAATAATATAAGTCAAATTAATGTGCACGGAACACCAAAGTAGGACAATGGGATTCAAGAGAACGTCTAACAAACAATCACAAGAGATAGCCAATGAGTTCCAATGACTAAAAGGAAATGAAGCTGAAAGCTGAAAGTTACCAGAGAAGTGATGAATTTGATTGGTTTTGGTGTCACAAGATTATGTAAATCAATGATAACATTAAGAATCAAGTGATGCAATCTTTCAACTTGCATCCTACCTCTAAGTCATGACTTTGAAGACGATATCTCTCTGCTTTGGAGTGCAACTACTTTCAGAGTCATTTTTTAAATATCCCTTTAAATGTGCCCCCCCAAGGGCATGATTAAACCACTACGCTTTACAGTCAGAGATTTAGAGTTGTAGTTTATTGTGACTTGACTAGGAATTGGTTCAGAGCACAAACTATCATGCACCAACCCATAGTTTACATACTCAGAATCGGACAGTACTCATCAAGCCCAAAAATTTTGACTCGGGAAAAACTTGGCAAACGTGTGTGGATATTTATGTAAGTGTATACCCAGGACTGCACTATGCACACATATATATCTATAAACATACACAAGATGCCAAGTTTGCATGCATATACACAAATAGACATATTTATACACACACAAACATGCCAAGTTTGTGGGTTTCTTGTGAGCTACTAGCGATTACTCGATAAATTGACAGGAGAAAATCTATCTGCATACTGCCCGTGAGTAAAAGCAGAAATTACTTGGCATGCAAACTTTTTGGAGATTACTCGGCTACTTGGAGAGTAATCGGAGAGTATGTAAACTATGCACCAACCTATGACTTATTGTAAGCAAAACCCTCAAGGCATTGTCCAGCCTAAATTTGATAGCCAAAATCTTTGGCTTGAGAGTGAATTCAGCCTCTTTTTTTTATAGAACATGTCCTTTCTATAAAGAAGGAAACTACTAAAGCTATCGAAAAATTCATATACCTACAAAAATAGTGCACAACAGCCTGTGTGCTACACATGGTATCATAATTATCAAATCAAGCTGGGTCTGGGCCTAGATTCTATTGGATCTAGATTTTTCAGACATACCAAATTGGTTCTGATGTGATCCCAACATTTTTTATCACTTTAGATTTAAATTTCATTTATCTAAATAGTAAAAATCTGTATCCCAACCTACTTGTTCTGCTCGGCCCAGTAATTGATCTTTACATATATTTTTGTTATATGATATTTTTTACAGACTTTCCAAAAAAATTCTGGTATTCCAGATTTTTGGAAATTTTTCCCCCCACTATGAATTTGCATTTCTAAAACTTGGTAACTCTACTTTGTATTCATATCAATCTTGAGAAGCCTCATTGGATTAAACCTATTTGAAGCTTTTATGTTACATATAAGAGCAGAAAATATACTACAAGGCTCTTATTTTAGCTATCAAGATTGTGGCAAGTATGGTCAATTTTAAAGACACTGTCCTGTATTCACCTGTTTTTAGGATAAAAGTTTAAACCATGACACGTGAAACGATAAATTCCATAAGAAGAGTCCTCCCTTACAATACATTGCAACCTTCTCTTCACTCTATTCTGCTGCTAATGCTATCTCTTATCACCAAACAATGCCTTTTCATTCATGGATAGTGGAGTCCAAGATTCCCAAAAGATCGACATTTAAAATTGTCAAAACTAGGATTGGCATTCACCACACCGTAAAACATAAATGTAAATAAGCATCTTATGAAGTGAAAGGATACACCTTGCTTCTAAAGGCATAAACAAACTGCTGACTACACAAATTACAAGGTGAATGCCTTCCATTAGAAGAAGAGGATAATGCTGTTGTTCCTGTCAACTCCCAAGAACACCCTCGTAATCAAATTCCAGTCCTACTGAGGAGCACTTACGAGCAGATCTTTCACCACTCACGTTTGGGACCTCTTTGTCCCACATCAACCCTCCTTATCAACCATGTTGTTTTAACCTTTACTCTGCTACTTTCCCCCTCTATACCCCTCTAGGTCCCCACTACATACCATGATCCAATTTGATGGTAAGTACACCATTGACGACACTTCTTAGGTTTCCCAACTTATGTCCAGCCTCTACTCCCTTACACCTACAACTGCTGCCTTGTGTGATTTCCTTGCCCATGTCCTTTGGGAGGTAGCCCTTCACTCCTTTCCCCACATAATTCATCAACCAATTTGACACCATCTTCATGATAAGTAGGAGGTATTTTCCACAGCGTGTAAAATTGTGATATTGCTATCAAGATTCAACTGTGTAGTTTTACGAGTCAAACTCATTGACCCATGTTTCATGAGTAGTGGTTCACAAGAACCCATCTCTCATGATAGTGAATGGTCCACTTGGCACTCATTGCATCTAGGTGATGCTCATAGAGGTGAAGTACTGGGCATTCCTAGGAGGTCACCCATCCCGGTACTACTCCAGCTCAAGCACACTTAACCACAGAGTTTCCCCCAAGGTTAAGCCCACTTAGCTTGCAACCCCATTTGCAAAAACCTTCAACAAGTGTTGTGCCTTATGAACCATTCATTATAGAGCCTATTTAGCTCATCAATTGATAAGTAGGAGGTATTTTCCACAACATGTCAAATTGTGATATTGTTATCAAGATTCAACCGTATAGTTTTACAAGTCAAACTCACTGACCCATGTTTCATGAGCAGTGGTTCACAAGAACCCATCTCTCGTGATAGTGAATGTCCACTTAGCACTCATTGCATCTAGGTGATGCTCACATAGGTGAAGCACCGGACCTTCCCGAGAGGTCACCCATCCCAGTACTACTCCAACTCAAGTGTGCTTAACCACGGAGTTTCCCCCAAGGTTAAGCCCACTTAGCTTGCTACCCCATTTACAAAACCTTCAGCAAGTGTTGTGCTTTATGAACCATTCATTATAGATTCCCTTTAGCTCATCAATTGATAAGTAGGAGGTATTTTCCACAACGTGTGAAATTGTGATATTGCTATCAGGATTCAACCATGTAGTTTTACAAGTCAAACTCATTGACCCATGTTTCATTAGTAGTGGTTCACAAAAAACCATCTCTCATGATAGTGAATGGTCCACTTAGCACTCATTGCATCTAGGTGACGCTCACAGAGGTGAAGCACTGGGCCTTCCCGAGAGGTCACCCATCCCAATACTACTCCAGCTCAAGCGCGCTTAACCACAGAGTTTCCCCAAAGGTTAAGCCCACTTAGCTTGCAACCCCATTTGTAAAACCTTTAGCAAGTGTTGTATCTTATGAACCATTCATTATAGAGCCCCTTTAGCTCATCAATTGATAAGTAGGAGGTATTTTCCATAGCGCGTCAAATTGTGATATTGCTATTAACATTCAACCGTGTAGTTTTACGAGTCAAACTCATTGACCCATGTTACATGAGTAGTGGTTCACAAGAAACAATCTCTCATGATAGTGAATGGTTCACTTAGCACTCATTGCATCTAGGTGACGCTCAAAGAGGTGAAGCACTAGGCCTTCCCGAGAGGTCACCCATCCCAGTACTACTCCAGCTCAAGAGCGCTTAACCATAGAGTTTCCCCCAAGGTTAAGCCCACTTAGCTTGCAACCCCATTTGCAAAACCTTCAGCAAGTGTTGTGCCTTATGAACCATCCTCATGGTTTTTTCCCTATGAATCGTTGTTTGACAATAAAAGTGTAAATATATGCATTGGAGACTCTACATTCCCTTGTCCATGACCCTCCCTCCACTTTGGCCACTAGTAAAAACTATCATTTCAGCACAAGAAACACAAGTTTCTTGCATCAAGGAAACACAAGCTATTTGCTAGCCTCTATCACTCCCCTAAGATCTTCTAGCATGCCCTTCTTCTAAGGAACACACACACTGCACGTATCACCCACTAGCCTAGATCTCCTATGTTAATTCTCTCAATGATCTACCTCACTAGCTTTCCTCCCCCTATCACTTATTTTCTACAAATCGCATCTAGAGAGCTATTTTGAAGCTCTGCTCCAGCAATGATACCAACTATACGGGGCTTGAAAATGAGTTTCTCAAGTGTGGTGTAGAGTCACTTGCCTACCTTGTTTCACAACTATTCAATGAGGTTGCTCATTTTGGGTTCTCATTTGCTTGGTCTGAAAATATTATACAGCCTTTTCACAAATATGGAGATAGCTTCAATCTAACTAATTATAGGATTATTGCGGATGGACATCGATTTGCAAAACTCTATGCCATAGCACTAGACATACCACTTTCTAAGGTGCTACAAGACAAGAGTCAAGGGGTAAGTTGTCTTCAAGAGAGACTTCCAAATTATTGACTACATTTTCACATTTTGATATATCATCAAAGAGGCTCATCATCGATCTTCTAAAGCCCTGTTGTTTTGTGGACATCATGAAGGCCTTTGATTCTAGCTAGAGGCATCTAATGTTCTAGAAGTTGCAAGATATCAGCAGTTATAAGACTCTCATTCCTACAACCATTAGGCTCTAATATAGTTGTTAAATGATTTTAGACTCCTTAAGCCTATTTGACTTTGTCTAGAGTAATATCAGAGCCAAGCAAGATTGCTCTATAACTAACCCTCTTCAACATCTGCATGCATGAGCTTGATGTTTTCTTAGACAACATATTAATGTAGATGATGGTTGCCTACTTCACCATGTTCTGATACCTATATTGTTTGTTGCTAATGACGTGGACCAGCTCTATCACTAACCCAACAGCTTACAAAGACAGCTTAATGCTCATCTTGAGTTTTGTGACCCTTCCCAATTTGTAGTCAACCTTAGTTTATGGCCTTCAACAACACCAAGAATGCTCTTTCCAAGTTTCATTTCTTCCACAAAGGAGGCCTAATAGAGATCACTACTTCTTACACTAATTAGAGAGTCTAGTTCATTGGCCTGTCTCTTTCTTTATAGCTTGCCTCTCAATCTCTTCTTTGCAAGCGATATGCATCACTCTCTACTCTAGATCGTCAATGTATTCAAAGACAACTCCAAGATATCCCTTGGAAGATGCATGTTTTTGATGTACTAATTAAGTCTATAGTGCTTTACAATTCAAAGGTTTGAGGCCCTAGCTTTGGTTATACTAACTAAGCTTGGGTTGAGTGATTTCAAATGATTATACATCAATAGATGATTCAGTGCAAACAGGCAGTCCCTTAATGTCTTTTCCAAGCCAAATTTGTTGCCCAACCCTTAACCTCAAGAGTATCTTGAGACTCGCTTTATACAAAGCTTAGAACAATAGATCATTCTACTATAACCTATGGGAGATATAGATTTTGGCACTTTTTTCCTCACAAGGGATTGCCTCTTTCAAACCTTCCGAATGTTAATATTGTTGTTTCTTTGGACAAGCTACCTCCTTTTAGGTACTATTTAGGTGCCTGTTGTGACCTTTTTCACACATCACCCCATTGCAAATGGGGACCCCCAGTAGTTTGCTTTTATAGGGTTTTTCCATAGCGTAACAATTTCATGAAGTCATTGCTTTGAGAGTTTTGAGTTATCATTCGAGCCAAGTGGAGAATTCAAGCCCAAAACAGTGCCTAAATGTCATGGAAGTGTTCAAAAGGTCCAAAAGACAAGGATCGCCTGTGCTTTGAGTCAATTCTGACACTTCCTATTTTTTTAGGGATTTTGCTTTCTTTTGCTTTTTGCTTTTTCATTTTTGGCATTTTTGGGCCAATCCGAGAATCCTATTTTTTAAGGATTTTGTTTTTTCTATTTTTAGAAATTTCTTTTTTTAGAAAGTCAACCTAGGGTTTGGGTCTCACGGGTCATGGAGTCAACATTTCCATCTTTAGAATCAAAAATTCAGGCCTCCAGAAGTAAAAATCAAGAAAATCAAGCAAAAAGCAATGAAAAATCACGAAAAAATCAAAAGAAAATCATATGGTTGGATGATCCAGAAAAAGACAAGCATGAAATTCATTGCGCCCAAGGGTAGAGATTCAGCATGGCATAAGTTTGAACAAATTTGAGGGAAAAATAAAGATGGCAAAGGCACAACAAAGTCCGCCATGCCAAAGTGAGGAATGGAAAGGCATTAGGAAAGTTTGCCCAACCTATGGCAAGACCTTCTCAAAGTCCACCTAGAGCATGGAAAGAAACTCATGAAGTCTGCCCCATACCTTGTCCAGACTAGAGCAAAGTCCGCCATAAGGAGAAGAGGAAATGGCATGAAGTCTAGGAAGTCCGCCATGCATCTTGGAAAGAAACCTTCAAAGTCTGCCCACCATTTGGAATGAATTTGACAAAGTCCGCCATGCCTTGGAATAAAGTCTCCAAAGTCCGCCTAGATATCAAGGGGATATGGAATGAAGTTTGTGAAGTCCGCCATGTCTTGGAAAGAAACTCACCAAGTCCACCTAGGCACTGAGGAACATTTGGAAAAACATTTATGAAGTCCGCAATGAGGAGAATGCGAAGACAACTCCAAAGTCCAACTTAGCAAAGATAAGACGTCCAAGCACATGGTAAAGTCCGACTTCTTTCAAAGAAGGATGTCCAAAGGAGAGTAAAGTCCGCCCTAGGCCAAGGAAAAAAAATTTACCTAAGTGTTGATGAAGTTCGCCTACGGGAGAGATGGTTAAATGGCATAAAAGACTCAAAGTCTGCCCCCCCCAAGCATGATAAAAGTTTCCAAGGCATGGAGAAAAATGTGAGTGGTAAGGAAGCCTCCAAGTTCGCCCTTGGAATGATGGAAATTGTCTAAGGCACTGTGAAGTCTGCCCTAGGCTAGGAGGAGAAAAATCTAAGTGTTGGTAAAGTCCGCCCACCAAGAGAAAAATGGCAAAGAAGTCTAGAAGTCCGCCCTGGCTAAAGGAGAGAAATAAAGCAACATGAATAAATAATTTCTTAGCCATGGGTAAATTAAATGGGTTGGAAAAGATTTAAAGAGGTTGAAAATTTAATACTTTGGAAAATTAAATGGGTTGGAAAAGATTTAAAGAGGTTAAAAATTTAATACTTTGGATATTTTATATTTCCAACACTTGGGAAAAAATATTTGTTGTGCCTAGAGGAAAATGGAAAATGACACGAGAAATATCAAATTTTCCTTAGACAAAATCAAAATTTTGCCATGAGTAAAAGATTTAAAGGGTTGGAGAAATCGAATTTAATACATTGAACATTTAATATTTTCCAACGTTTGAAATAAAGATTCAACACATAGGCTAATTTTTGAGCTCAGAGTAATTTTTGAGCTCAGAGAAAGAAAGAAAATCTAAAGATTTTGGTTGAGGGTGGCGCTTGGATAAAATTTAGAAGTTTGCCTCAGAAATTTTTGAAGAAATTGGAAACTTGCCATAATGAAGAGAAGAAAACAAGTCAAAATTCAATGAACTCAAGAGAAAAGATGAAATTGCTAAAATAAATCAAACTTCTCAACCTTATAATGAGTTTTAGCAACTCATTCTTCCCAAGTTCGATTGAGAAGAAGTTAAGCTCTCTCAAAATTGCAAGAGATAAAATTTTGAAGGCAAATTAGATTTTTCTCGGTGGAGGAGTAAATTCTTAAACTAGAGGACGTGATTTTTAGAAATAAATTGGAATTCTTGGCTGAAAGGCGCATTTCCCAGCAAAAGGCACATTCTTTTCTTGGATTTTTGAGTAAATTTTCAGAGGTTGAAATCAATTTGCAGCCACAAGATACTTTCAAAGGTTTAAAATTGGTTGGCTAAGTTCTTCTATTCTTCTTCCATCTTATTCACTCTGGCAAAGGCTTAACCAAGTTCGCCCATTTTCAGCTTGTTTTTTCATTGAAATTCATTTTTTTTTAATAAGCTGAAAGTAAAAACTTTCAAATAAAGGCCCGGAAATAACCAAATTTAAAAGTCTCCAAACTAATGTTAATTATTTTTATTTATTGCAGGTTAATGACCACCAGGGGAGAATCTTCAAGAAAGGCGTAGATGAAGTTTGCCAACAAAGGATTGCAGCCAAAGTCTAAAATTAATTCGAAGTGGAAAAACATTACAGATACCAATCTCGGGCATGTGGACTTCACAGAATTCAAGAAGAGGATGTACGGACACAACGGACTCCTGCCAACACCGATCGCTCCCCAAATGATGAGAAACGACATCGTCTAGGCAGTCGAGTTTCCACTAGCAGTAGAATGTGCTAAATTAACGGTGGAGTGCACCATCCATTATAATGCACAGGAGAGGCAGATTATTGCAATTGATGGGAGGATATTAGCTCATCTCGGAGAATTGGCAATCCAGGAAGCATTTGGCATCTCAACATACCATCGGACTTCGTACAAGACTAAGGAGGACACCAGAAAGTTATATGAAGATCAGTCCAAACTTTGTGCCACAAACATTAATAAGTCATGGCTGGACAAACCAAGGGCCTCTGCCAAGAAAATGCCCAAGAAGCTGCTTCGTATAGACTTCAAGGAGGACTGTGGGGACATTATTTTATTGTTAAACAAAATAGTTGGCAATCCTCTAGGCACGTCATTTGAGAAGTAGATGTAATATTTCATGGATGAAATCACCGCAAGTGTTAGGATGTTCAACTGGTCCCGAATGATTAGTGATAATCTCCACGAGCAGCTAATCAATCTAGAAAGGACAAAATCATTCCACATGAGTTCCTATATCATCTATTTGTTGGCCAGGACTCACAGATATTCAAGAATAATATGCAAAGGCGTGGTAGGCAATGGTGAGAATGAATTTAAGTCATATGACTGTTACCCACAGCTACAGCTCAGAGAGAGATCTCACTTCAGACGAGCAAATGATGCTTTTCTCATGTACATCACCAGAATAGTCCAAGGAGGAACTCACCAAAGGCTAACTCATGAAGCCAAAAGCCTGATTAGCAAATATGGATCCTAGTTTATCCAGTTTCCAAGATTCACATACATAAGGATTCAGGGATTCATTGGAAGTCCTTACCAATTTCCAATTTACCCTACCAATAGGATGATCTTGCTAGAGGTCCTTAGACAGTTGGAGACCTACCAAAACATTCAAAGGCCAAAGCAGAAGGCAGCTATCACTTTCCCATTCTTCATTGGAAACATGTTGGAGTCTTGTCCATCAGCACAAGCAACTGAAAGTGCTAGGTTGGAGATACAATGGTATCCATTCACAATTTATCGATCCAGGGCCAACTTTGACCCTTATAACCACATTCAGACTGTGGATGGAAAAAGGTATAAACATAAAGTAGACCTGGAGGATTTTTGGGTGAATGTTGCAGACGAGTATGAAATCAGGAAAAGGTTATGGTCCAAATTGTCGGTGAATTTGATAAGAGCGACCAAACTTTGTCGAGTGCCTGATCAGTTGGAAGATGATGGAGAGTATGTCCAACCATGCTTCAATGAGAGTTGGCCTCTTCCTACAGTGAAGTGGTCAGAGCCTAAGCTTGCAGATTTAGCCACATTAATGAGGTCGGTGATCAAGTATACTCAGTGGTGGGTTGACCAGTAGGTCCAAGAATTAAGACGGAAAAGAATGACGCTCACTTATGACTTGCTAAGTGAGGCAGAATCATACTCCTTGAATGCAAGAGCATCCCATAGTGCCAAGTTGATTGAAATTACTAACTCCAAGAAGAGGAAAGAAGCAGCTACAAACGCAGAACCTATTCAAAAGAGAGAGGGTGGAGCCATCTCATTCCGCTGCATCCAGAAATGTTGACGAGATAGTAGCCACTGCAGACGAGTCATTGGCCGATATGATGATTCCTTTTCCAATTCATGAGGGTAATATTGAGCCAATCCAGCTAGATGATGACGAGCCCCCATCTCCTACGGGCACAAAAATACTTGATTCGGAGACGAAATGGATATCCAAAATGATGAATTCCAAGAGGGTATGATTTTCGCTCTTAAAGGAATTTTGGATAATCCAAGTGGAAAAAATGTTCAAGAAGAGGACGGCATTGAACAGCCCACATTTCCTGACTGGTTGAAGGAAAGATAAGATACAGGTGCCAGTTGAGACTCAGGAGGAAGATGACACTGCAGACTTCTTGGCTAGGTTAGAACAAGTTGCTGTAAAGAAGCCCGCCAAGAAATTCTCCACGATCCAGAGGGAAAAAGCCGGCAGCCGTTCCGTACAAATTGTCGTGCCAACAATTGATAAGACACAGGATGATATCGCTCCCCATGAGTACGCCATTACCACTATTGACTTGGGCCCAATGACAAAAGGCCAAGAAGTTGAAGAGTTGGATAACTCAGTCTCTACTATCAAGGCAAGACTGGAGAAGGAAGTGGCAAAGAAGAAAGAATACAAGGAGGTCAAGCACTTGAAGGAGTACATTCAACACCTGACCAAACCGCTCAATCAAGGTGATGAAGCAACTCCTCCTCTTCTAAACTCCTCACAGGAAACAGCCAAGGACATTGAAGAAGATATGGTCACGGCTAAGGAAGCTAAGGAATAGATGGCGAGTAAAAGCACAGAAGCGGCTACATTTATGGAGAGATTGACACTAGCCTATGGATACACTTCCGCGTTGCTTTCCAGACTTGCTGTCATGACAAAAGTTTGGGACAACCTCTCGGATATTCAGGAGAGGATCATTCCATGCCTCAAAGTACTAAAGGGAGTTCCAAAACAGAGTTGATCGATGGGAAGATAATTACAGTAGGCGCTGCCTATAACTTCCACACTTGGTATTGGACGTTACAAGCACAGAGCGAGGTCTAGGAAAGAGCAAAGGTTGATGGACTCAGAGTTGAAGAACAGATCAGAGAAATTCAGAACAAGATTTACCTCATAGCTTCAGATATGTTTGAGAAAGAGATCGTCCGAGAGAAGGACATGCGGCTAGAAAATCTAAGGCACAAAGTTCAGGAAATCTTCTTCTACATTACAGGATCGATTCTGAGACAGAACTTCACTAGAGTGGCGAATCTTTTATCCATCCGAGATGACTTCATGAAACAAGAATTGGAATGGGAGAGTGCCTTTGTCAGATATGTTGAGGACTTGGACGTGCTGGAATTTAGGATAAACATGTTGCCATAGGTCACGATGGAAGAGGTCATCCCAATCGTGTCCAGATTCATCGAACACACTACTGCCCAAGAGGATAGGGATGCACTTCCTTGAAAATAGCTCCAGGCACCACTTCACTCATTGATTACTCATTGATTACTGATGTTATTTTTGGAAACCCTAATTAGGGTTGATGTGTATTGATCTTGGCTATTAATTTGTTTCAATCTTGGCCTTTCATTTATTCTCAGAAACTATATATAAACTCTTGATCTCTCATTTTCATTTTGTGAAGAAAGTGTATGAGATTATTGCGTATTGCTACTTCCGATAATAAAAGCTCTTATGCATGATTTGCTTTGAATCCCTTTTATTGTCAAGTGGTTTGCAAGGTTGTATAGCTTCTTCAACATTAGATTAGAATTAAGATAGAATTTGATTTGAATGTTTGTTAAATGAATGAAAGATCTGATAGTATTGATTGGTGAAACTGAGCTTATACTTTCTTTGAATAGATGATTTTTATTCAATGCATAAAGTTAGCCTAAGCTCATGATTATGGATGCTTAACTTCAGTCTGGATAAGTATTGTTCAAGACATGAAAATTATAATCACACCCCTTGAAGATTGCACTCACTTTGTGTAGTTGTCCTAGGGAGGCGAAGCAAAGCGTGGTTACCGGTTTCACCTAATCTTTATCGTCTCTTGAACTCTTAGGGATAGATTAGAACTTCTAAACCCTTGTCCTTTTGCACTTTTTTGAAATCCCAAACAGAAAATCCCAAAAAGAAAGAGTACTTAATGTTAAATCCGTCTGAGTCCTAAACTTGTGAAAAATGCTTTAACGTAAGTCCCTTTGTGTATTACTAGCATATCACAACGCCCATTGAGCTTATCCACATGTCAAGACCTGACAAAAGAAACCTTGGAGTCCCCATTTGATCATCTCACAATCTTAGCATACGTGGTGATTTTGTTCAAGAGAGGATAGAGTGTCTTTGGACATTTTATTCTGTGTGTTCGGTGGATGATAAAACGTACACCAACAGTTCCCTTTGTCATCCTCTTCCCAAGAACGAGGTGCTTAATCAATCCATGGGAGAGAACATTTACAATCAGCATATCCAAATCACTTCGACCTTCCCTCTCCATTCTCTCAATCCCAAACAAGGTTTCTATGTTGTGCACATTTTACATGTTGCAATGAGACCATTGTTTGGCCCAACTATTCTCATGGTTTGGGTATTCCTATTGCTGGTTGAGAGTGTGCTCCCACTAGCTTCAAATTAAAAAACATCGCTATACTTTACAAAGCAAAACAATCTAGATCCTACTACCTTTGTTCTCTCCAACAGGTGGAAACTAAGTAGCATTTTAGCTTCCAAATTCTATCTACTATGACATATGTGAGAGGTACCATTGTTCATACAAAGATTATAGTAGTCCTCGATACACTTTATTCCACTACCTTGATCAAAGATACTTGGCCCTTTTTTCATGAGGTCGCCACTTTCAAGAATAGATCCATTTGTGAAGATCCTAGAGCTACCAAACTAATTACTTCCTACTTTCAACCCATCACAAATGATAGAGGCATTAATCATCCTTAGGATACTATTGATCCACACATAGAAAGGGGCAAACCAATGAAACTTTGCTCTTCCTCATGTTCTACTACTATGAGGGTTCCCTAATACCCCAACTCAAAGTCTAATAATCGCGGTCCTATCTCCTCTCAACATCAAGGACCCTTTGGCACTCCTCTATCACAATTCACAACACAAGTCTCAAGGGCAAGCTCACATGACCAATTTCTTTTATACAACCAACAATTCTTCAGCCTTGAGTGTTGAAGGAGGTTCTAAGGGGAATCAACTACCTCCTATGAATGTCCAACTATCATGCCCCTAAAATTGCGACACTAAAAATCCTAATGTTGAAATACAAATGAATAAATAAAATGAATAAAAATATCAAAAATATAAAAATAAATATTAGCAATTTAATATTATTATAATTATAATTATAATATTGTCTTATGATAATTATAATTATCATATTATAGTTATAATTATCATAAGATGATATTATAATTATAATCAAATATAACATTATAAATATTAAAATATAAATATTAACAGTTTAATTATTATTATGATTATAATCATTAAAATATATGACTAAAATATAAAATAATAATATATTTTAATAAGAGATAAATATAAAAACATAATATATTAAGGGGCAGCGATTAGTAGAGAAGGGACACCTCATTTATGAGAAGAGGTATACCATAGGAAAGATGGGACTCTTCATCCCTTCTTGAGGGATAAATAAGGTGGATCTCTTTATTAGAAAAGGCATCATGGAAAGAGATCAATCATGGAATAGAAAATAAATGAGAAATCTGGAATATATTTCTGAGTGTTGGAACAGATGGAAGCAATAGAAATAAAGTCTGAATTCAGATAAGTAGCAGCAGTTGATATAATCAGAGATTAGTATGCATTTGAAATTTGAATACATAGGCATTTAATATATATATATGATAAGCATATACATATATGCAATTAATATCTAATCTTGATAGGCATACAAATATTTATACATATATATAGATAATTTTATAATGATTAGCATGCAATGAGTAAAGATATGTTATGCTTAAATTAGTAGATAAGTGAATAGTGCATCTATTTATACTTAACATCATCCTTTTCTTAAAGGAATATCTTCTGAATATGAGTGAAGAGATCAAAACAGCAAGGCAATTGGAGCAGATCTAACGTAATTATCTGCACTCAGCAGACAAGGGCAGAAGTCAGCATTGGCTAATATATTTACATCCAAAATATAGCAATCTTATATTGTAGCAAGTATTGTGGTATGCACTATTATGATTATTGTGAATGATGATATGCTTATTATCTCTATGAATCTGGATATATTTAGTGTTTGTAATTCTCACCAAGCAACCATGAGGAGAAGTGGGGGAAATAACAGTAGGTTGAGCAGGTACTAATTTTCTTCTAAGTACACCACTCCATGTTGGATGGCCAGGGTCTGCCACTTGAGGCCAAGGGGGTGAGTGTCCGCCCTTGGGCTTAGAAAGAGGAATCTAGGGCCTCCTATTGTAGCTTTTTCCCCAATCTCTACATGGATTGGTTGTTGGGAAGGATTCATGGGGTCTCAATCATAAGAAGGATGGATAAGGCAGCATGGATAAGGAAAGCAGGTACAAATTTATCCACTAAGTACGCCACCCCAGGTTTGATGCCCACGTGTCTGCCACTTGGGGCCAAGAGGGATGGTATATCCGCTCTTGGGCTTAGCATGGATAGCTTTGGGTGAACTTATCATGTTCCCATCCAAGTTCTATTATGATTAAACTTCCACTATTCATTATGGATATTGTGTAGTTTGTATAGTTTGAAATAGTTATGTATTTTTACATGGTTTAAATTGATAAGACACTCATTATGTAAATTTTGATCATATGAATTATATTTTCCATATTGTTTAACATGATTGCAGGACCTAAGCCAAGTTTTATATTGCTTCAGGCATCTAATTGGTTAGCTATAACCCTAACTACATTACATTTTTTATTCTAGGGCAAGATTTAGGGCAATCCCAAAAAGGGGACATCAAAGAAGATTAGATTTTTAGCTGAATTAGTATAAAGATAGGAGCAAAATAGAAGATTTCTATTCAGAATTTCTTTTGAAGGAATGAAGGACTAAGGTTTTAAAAGGACTGGAAAACTGAAAATAAAGTGAATTTCCATGCAGCCGTGAATAACATCAGCCATGGAGGGTACCTCGTAAGTTTTTTGAAGGAACAGAAAACTGATTTGGAGGTGTAATTATCTATGTATGCTTCAACATTTTTAAGATCTCATCATTGTGTAATGATAATCTATGCTATGTTTTTTCATCTGGATTTGAAAATTTTCTTCAATCTCACTGTATTATATACAAAAATCAAGTGGAGTAAGGAATCAACTTTTAGCATCACACATTGATATTGAAGCAAAAAGAGATCTAGGTCTTGGGTTGTGGCTTAATTTATTAAAAGAGACACATACAAACTATAGTAAAAAATAATCATTTGACATCTCATGGACTTGGTTAAAAGCTACAATAGGTCTTGTATGAAAGCACCATTGGTGTATATTCCACAAGTGGGTTGAACTTCATCTCATTGTATTATATACAAAAAACAAGTGACATGAGGAGCCAACTTTTAGAATCACGCATGGATTATATAAGCTAAAAGAGATCTAAGTATTGGCAAAATTTATTGAAGGGACCAAGAAGGAAACCAATTCATAAAGGATGGTGCAATAGAGCCATAGGATGAGGAAAGAAAGAAAGAAACTATACTGAAGTCCACCAGTGACTGAAGTAGGTTAATAAGACTTAAAAATGAAATCAGTAACAATAACATCTACTTTATATGACGTGGAACCTAAGCAGAGAAGAAATATATCATGCAACCATGTGATAGGTCTCTAAGGGGAGTATGTATTGTCGTAATATCAAGGAATCTCTAAGAAGGATATCTAAATAACTGCAACACATAAGTCTTGTATTATGTTTTTCTCTCATAAGGGTCATTTAAAATTAAAAACTATCCAAATGTAATAGGAAAATATACATGCAGCTTTTCTTTCATATAGCTTTGCAAGTATCTATGTAAAAATATGTACATTCTGGAGCAAGACACAGAATCACTTGCATAGTAACAAAGGAAACTGAATTATCAAGGACAATTTGAATTTGCATAAAACAACTCAGTTTCACTTTGAGTTGACCGTTGTTCGGATTGTACTTTTAGAACATTCGCAAGAACAAAATACCAAGAAACCGAAAATGGCTGTTACACAAATCCTTGTACAACGATTAAGGTAGTAGTTTGATGTCAGCAATATCACACCGAGCAATGGAAATCTACTAGAATTATATTTTGGTGCTTAGATGCTTGGCCAGGATAAACTTGATTATAACTACAACGAACCATACCAAAGTGCAATTGAACCTTCTGTGATGAGCCCTGCTGGCTCTCAACTCAAACCCCAATATTTTCTTAAGTCTTAATGTATTATTTAGTTTTTTAGAGAAAGTTTATAGACAGAAGAGAAGGGGCGCATCATATAAAAAGCTCATAAATTGAGAAACAGAGCTATTTTCAACAGAATAAAATTGCAGAATGTATTATTTAACAATAACAAATAGATCACAATTGCTAAACATACCAGAATGTCTCCAGATTATTTATTTAAAGAAATAAGCCAACTCACTAGCCAAGAATGGTCAAATCTAACAAATATGGATGCCACGCTTCCAGATCTGAGTTCTCCCTCTTCGAAACTAGATACAAGCTCTTGTAAAAGGTAGACGCCAAAGATGGAAGACAAATAGGAGCCAAAAGGAAGGCGTTTCAACTAGATACTTCACACGCCTCTCTAAATGGGCACATTTCCCAATGCAAATGGTACAGCCAAGGTAGAAACCATTAGAACACTCTGAAAGCTGAAGTCTGTAGAAGATGGCGACTCTGGAGAAGAAACCCTCTTTCCTTATTGCAGACAAGAAAATACTGAAAGATAAAACTCTAATAGAATCATATAGAACCTCTGAATGAAGCTCTCAACTGCACTGATTCGACTGATCTCTCACAATCTCAAAAGTGCTCAACATTGAAGAGGAATCGTTCTCCAAATTGCCTTATATCAATAAGGCACGCATTTCCAAGAAGATACGCCACTTTTGAAATTTAAATCTTTTAAAAATATAATTTAAGTCACTTTCAATAGTTTGACTTAAATAAAGTGGGCGCCCTTTTTGTGTTAAGTGATTAAAATATTAAATCACCTTTATAGAGTATTTAAGTGATATAAAATGTATAAAGTCAATTTGACTTTATAAAAAGGCATTAAGTTAATTAATTAACTCAAATCACTTAAAAACCCATAACTCACTCAAAACACCAAATATTCCTGTGCCGTCAAAAGTTGTCGACTCCTGAACTGCTAACGCCTACTGTGAACCAATCACTGGGCTCTGAAAACGAGAACGATCAAACTCTCCAGAAAGTACCACTGACCCTCTAACCAATCCAGCTAGCCCACAAGGGTCCAATAAAGGGCTAACACACTGTTCCCGAGAACTTACTAGAGCGGGGACATCACACCTTCCAAGAAAATGGTTTGTGACAAAATATCATAATTTGTGTGATATATCTAAAAAAATTATAGGAAGCTTCCTAGTGTTCAAGTGACACTTCTAAGAGACGTATAAAAACTGAAAAACTTCCTGAGAAGTCTCCTGACATCTAGAGATGTCCCCATATGTATTTCCAAGACAAGACACATGTTCAATATGGGAAACAAGCATTAAGTGTCAAAATACAAGCCTCCATGTAACTGAGTAAGAATTAAAAATAGATATTAAAAATAGACAAGTTAAAGAAAGGCAATCTTGAAAAAGGATTTTCATCTTTCAAATTACCGTCCTTGAGGAGAAAAGGAAATAAAATAATAACAAATTTAGCAATCATTGTTGGGCACTAAAGAAATTTTCAAAAAAATTATGAATTGAAGCCTGAAGGTATCAATCGAAGAAGCTAATGTCAATTATTCAAAAGTAGACACATGCCAACCATGCTGTAACTGAAAAGATGAGAGAAATTACAAAGGATTCAAATCCCATATTCTTATCTATGACGTTCCCCCAAGCATATACACCCATATCCTTGAAAATCAATGATCATAACAATACTCCTTTAACATACAATGTTTTAAAATATCAAGTGAATTATATAATACTTTTTCAATGAACCAAATTGACAACATAGAGAGTATTTGAAGATTCTCAAGCATGTTCTCAAAGAGCTAGATTGTCATGTAAATGACCTTTTAAGTGGTAATTTACAAGTGTGAAATATAAATTCCATGCGGTCATGGAAGAAAATCTTTCTATTGTATTTTGACATTGATAAGGCCAAATTTCCCCCCAAAAAACACATGGAAGACATGAAGGAATACAAATCTCTGAAATGCAACCACAAACTTTAAACTTTGGAAGGTATTTAAAGTCTAAATTACATATTTCTCTGACTGTTACTATTCTTGGGTGTACTTTGCAAAAAACATTATAGACACAGAACTTACACAGGAATAAAGCTACTCACTAAATGTAGACTGCAGTCAGCCACAAAGAGGATACCCTTTGGGCAATCAACAGCATTCACAGGAGTCACGTGTGTTGCAGGTTGGAATGAAATTGATGTATAAGCAATTCTTTGGCTATGCCTTGCCGTCTGAAGAAGCCATGGCCTATCACTAAGAGCAATTATATCTGATTGTAATGACTCGCGGAGTGGAACCAAGAAAACTGGAGTTGTGCCTACACGACGTACAGCTATCAACTGAAGCTGAACAGGAAATGAACCTTCTGCTATATCATTTTTGCTAAAAGTATACTTATCTTGAGTTTGGCAGCACTCATATGAAACTGTGTAAGATGATGTGTTTCCATCCAATGGACTCATAAAAGCAGGGAGTGAAGATGAAGATGGCAGCTCTGAAGGAAAAATAGAACTTGCTGGCCATTCATAACGAAGCAGCATACCATTTCTCAGACCTGAAAGAATATAAAGACGATCAAAAAGAACAAGCCTCACATCTTGTGGTACACACCCACTGACAGCAGTGCCCATTGTATTTGTCAGCGAAATAGACCCAACAG
This sequence comes from Sequoia sempervirens, assembly GCA_007258455.2. Lineage (NCBI taxonomy): Eukaryota > Viridiplantae > Streptophyta > Pinopsida > Cupressales > Cupressaceae > Sequoia > Sequoia sempervirens. The sequence goes on along the minus strand of VDFB02000003.1, from coordinate 744,751,699 downwards.
CAAGGGCTGTAAAATTTTCTCCAGGCACAATTGACAAAAGCTCCACAGAGGGCTTGTGTGTTCCAACTACACATATTTTTCCAATCTCAACTCCGCTTGGAAAAGGACCATGTGAACCATCCCCAACCAGACCAATAATAGATGCTGGCACAGAAGTTGGGCTAAGTTCTTCTTGAGGAATAGATATGCAGGATAGCTCAGCCTTAAGTTTTACCTGCTGAATCTCATAAAGTTCATGATCTCCAGATGACAAGGTCCTTATCCCAAGCATAAGTAAAGTACCTGGAGAAGACATTGCCAAAATTATAGTCTGACGAGCAATTGCACCCAAACTGATACTTGCATTCTTTGGGCTCCAAGATACACAAAATGGAGATGACAAAGGCAAGCCTGCTGGGTGAGCAGCTGTTGTTGGGGCGCACAGGCGCACTTCATTTTGGCAGACTTGGACCAACCACCCATCCTCTACCAGGCCACATGTTAGTGTGCAGGCATTAGGATGAAAACCAACAGCATCTGTTATATCCACAAAGTTCAATCCAACAGATAAAACACGGGTTTCCTCTACAAAAGAAATCACAAGAAACGAATGGTAACAATCACTGTGTTTCATACATATAGTCCATGTACCAGTTATGCCCTCATATATTGGAGGTGTACTGAGAAGCTTCTCTACATTTATACCATTCCGAATGATTCTTAAAGAGCCTTCACATCCCACACCACAACAAGCAAACATCTGATCTTGCTGTTCATTGTGATAATCAACAAGAGCAATATCCAAAATAGGTGCAATGTTCTGAATCAAGCTCCTGAATGATAGTATGCCCTCTTCAATCTTAAGAACTTGACCATCCCCCATCTCTACAAATGCAGCAATAAAACCACCCTTGGTCCATAGCACTGCCTTACAAGGTGAGCACTTGTAACGGAAATTACTGACATTTATCTTAATTCCATCCTGACCATCATGTAAAAACTCAGCTGTAAGAATTTCTCCAGCATCAAGACAAAGGACTAATCTTGGATTGCTAGAGGGGTTTGGTTCCCAACTCCATGAGCATACAGAGATGGAGGATGAACTTATTTTTCTTTGGTCACTGTCAACACACATAGCTTCACCTCTATCTGCACTACTTGTCCCAGAATCACTTAATTCTAATAAAGCAGATGCTGCAACATTAAAGCTTCCTTCTTCATCTCCTTCATGACCTCCACAAAGCAATCCTTTGTCACCTTCTATAGTGTTCCTTTCTCCATCCCCACTCAGTTTGCTTAGACGAATCCGTGAAACAGGACGAGGACTGCTTCGATCCCTTAAATCAAGGAGGATAAAGTCACCTTGCCTAAGTAGTAGTGCAAAACCAGGAACATCAGGAATACCTACAACATTTGATGCTAGAGGTCCGTTTGCACCAAATCGTGCCTTCAAATGAATAATTCGCTCAGTGGTATCACACACTAATAGTTGTAATTCATTTTCAACAGCTCCCCTTCTGCATTTTCAACAATTTATAATAAATAATAAGTAAATAATATAAGCAGAGAATCAGAAAACAATGCGATCAAGAAATATAAGAGACATTAGTGGAAAATAATCTCACCTATGTAAGAGTACAGCCAAAACTAACCGAGACATTCCTTTACATGAACCCTCAGATTCATTTGAAACAAAACTCATGCTCCAAATTGTACCCCAAGCTGTGATTGTCTCCCTTCCTTTCCTTGGCCCTGCTTCTGTCTCAACTTGTATTACTGGCTCCCTTGGGTATAAAATCCTCTGAAGTTGGAAAAGAATGTACTACTTAGAAATAGAAAATAAATTTCCTAATAGAATAAGAAATTTGATAATCTGCTCCAGTAAAAACATATTTGAATGGGGAGAGAGATCATTAAAATAATTTCAAAACAGATATAAACCTTTTCAACAATGTTGTTGCCAGCAACAACAGAGACTGGAAACACTGCCACTCTATCCTCAAATGCCCCAACAGCAACAGCACGACCCCTGTTTCCACATACAAGTTGTTCGAATCAAACTTCCTTGCAAAGATGCACTTGCAAGGTATATCTACAGATACAAAACAGAATGAACTTATACCATTTTTCAATCTATCACGTCCACTGCACAGAAAAATTACGTATATTGGCTCAAGAGAAGGTTCAAAGACCTAGACCACTATTTATTATCTAGAGAGAATTCAGAATGCATATGGCTTGTGAGGATATCTCATGGCACTACAGTAGCAAAAATGATATGGTCCTCCACAGCAACAAAATTGAGATAAAAGTCAACAGTAACCCTCCTTCACAAAAAATAACTGACACAATTACATAAATTCTGATGGCAAACTCCTATTTAATAGATTTTAAGTAAAATTAGGGCCTCCAGTGAGGAACCATATAGGATAGGATCAAAAATAATGACTGCATGTACTTTTTTGACTGCTCCAAATATAAATGCTTTCAGGCAGTAGACAATTGCTTCCACATATGAAAGGATGTGATAAATTTGAGATACACTATCATGAAAATCTCCATTTCAATATGATTCCTCTATTTCCTATTATTTGTTAGAACTTTTGGAAAAATATAAAGATAGAACCTATGTGATTAGAATTATGTGGATACCAGAATGAAAAATAATGTAGCTTTGCCCTCCAAAATATAGTGCTTCAGGTAACAGTGGAGGAGAATAACTCTATTGTAATGTGAGAATGTAGCAGAGAAGATGCCTTTATATAATATTGCATCATGCATGGAGCAAAAATTCATCACTCTGTTGACATCTGCACTGCACCATATCACATTCAACCACATAGTTTTCTTCACATAATGGTGGTTGATAAGGAAGGATATGGATTTTTTATCACCAAGATTTATATGGTGTATAGATACATCTTCTACCTCAAAGTTTCCATGACACATTACACACTTCCTCAATGCATTATATGTCATAGAATTGGGGCTGCTGCTATAATCAATTTTGATTGTTAGTGGGAATTACAAAATTTGTTTAAATTTCATTTATTTTAGTGCATTCCTTCTCAAGAATCTCAACAGCACATCAAAAGCTTCTAATTAACATCCAAAGCATCACATGCTTATGATCTATTTACAAAAAGAAGGATCTTTATAAATCACAAGTCTTCCATACGTTACAACCTTTTACCAACTATGAATACTAGAGGGAAGCTGTGGAGGGTTTGGTTTTTTCAGTGTTTGATGGGAGAAACAAGGTAGACTGACTAGTTTTTCACGCTGGATTCCTTCACCTTCTAATGTGGAAAAAAGAAATTATAATAATATCCACGAAGTTCAAACTCAGTCAGTGAGACTCAAAAGTACATCCAGTAAGAACAACAAGGATTCAAAAGTAAGTTTTAATACTTTAAGTAAACAAGAGTCTACAAGTTTGTAATGTCCCTAAAAAATATCAACTCAATATATTTCTTGATACCCTCTGCAGATATTAATTTAAACAGCTGCCAGATATACCTTAATGTCATGAGCAAATATTTAGGGTAAATATAAATTCATTATAGATGTATTTATATTGGAACATTTATAAACTCCAAATACATTAATGTTTACACAGCATTATTCACAGGTCAGTATTATACTCTAGATCTCCTTATTTTACCCTAAAATAACAAACCCAAAACTATTATAGCTGAATCTAGCAAACCCACAAAATTTCCATTTCATTCATGCATTTACATGGATAACCTAGGTTATGAACTAGACCCACAATGGAAGATAACTGAAAAATTGTATATATATTAAACAAGTTGAAAATACTTTACAAAACACTGCTGCAGTTGCAATAATAATAAACCTACGGCTACACAGCTGCAACAACAAATTGAAGATACAATGCTTATATAGAACCCAGATTACAAATCATCTATTATATTAAATGGCACTGTAAAATGTTATAATACTTGACTACAACAGCTATTGAAAACTGAAACACAAATGCTTACATCCACGATAATTGTAAGTGTCGTGCAACTCAATCTCGTTGATATCCACCAGCATTAAAGTCCAATAGAACCTCTGGGTGAGATCACTCCTTCGATCAAGAGGGTTTTCATCCTTTGGCATGTGAGATCTTTAAGGTTTTTGTCCTTTAACCTCCAACAAATCTGTAGGTTTTCGTCCTCAAGTTTGGACACTTGAACACGAGGGCTAACAACAAGTTTTTGATTAGGGTTTGTGTATTTTTCCATAGACAATATTTTGTTTTGACTCTAAATCCTTAAACCCACAGAAGGAATGTCAAAACCTGCAGTTAATGCCAATATCTCCTGATTGGTACACAACAGAGAGCACCCATACCTAATGGGCATCGTTTTTCCCTTAAATTGTGCCACATATGCTTGGATGTACCCAAGAGGCATGGGGGAAAGTTTCCTGCAACCTACAATACCCTTTGCAATAATTGCGAGAGGTCCTGTAGGTTTGAAACCCCTAACTACCTTATTAATGGCAGCCATGGTCACCTTCTTTATTTGCATCACTGAGATGTACATGTGGATCCACACCCTAATATTAAATAATATTTTTGAGGCAGGAGAAAACCTTTTTTTGAAGTTTTCGCATCAAACTTGAGCATTAATGATGTTCTAAGACAAGTCAGGAGGTACGTGAGATGAATAGTGCAAATAGGCAAGAGTTTCAAAGTTTGGGGATCAAAGATACCTCATGACATATAATACTAGTTGAGGATCAAAGTTTGGGCAGGAGGCATGCTAGCAAGGTCAAGTCTAGAACTCTAACAAGGCAAGGGAAATGAGCGGAGTATGGACGTGATGTATGCCTTGATGAGGAAGTCCAACTTCCCAACAAGAGCCAAGGAATGGGCAAAGCTGGAAAGGAAAAGCATGTCGAGCAAAGGAAATTTGAAAGTTCAACAAGCATAAGAGCCAAGGAATGGGCAAAGCTGGAAAGGAAAAGCATGTCGAGCAAAGGAAATTTGAAAGTTCAACAAGCATAAGGAAAAGCAGAGTTGAGAAAAAGAGCATGCCAAGATGGTGAAGTCCAAAAGTCCGATGGAGACCAAGCAAAAGTCGAACTTGGATGAGAGAGTATGCCTGGACAAGGAACACCGAACCTCCAACAACTAACAAATACTTTGAAAGTTGTGCATGCCACCTTGCTTATAGAATTCAAGAACCTGAGACTAACATATTGGGAAAGAAGAACATACATACGAAATTGGACCCGAGGAGATGTGGGAAATTGGAAATAAGCATTTTGGTCCATAACACAAGTTATTAAAAAAAAGGGAACATGACAGGTTCACCCAGCTCAAAATTGCTTGCCCTCAAGCAATACAAATTCAAATGTTCCAGAATGCTTGCTTCTTCCCATGCAACATCTTTTGTAGGTAGGTTCTTATTATAGAAGTTTGCAACATGGCACAGACATAAACAGTGATTTCATGGCCAGTTTTCTCTACCACATTGGCCTTTAACTGCAACAAACTTGCTCTTCAAACCAGCAAATAGTGAGTATAAAAAATTGTCTCTAAGGATTTCTATCCTCTACAATCAACTTGTTGCAAAATATGTTTTTAGCTTCAAGGCTCTTCTAATACATGGGTCTCTAACCCAAACCCGAATTACTACAATCATTCATGGTGGTTGGTCTATGTTACATATAAAATAAACAAATTCAATACTTAAAAAACCCTTTTTTTTTAATTTAAGAGTTTTCTGTGTTGGGCCATAGGCGTCCCCTACGCAATCAAGGAACATCTAGACATCCCCTGGCCATCCTAGGCACAGCTAGCTATCCCCTAATGTACCTTGTCATCCCCTATTGAAATTTTGCCATACTAGAAACATTTCCTAGATTTTTGTAAATTTGGGAACATGGGAGGCATTTCCTACCAGTTCCCACATCCCCAAAATGTCCTCTATAGGGAATGGGTCTAGTTTTGCAAGGGACACATCCCTAGAGTACATAGGCATTTTTATATAATAATATCCATAAAATATATATTATGGATATTATAAACATAAAAAAACACCCATAATTTTATATATGTATATATTGATATTGCATGGCCAAACTCAAGGAAAAAAATTGTCGTACCAATGTACTCAACTAACAACATAGCATACCGGTATTATGAAATTGTGTCCTTATCCCATTGACACATTGCAAACAGCAAATTCAAGAGATGGAGAAATCAGCATGTTGCAATAAACCTACTTAAGCATAGGATGGTAAACAATGCATGTGTACTCCATAGAACCCTCTAGGGGATAGCCATTGCCATATCATGACAATCTTGAATAGATGTCATTTAGTGTTAATTGTCCACCTTACTTTTGAACACAAGTTCACTAATTTATAACTCTAAGCAACTACCTTCTATGGTTCTAATCAACTACTCAAAACCTACTTTGCCAAATTGCGGATTTTTTCCAAGTATGAGACATACCATAATCAGAAACAAAATGAATCTACTATGGGTGTGTCCAAGGTTTGTTTTTTTGTATGCCAAAACATTTCAATGAACAGTAGTTCATTTCGGCATGATTCCATGGATGATGTGGTGATTTTTGGACTGACTCCAACAACATTAAAAGAAAAAGAAAAAAGTTAAAAACAAAACCTCTACCCTCCGTTCGAAATTTTCATTCCTTTCTTTTACACTGCCAACATGAATGTGAAAGAGGGTTGCAGAAAATGACGCTAAAGTTCACGAAAATTTGCAAAAAATGTGCCTAATCAAATCAGCGGAAGCCATTAACCTATGCGCACATTTCCAAGTGCCTTCAAGCTTGTTTACGTTTGTTTTAACTCTTTGTAATGGCCGTTTTTTTTTCATTTCAACCTGCAAAAAAATCAAAACCCTAGTTCATGCCAGCTTTAATATTTAAAAAATTATAGTTTTTAACATTTGAACTATAGAAACATTAAAACCAAACTATTAATAACTAAAACTTCAAACTTCAAAACCTATTTTATTATTAAAAACAAAAACAAAAACCTCTAAAATGGAAAACCTAATTAATAATTTCTATATATAATATAATGTTTCAATGTTTCATTGATTTATATAATTTTTATTATTTATACAATGTTAATAATATAAATAACAATATTGTTTTATATAATATGAATAATAGTATGATTAAAATTTTAAATATTAGTAGTAAATGTTTTATTATTATATTTAATATTATTAATTTATTAAATATAAATACATACAAATATTTATAGTTTATTTATATCATTAGATTTTTAAATTACACTATTAAAATATAATTATATATGATATAATTTTCTAAAATATATTATATTATAGTTATATATTTTAATAAATTTATTAAATAATTATTTAAATATCAATATTAAATAATAAAATATACAAGGTTTAGATTTATGTAGATTATTTAAGTTTAATTTGTTTTTCAATCTTCTCTTGACAAATTGCAAGCATGTTGCACATAAAGAAACTATTACATTTTTATCATGGCAACATCAGCAAACCTCATTCAAAATCGACCCGGCTTCACCGCTATGGAGGCATGTAGAAATGGTAGAGCAAATTCCAAGTGGGGTCATATATTTGGATATGTCCCAAGTGTGTGTATAAAAGTTCCTACAATTGGATAAAAGACCATTTGTGTGTGATTCCTGGATTGGAATCAAAGCATGTCCAAAAAAAGATGGTATACCCATACAACCTTCTAAAATAGCAAAATATATTAAGGAGAAAGAGGAAGCAGATGTAAGGGTTGAAAATGAGACGAGGCATCCATGGAATAGAGGAAGGGACTCACGGAGGTCACCTACTTCTCCATCTCATACACATAGTGTCATCCCTAATATTGTAGTAGAAAGCCATCCATTTTTGGGTAGGAATCAAGATGAGGCTAATATTCCAAAGACAACAAAGGGACCATTAGAGAGGGCATTTAATAATGTTTCCAGAGTTATTGTTGACCGAACCATTTGCAAGATGCCTCTATGCAAATGGTTTGTCCTTCAATATAGTTCAATCACCCTATTGGAAAGACAAGGTGTTGGCATTTAAATTCGCAACTCTAGAATGCGGATTTGAAACGGACAGCTATGCACAGTAAAACTGCTCTTCAAATTAGGAGGGGAAGCTCCCTCTTGCTGATGGTGTGAAAGAAAGTAAATTAAATCTAATTTGGCTATCTTTTTGGTTTAGCTAGAGCACAAGGTTTATAAAACTCAAACACCGCAACTGAGATTTTCTGATTTAAGAATTCCAACTATGACTAACCTACGCTAAAGATGTTTCTAATTTCTCAAGTAATACGCAGAGCAAGAGAATTAGAAATGGACAAAATATGATTCTCTGACAAAGTACTTAAACAAACTCTCCTTCCAACACACATCTACTTACTTTCAATGCAAGTTCAAATTAAAGATCATATAAGCATAACACAAATAACGGAAATCTGAGACATTATATCAGGGCAAAATAGGCTCAAGACTTTATTTCTCAAACTTTTGGAACAAAGGTTACACTAAACACATGCACGGAACAAGAACTTGCAGCTAAAAGAGACTTGCAATCTTGTTCTTACACAAAGAGGACAGCAACTACAATAACAACTTGTTGGCTAAAAGAGACTCAGCAATTCGCTATCATAAACACAATTGAACACTGAATAACAATAAAAGGCACTATAGGCTCAGCGTTTGTTATCACTAGCATGGTTCTAACACAAAGTGAATTGACACTGAATAACAACTTGTTGCATTACAAGCTTGCAATTTGCTATCACAATAACCGTTAAAGAAAAGAAAATGAGCAAAGGCTCTTATTTATAGGCATGCAGAGGAGTAGGGAACCCTAAAATCTCCTTGCTTTTACAACTAGGGCTTTCTCAACAAGCAAGCTTTATTTCTAAAACTAAAAGAAGATAACATCTAAAACCTAAGAAAGTGAGAAAAGCAGGAAACGCCAACTATTACATTTTATCTTCTGTCTCTTCTTCAAAAAATGGATAAGAATTGTTCCAAGAATAGAAAGAAAGCAGAATAGATGAAAGCCACTTTAAATCTTGATCACATCCGCTAAAAAGCAAGAAACTGTGTCCCTGTCAAGTGCATCAATACTATCAATAGCAAAGTTTCGCTTTTCTAGGATATCCTCTACATCTGCAATTGATCTCAAGAAATCTTCAACATCATTGGCCGCTTTCTCAAACTTTGCTGACATCTTGGAAATGTGACTTTAGCAGAGTCTTTATGTTTTTCTTTCATCCATTTCAGTGCAATCTTCTTGTTGTATTTGTCCTTGTGCATCTCCCATATCCTTTCACATTCGCCCTTAGAAATAGTCACACTTTTAGGCCAAGGGGGAATTGAGAAACCTTTCTCAATCATGTCACGTTTCAAACTACAGATCACTCTGCCATCTACTGACTAGATCTCCCGTGTCGCCAGATTGTAATGCTTGATGCAAGCGATTACGAATTTGAGACTCTAAACTGATATAGGAATAGATGCTGCCGCAATAAATCCAAAGTGTCCTAGGTTTCTGATTGTAGTGTTGTCTACACTCTCCAAAGCACGTAAGTCAAACACCGGCTTGATGTGATGCAAGTCCGTCTCAGCTGTTTTGATGAAGTCATGGTAGAGCTGATTTGGTCTTGAAATCATTGGGAGTGTATTCCATTTTGAAAATCTTGAAGAATGACTGTAAACTCTCCTAGGTTCAGACAAGTTTTGAGCAACTTACTATTTTTAGAATGTTGGTTTTTTTTCTTCAAATGGACAAATTTTTGGAAATTTTTTTGAGATATGGGTTTTGCTCAGAATTTTGTTGCAAGACAACCCAAATCGTCCGTTTTTGAAAATTTTGAGTTTAGACTGAAAAAGCAGCAAACCCTAATTTCTTCAATTTTTCACCGAAAAAAATTGGCCCCTGGGTTTTGTTCATAATACAATTTGGAGTGAACCCAATTGATCAGATTTGAAAAATACTGAGGGATGATTGAAAAAGCAGCCAACCCCAGAATCTAAAATTTTCTTGAAAAAAGTTGTGATATGGGTTTTCTTCAAAAGAATGTTTCAAGAGGGCCCAGATGATCAAAAATTGCAAACTTTGATGATTTCTCTAACATGCAAGGAAAAAGCAGCTGCTGCAATTTGATAAATTTCCTCAAAAATTCTTCAGAAAGATGAGTTGAGAAGACCCAAATGGCTGAAAATTGAAATCTTTGACCTTCTCCTTCAAAAAATTGATGTTCTGAATGAAAAAAGCATGAAAAAGCAAGGGTTTATGTTGCCGGTTTGAAAATTATTCTTGAAAATCAACAACCTTAAGCTCTTGAATCTTGAAATAAATCCTCAAAGTTGCTGCTCCATTTTTCTCCCTTGGACGCCACCTACAATAATGATGAAAATTGAATGGAAGAGATGTCTTAAATAGATTTAGGGTTTGAGATAACTCTGCTTTCTTTTGCTTTAATCCTCCAAACCCTAAAATCAGCCTATGCATTGAATTTGGACATTTATCTTTCATCTTGCAATTTTGAAAATTTGAAAATTTTGACTAAGGCGTGGCAAGATGGGCGCCTTTCTTGGCTAGAGGCGCCAACTTCTCTCAGACTTAACCATTTTTCTGAGTTTTTCAACATTTCTCAGTTTTGACATCCTACTTGACCTTCGATCTCTGGTTCCCAGGTTGATCCGATGAACGAGTTGGATAGTTCATCGCGGAGCCTAATCAAATCTGAGAAGATCACCCTGGAGGCACTTCTAGCTAAAAACTTCATTTGATCCTTCAAAATCACGAGCGCACATTTCCTTCTAGGGCACTGAACCTTCACAGTGTTAGCCATTTTTGCATGATTTTCAAATTCCTCATTTCCCTTTGATCTTCTGATGAAATCTCAATTCTGGGAGCTACACTGATCCAATTGACTGGCCGTCAGTTTCGTTGGATAGCTCAATTGAATCTAACGAGGTGATCTTGGAGGCTGCATCTGCAAATTTCATCGTTTCAGGCTTCAAAACCTTGGACGCCCTTTCTCTCCAGGTGTGCCCACCTCAACCAGACTTACAAACTTTTTCAATATTTCATCAACTCTTCTCCGAATGATCTTGTCAGATCTGATGATCCGAGCATCCGATTGACAAATGGCTGGACTTGTTACGGAGCTGAGAAGATTCTGAGAGGGGTCTTCTCGGAGTAACTTCATTAGAAAGTTGAATCTGAGGCATCAAAAGCTTGGGCGCCCCTAGCAAGCTAGGGCACCCAACTTCACCAAAGTTAGTCATTTTTCGGTATTTCCTTCTTTTCTTTTGACTTTCGACATTTAACTCTTGTCAAACCCTTTGTTCTGCCTCCTATATCTGACGACTGACAACTCTGATTGACGTGCTGATGGTCTCATTGGAAAGCCTGAACAACTTTGAGGAAGTCACGTTGGAGGCTTCACTGGCAAAATCATCTGTTTAAGCCCTTAAAAACTCAGGTGCCTTTCTCCTCTTGGGGCACCCAAATCCTCGAGACTTGAATATTTTCATCTAATTTTCATTCTTCAAACTTGATCTTCATCTTATACCTTCAACTTTGATCTGGATTTGCCAGAGATTGACCAGTCTAATGTTCTAATGGAGATATTTGTTGCGAAGCTGACTGAATTCTGAAGAGATTGAGCCTATCTGCAAACCCTAACCACTGAGTTAGGCCTCTCAAAAGACTGGGCACCTGGGGCACTGAAAGTTCCCAAACTTAGAATATTTTCAATGATTTTCCATGATTTGCATTCGGTCTTCTGGTTGAAACCGCTCTGTTTGATCTCGAATTCCGGGTGATTGGATGATCTGATGACTGCACCGCTGGACTCGCTTCGAAGCTGGGAGGAATCCGAACAACTTGCCTAGGAGCTCAAACCCTAATTTCATCATTTGATGCCCTAAAAAGATGGGCACCTATCTCCTCCTGGGGCGCCCATGGTTGACAGACTTGGTCAAAGTTCTACAGTTTTCACCTTCCTTCTTCATTCATCGTGCATGTTCATCAACTCACCTTTTGTTCAGTGCTTGATTGTTGAATCTAACACCTGGCAACTGACTGGCCTCCATTGATGACTTTTGAAGCTCCTGAAAAAGCAAAATAGACCCACTAGGGCAAAACTGATCATTTTGTGATTCTGACTGCACTAGCCTGATAAGGAAGTATTTTGAGCCAATCAAAATCAGTTTGAACCCTAGTGGACAAACTTTCTATTTTTAGAAAATTTTGCCAATATCCATTTTTAAAAAAACCCATAAAAAGTTCCTATTTTCAAAAAAAAATTAAAAATAGCAGTTTTCCTAAAAAGTAGGGATGAAAAATTGAGATCTGAGTTTTGTAGATTAGGTCGCTCTGAGTAGACCCAGATCATCAAATTTTGGAAATTTCAAGTTTTAACCCCTCATGCAAGACGTGCAAACCCAAATTTTGACCTTTTTTGACAGATTTAACAAGATTTTTACTCATTTCTTCAAAATGCCCAAGTGTAGCAAAAATTTTAATTTGGGGTACAACACAAGGTAAGAAAAATAAATGAAGCTCCAAAGAGTTACACAAGCCCAAGTTATGAGAAGGTGTGTAGCACTTTATTGTCAAAGGAGGAGATCAAACATATAGAAACTTCATTAGCTCCTATTAAGGCCTCACGAAAAGAAACGGGTGTGTTTATTATTTCTGATGGATGGAAGGATGCAAAAAGTAGGCCACTAATTAATGTAATTGTAGTGTGCCCTAAAGGGGCAATGTTTCTAAAAGTTGTGGATTGTGAGGGGAAAGTGAAGGATGCACATTTTATTACTGACATCCTTATATAGTGCATTAACAAAGTGGGCCCTCAAAATGTTGTCCAAGTTATAACAAACATTGGAAAGGATTGCAAAGCGGCTGCTATGTTAGTTGAGACACGGTTCTCACATATATTTTGTACACCTTGTGTTGTGCATTCACTTAACTTCATGCTACAGAAGTTAGGTATGAAAATAGATTGGATCAAACAAGTCTATGTTGAGGCTAAAGAGATCCAAATGTTCATCACAAACCACCACATGTTGTAGGCTATTTTTAGATCATTCTTGCAACTAGAGCTACTGAAGGTAATTCAAACAATGCAACTTTTTAATTTTATGTTTTACTTTAGTAATTTATTTTTAAAAAGTTATACATATACTCTTCTTTGTTTTAAATTATTTATTTTTTATTTTGAAATAGGTTGTTGAGACAAGATTTGCATCCAACACAATCATCTCGAGACGACTTGTGAAGGTGCAAGAGGCACTTTTTGGTATACTCATTAGCCAATCATGGTCCATACGGAGGCAATCCAACACTAAAAGGGAAGCAAATGTAAGGCAAATGATTCTAGATGACACTTGGTGGGATCATGTGGAATATCTTCTTAGTTTCATCGAGCCCATCATGAGTATGATCCGCTTTACTGACATGGATAAGCATGCTTGGGGGAGGTTTATGATGGAATTGGCTCAATGATTGAGAAAATGGAATCCATAAAAAATGCAAAAGAATAAGATCTTGAAGAAACCTTCTTCAAAGATGTGCAATCAATTTGTGTTGAGTGATGGAACAAAATGACCCCTTCACTCCATCTTCTTGCCTTTGCATTGAATCCCAAATATTATAGTGAAGAGATCCTTGCTATGCCAACAAGGGTGCCACCATACCATGATGCAGAAGTCAACAAAAGGTTTAGGAAAGCTCTTACTAAACTTTTCCCTGATATTGATATGGAAGATGTAGTTACAAATGAATTTGTTAATTTTGTAGCCTCTCGTGGTCAAAATATTTCTGCTCTCCATGACAAGTATAGAAAGAATGCTCATTGTGTAAATTTTCACGATCAGATTATATGCACAGAAAATTAATTCAAAAATCAGACAATAACACAGCAGATACCCTGGGAAAACCCTCCTCTTGAGGGAGAAAAACCCAGCAACAAAAGATCTTCACTTATATATAAATAATGGCAGCAATTTGCTTTACAATGAGGCCAAACTCAAGGCCGATATTCAGCGCCAATACACAATGCAATATCAGATAATAATCTGATCTTCCTTTCAATCTAAATCTGCACTTACGGAAAATTCACAACCTGCTCTTGAATACATTCGCACTTGATAGAATAAACTTGATGATTACAAACGATAAAGTGAACCTCTATATATACAAATTGAAGAGACACCTCTTTCTATGAAGCAAGTCGGCTAATCAATAAGTATATATTTCTTACAAATAAATGTGACCAATAAATGATAAGTCGTCCTCATAGAAAATTGCGCCAATGATGAAGGAGGTTGGCCTTGGACAAGTCTCTTTATTTCTTTAACAAATTCATTGCCATATATATATAAATTAAATAGCCACATGGCTATTATTTAATTTATCAAGCTGGAGCATTTTATCGACGCTGTATGTTATCCTTAACACTCCCTCTCAGCTAGAGAGAATGCATCCAGCTGCTCAAGATAAATCACCTCAACATGATGCCCATCACATTGGCTACAACCAGATGTGAAAAGAAGAATATCACCTCAACATGATATTAGATATCGCCTCAACACGATATCAACCATAATGGCTACAACCATACTATGGTGTGTACAAGTGTTCATCACTTGTGTGATGTTGTCACCTCAACGTGACATTCACAAGTACAAGATGTGTCATGGAGTCTCACACATGACATCCACCATGACTCAGGCTCAGAGGGTGGAAACAAGGGCTTTCACCTCAAATTCCTTCGTCTCAGAGGAAAATGCATTAACAAGGGCTTGCACCTCAAACCCGTCTCAGAGGAAAATGCATTAACAAGGGCTTGCACCTCAAATTCCTCCGCCTCAGAGGAAAATGCATTAACAAGGGATTTCACCTTGAACTTCTCATAGAGAAGAACTCATTAAACAAGGCTCACTGATACTGAGACTCTTTCTCAGTCAAGGCTGGATTCTCCACCATACCAAGCTTATCTCGGAAGTACACAAACTTTATCCTGGCGAGAGGCTTGGTGAGAATATCTGTCGTCTACTCATCAGTGTTGATGTACCTCAATTGTACAACCTTCCACAGTACCATATCTCTCATGTAGTGGTACTTGATCTCAACGTGCTTGGTTCTGTCATGGAACACAAGATTGACAGAAAGCGTCACACAACTCTAATTATCACAATGAATGATGGTAGGCTCCATTGATTGTCCAAACAATCCTGCAAGGAGCTTACGAAGCCACACTGCTTCCCGAGTTGCCATACAAGTTGCAATATACTCTGCCTCTGCTGTGCTCAGTGCTACAGATGACTGCTTCCTGCTGCACCAGGAAAGCATAGCTGAACCCAAACTGAAGCAACAACTAGAGGTGCTCTTTCGATCTATGACACAACCTGCCCAATCAGAATCAGTGAAACCATGTAACTCCAAGTCTGCATCTGAAGAATACCTCAACCCATGTCCAACTGTGCCACACAAGTATCTCAAGATATGTTTAGCTGCAACAAGATGTATTCGTCTCGGATCACACATAAACTGGCTAAGTGCACTCACTGCATAGCAAATATCAGGTCTAGTGTTAACTAGATACATCAAGGATCCAATCAGCTATCTGTACAATGTAGGATCCACCAAATCTGAACTAGCTGCAGCCTCCTTCAATTTATGTAGATTGGTCTCCATAGGTGTAGACATGGATTTGCAATCCATCATGCCAAATCTCTTAAGTATATCAATGGTGTACTTTCCTTGACTTAGAATCATCTTATCTGGCTTCTGCCAAACTTCTAATCCAAGGAAGTAATGTATGAGCCCAAGGTCCTTCATCTCAAATTTCAAGTCAACTCCTTCTTACACTCAAGAACTGGTGATCTTCCCCAGAAGGATCAGATCGTCAACATGAAACCAAAATTAATGCATCACCATTGATTACCTTGAAGTAAAGATTTGAATCAACATCATTCTTCAAGAAGCCAAACTTGACAGGTACCGATCAATCCTTTCGCATGCACAAGGAGCCTGCTTAAGACCATACAAGGCCTTCTTCAGCTTGCAAACATGTGACTCCTTCCCATGAACCTCAAATCCATCAAGTTGCTCTATATAAACCTCTTCCTCAATCACTCCATTGAGAAAGGTTGTCTTCACGTCCATCTGGTGAATCTTCCATCCTCTCGATGCAGCAATAGCAATGATGGTTTTGACAGAAGTATAGCGAGCAACAGGAGCAAATGTTTCATCATAATCAACTCCCTCTTTCTAAGAAAACCCACGAGCCACAAATCTTGCCTTGTACTTCTCAATGCTTCCATCTGCAGCATGCTTAATCTGGAATAGCCATTTAGACGAAACCACAGACTTGCCCTCGGGTCTAGGAACAATATCCCAAACATCATTTTTAAGAATTGACTAATACTCCTCTGTCATAGCATCTCTCCAAACTTGAAGACTAGATGCTTCCTCAACACAAGTAGGCTCGGATTCTATAATCTGACTCATCAAGGCAACATAACTGGAGAACTTATGTGGCCTTTTGCTTTCTCTGAATGTGCCTCTAGGAGCTGCAAACTTTCAGCTTCTTGCATAGTACGCTTGGCCCATAGAGGTCTCTTTCTCCCAATAACAATGTCAGTAGGCCCATCAGTAGGTTCCAAGGGTTCAACAAAATCAATATCTTCTTTTGGTTCTGAAGTCTCCCTCTGAATCTCAGGAGTATGGTCAACTTCCATATCCTGAGGAGACTCTTCATTATCAATCTCCATATGAATCCCCTTGGATCTCCTGGATGCAACATCTTCCTCGAATGTGACATCCCTACTGATCTCGATCAACTTTTGACCTGGAATGTAAATTCTGTAGGCTTTTGATGTCTCACTGTAGCCCACAAATATTCCCTTCTTGCCAGAAGGCTCCAACTTGGTTCTCTTTTCCTTGGGAACATGAATATAGACAGGACATCCAAAGATCCTTAAATGACTGACTTCAGGCTTCTTCCCTGTAAAGGCTTCTTCTGGAGTCATATTCTCCAAGATCTTATGAGGACTTATGTTCTGAACATATACAGCCATCCTGGAAGCTTCTGCCCATAAGAAGGTTTGCAAATCTTGATCATGAACATGGCCTTCGCTGCTTCCACGATAGTCTTGTTATTTCTTTCTACAACACCATTCTGTTGAGGATTATAGGGAACACAAAACTCCCTCTTAATCCCTGCATCAATACAAAAATTTCGAAAACTACCAGAGGTGTATTCTCCACCATTGTCAGATCTGAGGACCTTAATTCTTTTACCAGAAAGATTTTCTACTAGAGCTTTGAACTCTTTAAACCTATCCAACACTTCCTCAGACTCTTTAGATTTCAAAAAATAAATCCAAGTCTTCCTAGAGTGGTCATCAATAAACAAAACATAATACAAGAATCCACTCGAAGATGGAACAGACATAGGACCACATAAATCAGAATGAATAAGGTCTAAAATACACTTAGATCTATTTTCTCTACTATGAAAAGGGGCTTTTATATTCTTACCTAATGCACAGCCCTTGCAAGTACCTTTGTGCTCCTGGTTGAACTTAGGAAGGCCCGTCACCATCTTCTCCATGATAGGTAAGGCTCGGAAGTGTAGGTGAGCCAATCTCCGATGCCAAAGATCGCATAGACTTGAAGAGTCATGAACCAAAGCTTGTAAAGAACGTGTGCAGACCTTGTAAAGGTTTTCATGTCTAACTCCAATTACTCGAGCATCCTTGAAGCTGGAGTTCTCCATCCACACTAGAACTCTGCCTTTGGAGAAGGCAACTTGATATCCTTTGTCTTCCAAAGCTGAAATAGAAATAAGATTGCGTTTGATTCCAGGAACATAAAGAATATTACCCAACAGAAGTGAAATGTCGGAATCCAAATGAAGTGTAGAGGTCCCAATTCCTTTCACGAAGTAGCTAGCATCATCTCCAATGGGCAATGATGACTTGTTCAGAAGACTCCTTTTCCACCAAACTTGATAAGTGCTCCTTAAAGCCGGTGATGTGTCGTAAGGCACCACTGTCGATTATCCAACTGTTTGTGTCAGAAGGTATAATATTGCCTTGAAATTATTCACATCCGGTAAGGTTGCTTACTAGTTGGACAATACTTGGCGAAGTGCCCAAACTTGTCACACCTAAAACATTGAATCTTGGACATGTCCCTCTTCTTCTTAAATGGAGGTGCATCATCATTCCCCTTGTCCCGATTCCTCTTGAAGAATCCTTTCCTTCCATCTTTTCCTTTCTTCTTTGAAGCACGGGAGGCAAGAACATGAATGTCTTCATTCTTTGAACTTAGACCAATGCCTCTTGCCACCAACCTTGATTCCTCTTGAATGCAATCTGATCTTAGGCGATCAAACTTAGGCAATTTTGATCTTGCACTGATTCCCTGAATGTAAGATTCCCAAGACAAAGGTAGACCATTGAGTGCAAGCATAGTCAGGTCTTTGTCATCAACCATATGCCCTATTGTCGAGAGCTGATCTCTCAAATCTGCAATCCTCATAAAGTATGCAATCACTGATTCACCTTTCGCCATCTTCACATGATGAAGTTGTTGCTTCAGTGCAAGCGCTCGGCTGGTATTGTTGATTTCGTACATTTCTTCCAATGTTTTGAACATGTCTCTTGCGTCTTCAACTTAGAGATGATAGGCACAATATGATCCTTTGAATCAACCAATATCTTCATTGCTTTAATATCTTTCTTCACCCATTGTAACTTCGCTTCTTCCTCCTCAGGTTCAAGAACGCTGGACTCTACGAACTCACCCAAGTCATTTTCACGCAAGGTAAGCATGATCCTAAACCTCCATGATGTGAAGTTAGATGCACCCTCGAGTCTATCCTCGATCTTCAAACCATTCACCATCTTGACTAAGTGAACAAATAGGGTATGCTGATTAGCAATAATCTGATCACGATCCTCTCAAACCTGGCTCTGATACCATGTAAATTTTCACGATCAGATTATATGCACAGAAAATTAATTCAAAAATCAGACATTAACACCGCAGATACCCTGGGAAAACCCTCCTCTTGAGGGAGAAAAACCCAACAACAAAAGATCTTCACTTATATATAAATAATGGCAGCAATTCGCTTTACAATGAGGCCAAACTCAAGGCCGATATTCAGCACCAATACACAATGCAATATCAGATAATAATCTGATATTCCTTTCAATCTAAATCTGCACTTAAGGAAAATTCGCAACCTGCTCTTGAATACATTCGCACTTGATAGAATAAACTTGATGATTACAAATGATAAAGTGAACCTCTATATATACAAATTGAAGAGACACCTCTTTCTATGAAGCAAGTCGGCTAATCAATAAGTATATATTTCTTACAAATAAATGTGACCAATAAATGATAAGTCGTCCTCATAGATAATTGCGCCAATGATGAAGGAGGTCGGCCTTGGACGAGTCTCTTTATTTCTTTAACAAATTCGTTGCCATATATATATAAATTAAATAGCCACATGGCTATTATTTAATTTATCAAGCTGGAGCATTTTATCGACGCTGTCTATTATCCTTAACACATTCTTGGTGGTACCTCAATGGTCACAAATTGCCACACCTCCACATTCTTGCAATCACAATTTTATCACAAGTTTATGAATTTTTACCCACTCTAAATTTGGTTTTATCATTTACAAATTACTATATTCAACTTAGAAGTTTGATTTACATTTTTTTTAATTTAACAACTCTAATGAGAGCTCTCTTTGCTTCAATAGGTTGCTTGTTCTTCTTTAGCTAAACAGAACTAGAGTACATACTCCTTCATCCACTTAGCGAAGCACAATCATTTGGCATCAAGCAAAGCAAAAGAGCTAGTTTACGTGCATTCCAACTTGTGCCTTCTTACTCACATAGATGATAAATACAAGGGGCAAAAAAAATTGTGGGATGTAGAACTGGAGCGAACTAACTTGGATCTTTCTTTTGTTGCACAATCTTCATTTTTTGAGGAGTCGAATAGCTAGCATACTTTTAGTGCAAATGGCAATGAGGTTCCATCATCTAATGTTAAGTTGATGGCGATCTTGGTCTTGATAATGACCCATATGATGTTGATTAGTGAACTAACTACTAATTGTATTATTTAAATGTTAAACAATGATTGTCTATCATGACATTCAAATTTGATCCTTTTGATATCAAAAATTGAATTTAAATTAGAGTATCATGTTTCAAAATTGGAAATAAATAATGGTTTTGTTTAGCATATGCATTGGTATATGACATTCTCAATTAAATATATTTAATTTTATTTTTGTACGGACATACCTAAAATGTACCCAAATCCCCCACTCTAAATTTGGTTTTATCATTTGAAAATTACTATATTCAAATTAGAAGTCTAATTTACAATTTTTTTAATTTAACAACTCTAATGAGATCTCTCTTTGCTTCAATAGGTTGCTTGTTCTTCTTCAGCTAAATGGAACTTGGAACCAGAGTACATACTCCTTCATCCACTTAGTGAAGCACAACCGTTTGGCATCAAGCAAAGCAAAAGAGTTAGTTTATGTGCATTCCAACTTGCACCTTCTTACTCACATAGATGATAAGTACAAGGAGCAAAATATATTGTGGGATGTAGAACTAGAGTGAACTAACTTGGATCTTTCTTTTGTTGCACAACCTTCAATTTTTGAGGAGTCGAGTAGCTAGCATATTTTTAGTGCAAATGGCAATGGGGTTCCATCATCTAATGTTAATGTTGATGACGATCTTAGTCTTGATGAAAACCCATATGATGTTGATTAGTGAACTGACTACTAATTGTATTATTTAAATGTTAAAAAATGATTGTCTATCATGATGTTCAAGTTTGATCCTTTTGATATCGAAAACTGAATTTAAATTAGAGTATTATGTTTCAAATTTTGAAATTTGCAATGGTTTTGTTTAGCATATGCATTGGTATATGACATTCTTAATTAAATCTATTTAGTTTTATTTTTATAAGACATACCCAAAACGTACCCAACCCCATCCCCGCCCACTCCGTCCCCCTCAAAAAAAAAAAAAATCTGCCATACCAGCATATTGTACCCACACTCATACCCGATCCAGAAACTTAGCTCAAAACTCACTTGTTTGAGAGACTAATGGAACCCATAACCTCTATCCAACAGAGATTAAACAAGCCCACAACCTTTTATAGTTTAACCAATATTCCTATCTTGACAGTAATCAAATCCACAACTATCGAGCTCAAATCAAAAGACCAGATCAACCAATATTTATTTCATCACAAGAGTAAAACACCAACACAAATGCCATCCTAGGCCATGCATTCTAAGTCATGTGTTGCAATTATTCCATGAATCAAGACAAAAAGAAACAAGGCAAAAGATGGGCAGATATTAAGTACACCAAATAAATGAGAAAATAGCAAAATGTGTGTCAAAATGTCAAGATGCACCTTCATAACAGGAAATTCATGTATGATAATAATAAATTGAATGGTCAAATCTCTTTTCCTGTGTCCACATAGAATACTTCCTCCGAAAGGCTAAGTATGACATAATTTTCCTCATAAAATGTCAGTGTTCCACACTTCTAACATGCTATTGATCACTCATGTATCCCCCATGCTATTGATCACTCATGTATTAATCTAACCCTTAACCTAGTACCAATTTCCATGATATCAATAATCTAACCCTTAACCTAGTACCAATTTCCATGATATCAATATACTTTTGACTTGCATCTTACAGGGTCCCTTTTTTAGAGTATCTTGTATTTAATATCATCAGTTTCAAATTAACGAGCTTGAAATTAACATTTTCTTATCACTGCAGTGTTGGTGAGTATTAACACATCTTTAACTTTTTTGTTGGCAATTTAGTTGTCAAGGGTGTGACGCAACATCTTTATCATCCATTTCTACATGTTCTGATCATGTTGCTAGCTTTAAGCCAATGCATCTCATCAATACACAATAACATAGACCTGCAGTTTGTTTAATCAGGCGTCTTTAATCAAAGGAGCAATATAAAACATGACACTCATCTGCATTTGAAAAGTGTATCGATGACCATACAGCACTTCCAAATTTCAAGTGAAGACATGTCCCAGACTGTTAACAAAAACAAAAGTCTTGGCTACAGTTATCAATCGTCTTATGAATATTTGCTTTACAAGGTAGTTAGTCTAAGACCTCTCGGTCTACTCAACACATATATAAAATCACCTTTCCACAAACAGCATTAACATACATATCACAATGTTCCTCAGCAAAAATGGCTCAGTAAAAAGTAATGAAATAGGAAATGATTACATTAACCATTATTGCAGATTTCAAGTACATAATTTTACAAGTTCCCATACAGCATACATAAACAAACACAGTTTTCAACATCAAACAAATCAGCAGCTAACCTCGCAACTAAAGAGTAGCTACATTACAGTGGGAAGCAAGAAAGCAAATTTATTCCAACACTCACTTGCATTCAACAGCTACCGACCAACCCAACTCTCGCCGCATATTTCCAGGATGAGACAAGTGGATGTGTGTCACAGCTAAAAACCTATAAAATGCACAGTTAAAAGTATCACAAAGTGGGAAGCATGGTATACTGTAAACTAGGAAATAAAAGATGAAGCAATAAGAATGATGAAGTTCCACAATGTTACTTGGTTCATTTACAACATTTATATGATGAAAAATAAGCAATAAAAGAGAAGAAGACCTGTGCATTTCAACACTGAAAGTCAAGAAAGACAACTTCCCAGAATCTGAAAGCACAACGAGGAGGTCTTTCCCATATGTCTGCATATAGAGGGCATAACAGAAAACATAACCTCTGTCAAGTCAACCACATCCAAATAATATCAACAACTTGTCTTTCAGAAATCAGCACAAGGACACAGTAAAAAATGGTGTCCTAGAAACCATTAAATATCAGATGAACAAACCTGTGCCTGACGTACACGGTACTGCTCATTCCAAGGAAGTACAGAAAGATCTTTAATGGTGCCAAAGACTGTCTGTTCGCAAACTGATTGTACAATCCCATCTTCACTGATAACTACTAGCTCCAATGCAGTTTCCTAGAATCAATATACATGCAAATGTTACTAGATACACCAACCTTTTCTCAGTCATCACTTCCCAGCATATTTCATTTTTCTGTAAAAAGTAGCAGCTAAATGTTAAATAAAATTAAAATCCTAATGCCTGATAGCTTGCAGATCCTAGAAATTAAATATTTTCCATTGCAAGTTGTAATGTATGAAAGAATTTTAATGACAGTGGACTGATATTACAGATGTTAAAGGGTTGAACATGCAGTTACTCCCAAATAAAAATTGAAGCATGCATTTTCGCAGCTATAAATAAGTATTGATCCTTGCATTTTTTGACAAGAAAAAAGCTTTGCCACATGGGAAGCTCATTTCTTATTTGGATTCTTACAAGTTTGATCAACCTCTGCAATGTATCAGTGATGTTTCAGTGCTTACTGCAACCTTGTCAGTCCCATTAATAAAGGATAAAATGGATTAATATCTTGGTTAACCAAAAGAAACAGAAACACAACCAATCCAATTGATGGTGGTATTGACATACACAAAGTGAGCAACTTTCCAAGAAATGCCTTGTTGACTTCAATGAAGTACTCAATAAATTTCTCATAACTACCCACCCATCATAGGTTTAAGTTCATAAATGAAAGTAAAGGAAATGGCCTGAAATGAATCTCATCAGTTTGTAATGTCCCCTCCTTGCCTCTGAGCAATGGAGTGTCCATTAGCCTATTCCAAAGTTCCTATAGGCTAAGTGGACTTTGGTAAGGGAACTCAAAGCCAATTTCTTTTTGTGGAGGTTTTTAGTGTTTCGGATAGGACTTTCTATTTTTAGCAGGGGGGTAATTCCATCACTTACTGTTTATAGTAAGTTGAAGTGTTCTTCAGTTTCCATGCCAATTTGGTGTTTCAGAGTATTTACTATTTTTAGCAGCTAAAAATAGTAAGTCTTTTTCTGGCAACTGGTCCTGGCCAAGGCTACTTCAGTAGTGTCCTTTCCAATTTGGGTGTTGGGTTTGCTAAGGTTTTATTGGCGTTTCAATTCGTAACTATGGAATGTGGATTAGAAACGGACAGCTATGCACAAATAAACTACTCTACAAATTAGGAGGGGAAGCTTCCTCTTCGTTGATGATGCTTAAAGAAAGTAAACTACACTATTTGCCAATCTTTTTGTTCTCAGCTACGAGCACAAGGTTATGAAACTCTTTGCGTCGTAGCTGAGGTTTTCCCTTTTCCAAAACTTCAACTACAACTAGGCCTACTCTAATGACACTTCTAGCAACTCAATTAAACTCGGAGCTTGAGAGTTAGAAGTAAACAAGGAATGATTTTAACACAGATGCCTAAACAAACTCACTTCCAACGCACACCTGAAGACTCATTGTTTTTTTAGATGCAAGCTGAAATAAAGATTATATAAGCAGAACACATAAAACAAAACCTGAGCCAATAGATCAAAGCAAAATAGGCATAAGATTTCCTTTCTCAAATTTCTAACAACAATTACACTTCTGGGACAGCAGGTTTGTAGCAATAACAGGCTTACAATTTAGCGATCAAACCAGAATACACTTGGCACAAATTACACATGAACTGAACAATAACTTGCAGCAAAAGGCAAGCATGCAAGCTTGCTCTTACACTAAGTGAATAGACACTGAATAACAACTTGCAAGCAAAAGTAGGCTCAGCAATTTGTTATCACAATAACGGTTGAAAAATGTAGTGTGCCTTGCCAAATCTACTGTAAAAACCCTAAATTTCTGTCTTAGACAATTTGACAAACACTTTGCTTGCAACCTTTATACTTGCTGGTTTTGTGTTTCAGTTTGATTGTTCTTGCTTCGATTGGTACCAAGTATGTTTTGAATGCTTGCAAATGATCACTAAGATGTCTAATCAAATAACTAAGATGCAGATGCAATTCTTTTTGTATTTTCAGATGCATATATATGACCTACACATGAAAATTGTGCACCTACAGCAACTAGACATTAATACAAACACTTCGCATGCAAACTAAAGATGCAGATATGCAAGTAACAATTTTGGCATTTAATCAAACATATTGCAGCCAACCTCCAATGCCATTATTTGATATCATGAATAAGATATAATGCTGGAAATGAAGCATAAACTCAGACCTAAAATCCCTTATATCGACTAGCATGAATGACTGAAATACAAATCATATGCAAATGCCAAGACTCTTGGCTTACAATGCTTTTAACTAATCATGAACTCAATTGCAGCATACATTTGCAATTTCATTACTATATTGTGACTGTAATTACAATGTCAAGATGCCAACTAAGGCAGCAAATAATGCCTATATGAAATATGAACCTACATGCAATATAGCTTCAAAATGGAGAACCTGATGTAAAGCTTGTTAGTCGGATATTTTACTTGTTGTTGGCGGTAGTTGGCCTCGGTCGTACTCGGCCTCGGTCGTACTCGGCAATTGTCAAATAAAACAATAGTTAGTAAAGAATAATAATGTCATGTAATGTCATGTACTCTCGGCAAAACATGTTCTGATTAATGTTAATGTAATGTTGTTATGAAGCGTCGTGTCGGTTGGTTGTCTAACCACCGCCGAGCGTTATATGTAGTCGGTTGGGATAGTTGGGAGATAGTCATGAGTGATGAATAATGAATGAGTTTTGTTGCCGATGGTTATACTGTAAGCATTGTGATACTCTCTTGTACATGATATTTCCTGAGAATGAATAAAGTTTCTGGCATTTTACTATGATATCTTTTAGTTTACTGTTTGATCCTGTGTTCTGCATATTACACGTTTGCCAGTAGTACGTAAAGTTGAATTCCATTCCGTAGGCAAACATTTGGCGCCGTTCCCTGAACGGACTAGGGCATCATCCACCATGGCAGCGTAATGGGTCAACCAGCGGAAGAACCTATAAATGCTAATGAGGAACGAGAAGACTCATTGACAGAAGATTTGGTAAATTTGTGGAAAATCTCGCTCCGTGACCACGTACGTAGGGAATCCCACATTCGGGAGATCCCTGAGGAAGTCATCTGGGATCGGCTGGAAGTGAACGACGAGGTGAACCACCTCCTGAACCGCATGCCCAGGTTGCTGGCCCGCCATTTCATTATTCTGCAAGACTTGCGAGAGGAAGAAGCCCGTGAGCGCCGAAGGCAGCAAATCGTGCAACGCTGTGAAGACCGAAACAAACGGGAAGAGGAAGAACGGGATACTAGTCGGCGCCGCACTTCCGGCAACCAGCAATGATCGCTTGAACAACTAAATGCCCGTACGGCCGAACAAAGATAAGAATAGAGTACCTGACGGGCACGGGACTTCGGAAGAGCAAGTTCGGCGATCACTCAGACTACAAGAGCAAGAAAATCGGCGAAGACGACTAAGGCAAGTCGGTAAGGAACTAGATGAGGACTTAATTGAAATCAATCAGAGCATAAAAAGAACATATGAAAATTTGCAAAGAATAGACACATCCATTGAACGAGTTAAGGAGGGGAAGGCCAGATCTTAAGACCCCAGGGCAGAGAGAGCATCGGCGGGATCCTGAGGAGACCCACGGTGTTGCGGACGCTGACGGAGGACGTGGCAGTGACTCATACGTGGCCGAGAGTGCTGGTGACGCACAGGGACGTAGCGAGGAATCCACTAGTCTAATCGGGTCCAAAACACAAGGAGGTCAACAAGGAGGTCAACCGGTGAAGATGGCTCATCCGGATCGGCAAAAGCTGCCGAAATTCCTGGGGAATGGCTCTGAGGATCCCGTACGGCATTGCAAGACATGCGAGACTATCTGGATAGCCAGCGGGCAGGATGACCCCGACCAGTGGCTGAAGGCATTTCCAGCAACACTCAGGGACAGTGCCATTGACTGGTACTCGGAACTGGATCAAGCGCAGAGAGCCACATGGAGGGTCCTGAAGCAAAACTTTGAAGCAGAGTTCAAACTTCTACGGGACGATAGTGAGATCGTCACAGAAATATATCATACCAAACAAGGGAAGCATGAAAACGTACGGTTCTGAAAGACTTGATAGGAAAGCTGGAGGCACAGCCTTGACGGGTTGAAGAAAAGATGGTTCATCGAGGGCTTGCTTTCGCCATTAAGAAAGAAAATGAAAGTTGTACCTCCTTCGTCGTACGCTGAAGCATACAATCGGGCAATGGACATAGAAAGTGAAAATAAAACATCCTCCCGAGGGAAAAAGAAGACAGACGACGAGGAGAGTACGGACGACAGCGACGGTGAATCCAAGACTGTACAAGCACTCAGGAAAGATATGATGCGAATGATGAAAGAATTGAAGGCCGACAAGGAGAGTACGAGAGAAGCCAGAGAACTGTGGTGTACGGATTGCAATGGGGAAGGTCACACGAAGGCGAACTGTCCCAAGAACTTATTCTGCAATATCTGCCAAGTGATGGGACATTCCGTCAAGGAATGCCCATACAACTTAAAAGCTAGAAGTGCACAAGTACTCTTCGCGCAGGGAGAACCGTCGACACCGCCGAACACACCACCAAAGCCCCAGTACAATAGCAATGCATCCCCTGGAGGTTACAGAAGCAATAGAAGTCCGAGAAACATGATACAGTACGATGAGGAAGGCCTATGATCCAATGAATGCAACGTACTGCCAGAACGGTGTTCGGGAGGGAGAAAGTGGTGTGGAAGGCGATCATGAAGATAACGAATGCCCGAAGCAAAAGGGTATCCATATGCTGGAAGTAGAAGAACAAGAGGTACTGGCGATCACCAGAGCACAAGCAAAAAAAGCCACTTACCCAGATCCATGTACGGAGAAACAAAGCATGAAGGAAGCAAAAACCGAAGTGGAACTGGCGATGGCGAAGGAAAACAAAGTACCTCCGGAGAAGCCAGGAACCTCTCGGCGGTCGGAGGCGGAAACCAACATCATACGGCAGGTACTGCAAACCACCATACCGATCAAAGTAACTGACCTTCTCCAGACTATGCCGCAGTTGGGACTGGCGATCACAAATGTCGTCGAGGATGGCAAGCAACCGCGATTGGAGGAACGAAGGAAAGAATTGATACCAGAACCGCCACCGTACGGTGAACAAATAATCGACCCGGTATTGCTCACAGCGAACATCGGGAAGATGCCAGCGGTCGTGCATATGGAAATCAGAGGGAATATCTTGACAAATACTATCGTCGATGGAGGATCCGGAGTCAACGTACTACCTGAAGACACATGGAAGAGTCTCGGGAAGCCTACACTTTGGCCACCGACATTCCAACTGGTGGGCGCTGATCAACATGGTATCAAGCCGTTGGGAACACTGATGGCGCAGAAGGTGACGATCGGCACACAACAGTTTTTGCTAAATTTTGTCGTCATCCCATTACAGAGGAAAGCATACGATGCACTACTTGGGAGAGGATGGCTGATAGCCGCGAAGGCAAATCATAATTGGAAGAGGAACACACTCTCGATCGAGAACAACAGGCGAAAGTACGTCATCGACTTGAAGAACCAGGCCGTGAGCGAAGAATTGGCTTCCTCCGGATCTGAATCGGATGGAGGTGAATCGGTTATGGACGAAGGAAGGAAAGCTATGGAACCAAACATGAAGGCGTACTTGAACTCGAGAGTTGTTCGGAGGACGAGACAAGCTCGCTGAATGGCTTATTTCATTGGCAGATGGAAGACTATGAAGTATTCCACCGAGAGTGTAACATGCTACAAATCGGGGAAATCAAGGAAGAAGAGAAACAGGGAAGGCCCAGCCAAACATTTCTGGCCGAGAACGGAGAGTACAAAGAAAGAGTATCAACACTGGACGATACACCAGTCCACAAATCTGAACAGGTACGAGATGAAAAAATTGTGTTGGAATTAAAAAATGAAAAGTATGAAAAAATTAAAAAATTAGAAAAAAAGAAAAGAGATGAAGAGAGAGAAAAAAGAGATGAAAGGGAAAATGGAAAAGAAGAGAGAAGGGAGGAGAGAGAAAAAGAACGGAAGTTGGAAAAAATAAAAATAAATAGAAAAGAAGCTATGAAAATAAAAGAAAATAACGGAGTAAGTGAAGAAAAACAAGGCATATGGGAAGAAAAAGAAAAAGAAGAGAAAATTAAAAGAAACGAAAGAGAAGTCGGAAAAGAAAGCAAACGAAGGGAGAATAAATTAAATAATAAATTAAATAAGTCGGCCATCAGGAGAAATATTAAATTAAGTAAAGTGAGGCAGATTAAAATACACGCCTGGAGAATTAAAAAACCTGTACGGCCAAAAGGGAAATTGAGTGAGGAAAGTAAAAGACGAAAGATCAAAGGAAAGAAGATTAAAATATGTCAAAACCCGAAGAGGAAGCAAGGCATACGGCCAAGGGTGAAGGCAAGTAAGGAAAGAAATGAAATAAATATAAAACCTAAAACCGTACGGCCAATTGAACAAGCGACAGGTAGGAGACAAAATCACAGAGGAAAAGAAGGGAGGAAAAATTTGCACGAATTTATCAATTACAGAGGCACACAGGGCACAGAGAAGGAAGTCGTACAGCATCAGGGGTTCTACACTCAGTACAAATCACCAGACAAGGAAGTCGTACGGCCTCAGAGATTCTATACTCAGCACAATTCGCCAGGGAAGGAAGTCGTACGGCATCTAAAAGACTTCAAGGCCGTACGGGGTTCCATTTCTCAAATAACACGCCAAGGGTCAAAGCCTGTGGAGGACGTACGGCACTCAGAGCCTGACATCGTACGGCATCCAAGGAACTCTCAAACCGTACGGTATTTTCACATTTTCCAGTTTTCATTCTATTTGCTAGTAGAAATCGTACGGCCTCTGCAAGTTGAAAATTTCGCCAAGGGTAACATCGTACGACCTCTGCAAGTTGGATATGTTGCCAGGATTTACATCATACGGCAAGTGAAAATTGAAAGATTGGCCAAGTTCTGCACCGTACGGCCTTGGCAGATCATTTGGCAGTTCGGCAGTTTCCATCGGCAGGTCGGCAATTTTCGGTAGTTCGGCAGTTTTTGGCACTTCGGCAGTTCTCACCGGCAGTTCGGCAGTTTTTGGCAATTCGGCAGTTCTCACCGGCAGTTCGGCAGTTTTCATAGTTTCGGCAGTCTAGAGAGTTATAAAGTCGGCTGAAATCGCCGAACTGACAGAAAAATGGACAAGGGCAAGAAGGCGATGCAGCACCAGCCAAAGGTAGCCTCGGCTGCGAAGAGAAAAAAAAATGGATGCCGATAATGAAACGGTGACATGGGAGAACCTGACCGGCAACGAGTGCAAGCAATGGTGGCGAAGCACTCCCGATGACCACTCTTTGAAGGTTGCGCTTCGACACGCTCGGGTAGACAAGGCTGTGCTCGTGCCCTTTTTCAATTCTCGGGAGTTCGAGCCTTGGCTGAAGGCGATGGTGGAGAACTATTGCAGGCATACGCACAAGTCAGTCATTGATTACAGAGGTTGCCGAGTGACCGTTTCATTCTGGCCTCAGGACTTTGAGCGGGTGTTCGGCGTCCCAGCTTCGGGAATAGGGGTTAACAAACCCAAGAGAATGACGCAGGAACACAAAGAACTGCTGGTTAAGCAAGTGTGCCGAAGCGACTTGTCAGCCGAGGAACAGCATATCATATGGAGTACTAGCAATTGAGGCCTCCAGAAGAACCACCTAGCAACGGCAGAATGGAAATGTTTGCTTGACCTAATGAAATGCCGACTCACAGGGGCGAGCCGAGCGTCGGACATTGCCTTATGGCAGGTGGATTTCATGGTCGGACTTCGCGTTGGCCGAGTATACAACTGGGCGAGGCTACTCACAGAGCGGATACGGGATTTCCTAGCGCAGAGGCATAAGGCCTTCTATATGACTCAGCACGCCATAGCTCTCTTTTTGGATGTCGTGCACACACAGGTGCCCGAGGGCAATTGGGGTCGGTTGCGGCCACTCACTCACCTGGACCCGAGATGGCCTACGGTATTCTACTGGTCGGAACTGGAAGTAAAGCAACAGGCGAGGGCACAGCCTCGGGGAAAAAGAGGAAACGGAAGGAGGCGTCGGGGAAGAGGAAACATCAGAGGAGGAGGCCTCGGAGGAGAGCGATGCATCTGACAGAGAGGAGCCATTGACTTATCTTCCTCGCCATCGGAGTCGAGTCCACCACCGATGAGGAGGTGTCTGTTGCATCGGAGGTCAGGAGGCAGGCGAGATTGACATACCAGTATTGCAGCCGGCAGGATTCACTCTTCCGGCACCGCCAGCCAGCCAGAGTACACACTCGTCACGTTCACCCTCCCCGTTGCGTCAGTTGGAGCCGGACGGATGTTGAGGGTAGCTCACCACCGAGCATCGCCGGGTGGGCACCTCTCGCCACCACATCACAGGGGGCAGTTACCATATCGGCAGCAGGTTCCACTGCCTCGGTTGAGATACTGCCGGCAGTTTGCTCTCTTACACCACCGTCAGCATCGGCAGCCACAGGAGTGGCAACCTCGGCAGCAGGAGTTAGGGGAATGACTGAGGCCACGGAGGAGACGACTCCAACCCCAGGAGCACCCGGGGTAGCACAGATCGACAGTTGGCTGGGATCGGTGGGCCTCACCTTGGACGTGGCCGAGCAGCCAGACCAGCAGGAGAAGAGTCCCTCGGAGGGACAAGGGGACGAGGAGGGGCCGATCATTCACACCCAGCAGAGTGAGACGGCCAGGATCGGCGAAGACACACTTGCACACCCGGAGGCGAGCATAGCAGAGGCACCAGAGACAGCCATTCAGGAGCCTCAGCCGGTAGTCGGGGAACCGCCCCAAGAGGAGACAGAACATTGTATACCTTCTGATGATGAGGAGAACGAGGAGGGTGCTTCCACAGAGGGCTTTGTCGTGGAAATGTCACAGTCGGACCCGTCGGACCCAGTAGGCACGGTACAGCGATATGTGGAGGAGCTCGAGCACATGGGCAGATTGATGATCCACGTGGGACAGGTTTCCAAGGACCTGAGGATTGGCCGATCACCTCTGGTAGGCCAGGAGGTTCACCGCATTCGGGGATTTGTGCAGATGGGGTGTGAGGTGGAGTTTGCACGGATATTTGGCGAGGGGTGGCCAGCAGGAGAGACTCCTACTATGATGAGAGCCTGGCGGGGTCGGCCACCGAGGCTAGTAGGACGAGATGCAGGCGTCCTGGAGAGTTTATACTACATCGAGCTTGCCTTCCGAGATGTCTTCATTCTGATGAAGCGCCAGATATTTTCCACCGAGGTAGCGGTATCTCGCCGAGTGGATGCCTATAGACTCCTGTAGAGGGTCAAGGATGAGTCAGCTGCGACCATCAAGAGCATTCAGACTGACTTAGCTGAACAATCTCGGCTTGCTGGCGAGAGGGGAGCCCGATTGGACATCTTGGAGCCTCGGGTGGCAGCCTTGGAGGAGGAGGCACAGCAGAAAGAGGCAACATGGCAGCATCGAATGAAAGCGTTGGAGGATCAGTTGGCTGCAAAAGAGGTAGAATTGGCGGCCAAGAATGCAGAAGCAGAGCAGGCAAAGAGACAACTGATGGACGCAGCCCGGATGGTAAAGGCGGCGAGGGAGAGGGGGAGAGGGAGATCCTGGCAGATCGGCAGTTTCGGAGGAGCTGAGGCGCCTGAGAGTAGAGCATTCTTCCACCACTCCGACGTCATATGTGCATCCAGGGACGCACTCCCTCCCCCCTACTTCTCAGTAATCTTATCTTGTTGTATATGTCGTCTAGAAGACGACTTCCTTTTTGGGGGGGATGATGTTAGTCGGATATTTTACTTGTTGTCGGCGGTAGTTGGCCTCGGTCGTACTCGGCCTCGGTCGTACTCGGCAATTGTCAAATAAAACAATAGTTAGTAAAGAATAATAATGTCATGTAATGTCATGTACTCTCGGCAAAACATGTTCTGATTAATGTTAATGTAATGTTGTTATGAAGCGTCGTGTCGGTTGGTTGTCTAACCACCGCCGAGCGTTATATGTAGTCGGTTGGGATAGTCGGGAGATAGTCATGAGTGATGAATAATGAATGAGTTTTGTTGCCGATGGTTATACTGTAAGCATTGTGATACTCTCTTGTACATGATATTTCCTGAGAATGAATAAAGTTTCTGGCATTTTACTATGATATCTTTTAGTTTACTGTTTGATTCTGTGTTCTGCATATTACACGTTTTCCAGTAGTACGTAAAGTTGAATTCCATTCCGTAGGCAAACAAAGCTGCTGCCAACATAAATCAGATTGATTCTCCTTTGAAGAGGCTGTATCTACCCTCCAAAGTGCTGCGCCATGACTTCTTGATGCCCAACGATGCCTTGAGAATTTTATCAAAAAATTTGGTGCCTCTCTTCACAAAATCATACCACCTCCTAGTGCACCCAGCATGTGGTGAAGTTCTGATTTATATCAGACCAGCAAAACACGAAATCGTCCCTTATTCCAACCATCGTCCTTGATGCAAAATCGTCCTCTCATAGGACTGTAAGATCTCCACAAAGAACTGAAGTAAACCAAAAAATTTGGAATTACAAAGACCAATCAATTTGCCTCTAGTGATAAAATATGCAGCTCTTGGACAGAATCAAATTTCTTCAAAATGCTTTAACAAGCTGATATAAAATCTCTTTCTCCGAAACTTGGCCAAAGGCCACAAAGTTTTCCAATGCAAGCACAGATTGGGCCTTTGAATGAAGCCCACAATTAGGCAATAATCCCAGGTGATAGTTTCATAGCCTCAAAATTGCACAACCTATAAGAGTTTTTCTTCCCAAAGGCTTAGTAATGGCAGAAACCCTAGCTGGTTCCTCCTTCAAGCAATCACATCAAAAACAAATATCAATTCCTGGATGACGAAGCTTGGCTGACCCCCTTTTAATACTTTTCTCCCAAGAAGAGGTTGATTCCTCTAGAAGCTTCCTTTTCATCATTTAAATTAATATTTTGTTTGCACTTTAGAATATTAAAATACGGCCTTATAAATAATAAACTGAAATGGCCCCCTTTTAAATGATAAATGACCCTTCAAATCATAAAGTGCAAATACAACGTTATAACATAATATTAAAATATTAATTATTATTAAAGCCACCTTTAATAATAATTTAACGTTATAACTTATGCAAAACACCTTATTTCACCAAACCAACTGAATATTGTAATCGACACTGCCAATATATCACGATCAGGTGCCCTGCTATAAATAGTGACCATGGCTAAATGACTTACTATAAATAGAAAGTATGTGAAACTAAGTCAAACGAAGGCTAAACCTGAATCCACTGAGCTCTTAAGGAGAAAACACACTGTTCACTGCCAAAAGGGGACCCTCTAACCATCTGTGTTAAACTACAAGGGCCAGGAATAGGCTAAACCATCAAAAAATAGATGCTCGCTAAAGATGAGGACATTAAAAAAAACTAATGGGCAAGGCTTCCCTTATTTATATACAAACAAGGAGTAGAGAACCCTAAAATCTCCTTGCTTTTACAACTAGACTTGTCAACTCGCAAGCTTTATTTCTAAAACTAAAACATGACAACTAACCAACAACCTACTGAAAACAAAAAGCGAGGAAAGTTCCAACTATTACAATTTGATTTTTCCTCTTTCACAAAGAATAGATAAGCATGAGACACAAATAGCAAGAAAACTCGGAAAAGGCATCGAGTTAACTGTTGCTTTAAGTTCTATCTTGGAAAACATTGCTTCACCAAAAGGTGACTTCAAACATGCTAATTTTGGCGGCTCTGCAACTAGAGTGATGACCTTTTATAAATATATCCTCTTGCTTTAGCATATCTTTTTACCCTATGTGTGACCATCTTCTAATATTCCTCTCTCTTTTGCAGCTTTTATGCTTCTGACACTTCTCTTGATTTTTTAATGGAAGAGTACTGTATAGCGAAAATCCTGAATTTTGACAGTGAACATGCGTATGTCTAGAAACTTTTTGCACAAACTAATGAAAATAGATTGCTGATTTTTCGTGAAACGCATATTCCCGGAAAAAAGCTACGGTATGGGTTTTGTAGAGAATCACGTTCTGAAGAGACCCTATTGATCAAATTTCGAAAAAGTTGAGGGTTTCCCGAAAAAGCACGAAAAAAAGTAGATTCTTGAAAATATTAATTTTCCAATCTTCAAAAGGATCAAAAAGCAAGCGGACCCAAATCGATGGAAATTGAAAAAGATGACCCCCTTTTTCTAAAACGTGATGCCCTAGAAATTTAAAGCATGAAAAAGCGTGCCTCTATGCTTCCCAATCCCAAAACCACGAAGAATGTTGAAAAAGCACCACATTTTGGCCTCCAAATCTTGATGTGAAGAAAATTCTAAGTTTCCTCCTCTAGATGCTAACCTACAAAATATGTGAATAATGAATGCCAAAGCCTCCTTAAATAGGGTTCGAGGACAAAAAAGTGCTTTATTCTCCAAGCTTTAAAACTTTTAAGCCAATCCGAAGCCAGAAATGTTGAATGTGGGCACTATTTTGAATGACAAATGATAAAAATTGAAAACATTCTAAGGCATTGAACCTTAGGCCCCCCTGGCTAGCTGGGGCGCTTTTCATCACAAGAGTTACAAAATTCTCAAGATTTTCAACTTTTCCTTGATAAAATGCCTCCGTTTGATCTTCGATTCCGAACGTCTAATGAATACTATGAACTTTGACAAACTCGTTGAAGAGCATGATCAAACCTGAGAAGAATATCTTGGAGGTTGCAAACCCTAAAAATAGCTTTTGAATGCTCAAAATCTTGGGTGCCCTTGGCTGACTAGGGTGCCCATGTTTGCCAAAGTTAACCATTTTTTGAAGATTTTCAACTTTTCAAATTTGTCTTTCTTCGTTTTCCATGCTTCATTCTCCGTTTGATTTGCAATTACTAGTGACTGATGAATCTTCTGGTTTGGCTGAGATATTCATTAGAAAGTTTGAAGAATTTTGAAAAAGATGATCAAACTTGCAAACCCTAGAAACTGCCTTTGACCTCCCAAAACCCTAGGCGCCCTTGGCTAGCTGGGGTGCCCATGTGAGCTAGAGTTGGAAAATTTTGAATATTTTACACGATTTCCACCTTGTCCTTGTCATAGAACACCTCTGTTTGATCTGAGATTCTAGCCGTTTGACAGATCCAATGATCTTGTTAATGGATCTGTTGCAAAGCCTGAAGAAATCTGAGAAGAATCCCCAGAATGAAAAACCCTAACAACTAGTTTTGAGCCCTTGAAATCTTGGGCGCCCCTAGCTAGCTACGGCGCCTTTATTCTCCAAAGATAGATTTTTATTCCGAGTTTTTCAACTTTTTACTTTGCTCTTCGTCTTCTCCTGACCTTCACACTTGCCAGTTGTTCATGCATCAAATGTTGGGAACTGAAAATATTCTAAGGCAAAGAATCCTTCCTTGAATGAAGGCACCTGGACTCTCCAAACTTAGTTTTATTTTCACAATTTTCAAGATTTTCAGATTCCCCTCCTTCGTTCTTCATTCCTCAAGCATCTTTCACCATTTCTCGTCATATATGCAGCATTGAGACCTTGAATCTGACACCTGGCAATTGACCATCCTCCATTGATGACCTCAAAGCTCATGTTTTAGCTTTTGAAAAAACAAAATAGACCCACAGAGAAAAACCAATATTTTGACGATTCTAATTGGACCAGCCTGATCGGGAAGTATTTTCAACCAATCAAAATCAGTTTGAGCCCTAGAAACAAAAATTCTATTTTAGAAACTTTCTATTTTTATAAAATTTTGCCAATATCCATTTGAGAAGAAACCCAGAAAACCCCATCAAAAGTCTAGTTTTAAAAACTTTCCTAAAAAGTAGAGCCGAAAAACTAAGATCTAGGTTTTGTAGACAATTTTGTTCTTAAGAGACCCAAATCGTCAAATTTTGAAAAATCTTAGTTTTTAACCAACATGCATGACATGCAAATTTCTATTTTTTTAATTTTTTTGACAATTTTTACAAGACTTTTTACTCTTTTACAAAATGCCTTAATGAAGCAAAAATTTTAATTTTGGGCATTACAATTGGCTCTGTCTGGGGACCATGTCAGATACTTACGGCATAGGAGAACCAAGAATCGCTAGACTTTTGAGCATGGAACGGTGTCTTATCAGTTGGGCATCAAAGTCAGGACCATTTCCTAATCACCTATCACAAGACTTTTTCCCTAAATCACCTAGGACAGGACTTCTTAAGTCACCCAAAAGTTGGAACTCCCCTAAAATCAGCTAACAAGACCGCCTAATCACCTAGAACACAACAAAACTTCACAGAAAGGGGAAACACATTATGAAAACAGAAAGTAAATTACTCCATCTCCAAAAGAATGAAGTGCTTCTAATCTTGCCCATTGTTGGCAGTGGGAAAACCCTTCCAATGATGTCGTTTATGCCTGTAAGGCTTCACTTCTATTCTAATGGGTATTGCAGGAGACAATTCTTTTGGGATGAAGATTCTCAGATCTTCATACACTCAAGCAAAGGCACCCTAACAAAAGTCAGAATATGGTGCAGAGAGGGAAGCTGATACCATCGAGGCATCAATTTTGTTGTCGTCCATCCTCGAGATGTCAAACGCTTCAAACCAGTCAATTGCGTTCCAAACTCGGTTTCTATAATGTCGTAGGTGATCCTTTCTGACCTATAAATATCCTTTGATTGGCTCATCAATCAGCTCTACATCCCCTTTTACACATAAGAGTTTGATTCCCATGTCTTCGACATTTTTTAGGCCTAACAAAAGCACCTCTTTTTCAGCTTTAATGAATTCCAATTGCAAGCAATATGCAAATGGGTACAATCGTCCTTTAGGGGAGATAATTATTTCGCCTACTCCTAAACCTACAATTGAACAACCCCCATCGAACTGCATTGTTCATAACTTTGTATCCTCTGTCAGTCTCTTTTTAGGACAAGCAATGTTCTAGTCTTCAGTTTCTATATCTGACAGCATCACATAATTACCAAGACCCATTTCTTGATATGGAATTTGGGTTGAGGGGCCTAGGGTTTTCACCACTATAATCAAGATTTGGAATAAGGTTTTATCTTGATTTTGCCCTCCTTTACAAGAATGTTCGCAAACGACCAATCTAACTGTATCTCACCACCAAGATCTCTGCAGAAACTCCGGCTCAACAACATCCCATAGCTGGCTAGAATGTCAACCACTAGGATAGTCATCATTATCTTTTTCTTCGGACAAGCCACCAACCTTACTTGAGCGTCCTTTGATTGTCCAACAACCGGCACCGACTTAGAATCAAGTCAGCAACACTTGTCCTATGTCTTAGTGCACAAAAGTCCTAATGCATTCATCAGTTGTAGAGGCATGACATTGTCTGAGGCTCCTGAATCTATGATGCAATTGCTCAATTTGAATCCTCCTATATATAGGGATATATAGAGGGGTTTGGGCTTTTCTTTAGCTGGAACAGATGACTTGAGCAACGTAAGCTAAATTGAAGCTTCTTTCTTTACATATTGTATTATTTTGTCCAGTTGTTCAGGATGATCACGAAGACACTCCAACTATGAAATCTTAACCTTGGTTCTCATCATGGAGTTAACAATGTCAAAATTTGTTGAAGATGGGTCCTAAGCAACCGCTTCCTTAACTCATTCTTTAGCTTTCCGCCTCTCTTCTTCCTTTTGTACTTTCAAGTGCTAAGCATGTGGAAACATAGGCATTGAATGTCTTTTGTGATTTACTGCAAGAGAGTAGTGGTGGAGGTCTTCTTATTCAATAACAGTTCACTTTTCAAGTATCCCATAGCAGAGTCGTTGTTACATCCCTTTTTGTTTTGAACAAGATTATGGCTATAATCATATGGTCGTTATGATTAGTTGTAATCAACTACATTTCATGAGAATGTGAAATTTGGGAAAAAGAATTTTTAATTTATTTGATATAATTGCAATTATGAATGATTTTTGTATATATATATGTGTGTGTGTGTGTGTGTGTGAATGTGTTGATGTGTTTTAATATTTGAAACAAAGAACGGTCTAACCCTATTTTCTTTGTTAAGTCCATGCAGGATTGTTAACACCTCGAGGGAAAGGGAAATATCATCAAGGAGAGGCCGCAATCTATAAAGAACCAAATTGCCATCGAGTCGTGAGTTTGGTGTAAGCTTGCTAATATGGTGGTCATAACCTTGTGTCATTTTAGCTCATAATAAAATAATCTTAAAATAAATAATTGACTTCAACTTTAATGTTAGAGTGGATGGTACAGGAGCACCTAGGCTGACCTCCACCAAGTTTGTTCACAATTTTGGCTTGTACTGACCTTAGCCAAATCAGGGATGTTAATATGTTTGTGAGTTGGTTTGGACCTTAGATGGTCTTGCATTTGTGTGTGACGAGTTAATCATTAGGATTAGCATCATCTTAGTTATTATGTTGATAAATGTTGTTGCATTTAGTTTAGACAGCATATGTTGTATATAGGGCAGTAAATGTGTTCAAAACACTTGGCCATTGTTAAAGGAAGATGCCAAAGAATTGTTAAGGAGTGTATAGTTCGAGGTAAGGAGGTTGAGGTCCTAAAGTTTAGGATCACAACATAGAGATAAGTTGCAAAATGTTGTTGTGGAAGTTGCATAACCGCAGTTGTGGAGTTACATGCAACTTAGTGGGATTGGAATCCCTAGAAAACAGGAGTAAGTGCTCGATCAGCCTCCTTTGAATGTGGAAAAGGCATCAAGAATAGGTGTGAAGACTCGTAGTGAAAAGTGAGATACTTTGTAATCAAGTTTTGGTGTGTTAATGAATGGAGAATTCTGCATTTTCTGTATCTGCCCGTGAATTTTAAGAAACAGTGTACTTGAACGCACTACACATGTTGATTTAATACTGTGTTTATAGTCATTAGGTAGTATAGAGCAGTTCTCATTTGGTATTCAAGTTGCATAGTATACATTTAATGTTTCAAGTTCATAGTTTAGAGATATAGAGTGTTTCTCAGAAATCCCCGTGCATTTTGCAACAGAGCTATCATCGGGGTTGAATACTTCGATTTAGCATTGTGTTCATGTTATTAGAATAGATTAGAATCATTTTTCATTGTATATTCATTTTGAGTGGAGTGGAGTTAGTCATTAGAATCCTTAGATCAGAATTTAGAGGTTAGCAGGGTTTCCATTGTAGTTTTGAGCAGTGAATCATTTCATGGCTCCCCCATAAGCACTGACCACGGGTTTTCCCTGAAATTGGTGGAATATGGAGTGGGAGCCAGACCATTGTACATATCTCATAGCAAGAAAGCAAAAGGATCAAGCAATGATTTTTAATCCTAAACCCTAGGCGAGCTAGGACTGCCCGGTTAGGAGTTTGGGAGTGGAAAAGTGAATAGAACAGGCAGGGGAAGGTACATTTGTACGGAAAAAGTACACTTCCACGTGGAATATGCTTAAACACAAGGACACCAGAGAGATGAAGGCTTGAACAATTCTCTTGAGTGAGAAATAGGCAGGAGAACAGCAAAACCCTAGAAAATAGGGCAATTAGCCCTCCTCTCCAAGATCTCAGGAATCAGCTATACGGAGTATTAGAGGTCTGAAACCCAAATGCAAGATTTAAAGCTCTGAAAAGGGTACCTGAAAATGTCCTTTGTTTGATAGGTTATGTGTCAAGTTTGAGAGCAAAAAGCCAAAAACCGACTGGTAAAGGCTAGTAGAGAGTTAGGCCTGTCCAAGGCAAATTCACAAAAGCGGGTGATTTGAAGTTTGAACACCAGGCAAGATGCATCCATTTGGAGGTGAAATGCAAGAAACCAGTATCCCTAGCTCCCCTGCAAGAAGTTCAAGTCAGATGGAGAACATGGCACTTAGATCCTTCTAAGTCCAAGGAAGAGCATTCAAATTGCAAGAAGGTGTTGATCTACCAAAGGTAAAGCACAAGGGGAAACTCTTTGAGGAGAGTTTGAGCAGGGCTTGGTTGGGCATCCAAGCTCAACAAGAACCATTGAGAGTAGGTTCAAGGAAGGGGACAGTGAAAAGGTCTCCAATAGACTATGCAAGCAACCTTTGGTCTTTACATACACCATATTGGTATCAGAGCTTAGATTGATTCAAGGCTTGTGATTAATGTTTCAGCCCACTGAGTCAGTTGGAGAGAACACACCAGAGGAGAGAACCATGGTGACAAATGCAGAGCTAGCAAAGAAGGTAGAAGAGCAAGAGGAGGATAAACAGTTGCTCTGAGAAAGGATATCTCAGATGGAGAAACTCTTGGATGAAGTCCATGAGACAGCAGATACTGTGAAGGACAAGATAAAGCAGAAGGAAGAGCAGGAAGCCAAGGAAAAAGAAGTGGAATTGGAGGAGGAAGCTCCAAAACCTGATCCTGTTCTTGCAGAGGAACCATTCTTGAAGGCATTGCAGGCCTTGAGTGGTAAAGCATTGGATGGTGTGCCACTTTTCAGTGGACAAATGGACCCTGATTCAGTTGTAGACTGGATTGAGAGCATTGAGAATCACTTTGAATGTGATGGCATAACAGAGGCCCAAAAGGTAAAGGTGGCCAAGTCAAGGTTGAGAGGAGCAGCTCTCACATGGTGGAAGTTTGTACAATCAGAAAGAGAGAAAGAAGGCAAAGGTCCCATAGTTTCATGGAGAGGAATGGTGACTAAGATAAGGCAGACTTACCTCCCTGATGATTATGAAGTTCAGTTGCACAGGAGAAGACACAATCTGAGGCAAAAAGATATGGATGTCCAAACATATACTGAGGAGTTTCAAAAATTGTGCCTTAGATCAAAAGTGGTTGAAGATGAGAGCATTAGGTTAGCAAGGTACCTAAATGGACTCAAGTGGTCTATCCAAGAAGATATGAGCTTGGTAAACTTCAAAACAGTTCGCCAATGCTATCAAATGGCTTTGAAAATAGAAGAGAAAGGCAAAAAGAAACAAGAGCAAAACCCCAAAAGCAGAGGTAAAGGGAAAGACAGCAGAGGACAAAGAGGAAGTTATAGTGGAAGAAGCTCAGAACCAAGAGCCCAAGGAGAAGTCAGATTTTCTGAACAGCAAGAAGGAAGTTCTAGTAGAGGTGGTAGAGGAAGAGGTTTCAGCTCCAGAGGAAGGATTGGTGGACAAGGAAGAGGCAGCTACTTCACCAACATGAAATGCTATCATTGCAACCAATTGGGACATCCAGCTTATAGATGTCCAGAGAAAGGTAGCACTTCTCATGGAGGAGATAAGAGAACCAATTTGATTCAAGATGAGACAGCTGCAACAAATAAACAACCTGAAGTACCCTTGAACTCAGAGGAAGGTGAGAATCTCATGATGAGTAGGACTTTGATCAAAGAACCCGTTAAAGAAGAGCCAAGCCAAAGAAGGTCCTTGTTTAGGATAAAATGCAAGATGATGGGGAAAGTGTGTAAGGTCATCATAGACTCAGGTTCAACTGACAATATTGTGTCAGAGGAGGCAGTCAGCAAACTGAAATTGACAAGAATAGCTCACAATAACCCTTACAAGGTCACATGGCTCAATAAGGGTCAGCATGTCTTGGTGAATGAACAAGCATGGGTGGAGTTCTCAATTGGCAAGTACAAAGACAAGGTATTGTGTGATGTATTACCTATGGATGCATGCCACTTGCTCCTAGGTAGGCCTTGGCAATTTGACCGTCAAGCTGTGCATGATGGAGCTAAAAATTCATATACCTTCAAGAAGGACAATGTAACCTACAAGATTCAATCTTTGTTAGAAGATCAAGAGGTGCAGACAGCAAGTTCTAAGCTGCTTATAGCTGGTGAAAAAGAGTTCTTAAAGGCCTTGGAAGAAGGAGAAGGAGTTGGCTATGCAGTAATGATCAAGCCAAGAGAAGCAAGCAAAGAGAAGGCAGCTGAAAAGCAAGAGTTACCCAAGGAGATTCAAGATTTGTTGCAGACCCATGAAAGCATTGTAAGTAGTGGTCAACCAGCAACCTTACCTCCTAAAAGAACCATAAGTCATAGGATAGACTTGATACCAGGAGCTACCCTTCCAAACAAAGCAGCCTACAAGATGACACCTCAGCAAAATGAGGAAATAGCTAGGCAGATTCAAGAACTACTTGACCAAGGTCTTATTAGGAAAAGCATTAGTCCTTGTGCAGTACCCACTGTCTTAGCACCTAAGAAAGGAGGAGAATGGAGGCTTGTACTGATTCCAGGGCAATAAACAAGATAACCATCAGGTATAGGTTTCCCATCCCTAGAATTGAAGATCC
Source organism: Sequoia sempervirens (assembly GCA_007258455.2). Classification (NCBI taxonomy): domain Eukaryota; kingdom Viridiplantae; phylum Streptophyta; class Pinopsida; order Cupressales; family Cupressaceae; genus Sequoia; species Sequoia sempervirens. The sequence goes on along the minus strand of VDFB02000003.1, from coordinate 744,708,346 downwards.
CATGGATTGTCTAGGTGAAGCTAGGTACTATACCAAGATAGATTTAAAGAGTGGCTATCATCAAATTAGGATACAAGAGGGTGATGAGTGGAAAACAGCCTTCAAAACCAATGAGGGTCTTTATGAGTGGCTAGTAATGCCATTTGGATTATCTAATGCCCCCTCCACATTCATGAGACTCATGAATGAAATCCTCAAGGACTACATTGGCAAGTTTGTAGTAGTGTATCTTGATGATATACTAATCTATAGCAGAACAAGAGAAGAGCACCTCAAACATATTGAGTTGATTTTTAAGAAGCTACACGAGGAGAAGCTGAAGATCAATCTGGAAAAGTGTGAGTTCATCAAAACAAAGCTGGTGTATCTTGGATTTGTGCTATCACATGGCAACTTGAAGATGGACAGCAGCAAGGTAGAAGCCATTCTCAATTGGCCTACTCCAAAGACAGCAACAGAGGTAAGAAGCTTCCATGGTCTTGCTCAGTATTATAGGAAATTCATCAGACAGTTTAGTGCTATTTGTGCTCCTATGTTGGATACCATTAAGGGAGGAATGAAAACCAAGTTTGTGTGGAATGAGCAAGCTAACAAGAGTTTTGAGTTGCTAAAGGAAAAGATAGCTACCCAACCTGTTTTGGTGTTGCCAAGCTTTGAGAAGCTATTCACCATTGAATGTGATGCAAGTAATGTAGCAATTGGAGCTGTTCTCAACCAAGAGGGCAGACCGGTGGCTTTTCATTCAAAGAAGTTAAGTGAAGCCAAGAAGAAGTACTCTTCTTATGACCTTGAAATGTATGCATTGGTCCAAGCACTAAGGAAATGGAGGCACTACTTGCTTCCCAAGGAATTCATTGTGTACTCAGACAATCAAGCACTCAGTTTCCTAAATTCTCAAGAGAAGTTGAGTCACAGGCACATGAAATGGGTGGAGTATTTGCAAGCTTACACCTTCAATATCAAGCACAAGAAAGGAACTCTCAATAAAGTGGTTGATGCATTGAGCAGGAGAGTTCTCACCATTCAAGAAATTCAGTTGAAGAGCATGGGAATAGATCACTTCAAAGATCTATATGCAGATGATGAAGACTTTGCTGATATTTATAAGGTATGTCTTGAGTTTAAGAACCATTTCCATAGCAAGTATGCTGAATATACCTTGCAAAGTGATTTATTGTTTAAAAGGAATCAGCTTTGTGTTCCTAGAGGTTCTATTAGGGAGAACTTGATACAAGAGAAACATAATGGTGCATTGAGTGGTCATTTTGGGATCACTAAAACTCAGGAACTGGTTCAAAGGTTTTATTTTTGGCCTAAGATGAACCTAGATGTCAGGAAGTATGTGGAGAGTTGTGTAGTATGTCAAAAGGCAAAAGGCACTTCTTCAAATGCAGGCCTATATCAACCACTACCTATCCCTTCTAGGCCATGGGAATGCTTGAGCATGGACTTTGTAGTTGGTTTACCCAAGACAAAGCAAGGTATGGATAGTGTGTATGTTGTTGTAGACAGATTCAGCAAGATGGCTCACTTTGTGCCCTGCAAAACAACCAATGATGCTAGCCAAATAGCCTCTCTTTTCTTCAAAGAGATAGTAAGGATTCATGGTTTACCAATCAGCATTGTATCAGACAGAGACACCAAGTTTATGAGTCATTTTTGGAAGACTCTTTGGCAAAGAATGGGCACCAATCTGTCCTTTGGATCTGCATACCATCCCCAAACTGATGGTCAGACCGAAGTTGTGAATAGGACACTTGGCAACCTTCTAAGATGCTTGACCAAGGAGTATGGTCAACAATGGGATCAGATTATTGGGCAAGCTGAATATGCCTATAATGATACTGTCAATAGGTCAACAGGGAAGAGTCCCTTTGAAATTGTATATGGTTTAAATCCCAGGGGTGTCTATGAGCTGAGAGAGTTGAAGGATGGAGTCAAGGGAAGTGGATATGCAGATGATTTTGCCTATGCAATGCAGGAAATTCATGAGACAGTTAGAAAAACCTTGGCAGAAAATACTATGAAGCATAAGGTTAAGATGGATGAGCATAGGAAAGAGGTTCACTTTAATGTTGGAGACTTAGTGATGGTCCATTTGAACAAGGCTAGATTGCAGAAGGGAGTTCCTCATAAGTTGCAAATGAAGAGGATAGGTCCTGTCCTATCTTGGAGAAGTATGGCAACAATGCAGTCAAAGTGCAATTACCAAATGACAGTGGACTGTCCACTGTTTTCAATGTTGCAGACCTTGTACATTACAAAGGACCACCACAAGATTTGGATCAGACACTCCAGGAAATCAGTCAAGATGTAGCAGAACTCAAACTGCCCCCTGTCACAGTCAAACAAGCTGATAAGATCTTGGATACAAGGGTCTACAAGAGAACAAGAACCAAGGAGTACAAAGAACACCTGATCAAAAGGCATGGACAACCTAATGCAGATGCAGTATGGATCAAGGAGGCAGAGTTCAAGAAGTTAGGAATTGGTCCTAACTTACTCAATCCAAGGATGGATTGAAGTTTTCTGTTTTGGGGAGGATGGTGCAGGAGCACCTAGGCTGACCTCCACCAAGTTTGTTCACAATTTTGGCTTGTACTGACCTTAGCCAAATCAGGGATGTTAATATGTTTGTGAGTTGGTTTGGACCTTAGATGGTCTTGCATTTGTGTGTGATGAGTCAATCATTAGGATTAGCATCATCTTAGTTATTATGTTGATAAATGTTGTTGCATTTAGTTTAGACAGCATATGTTGTATATAGGGCAGTAAATGTGTTCAAAACACTTGGCCATTGTTAAAGGAAGATGCCAAAGAATTGTTAAGGAGTGGATAGTTCGAGGTAAGGAGGTTGAGGTCCTAAAGTTTAGGATCACAACATAGAGATAAGTTGCAAAATGTTGTTGTGGAAGTTGCATAACCGCAGTTGTGGAGTTACATGCAACTTAGTGGGATTGGAATCCCTAGAAAACAGGAGTAAGTGCTCGATCAGCCTCCTTTGAATGTGGAAAAGGCATCAAGAATAGGTGTGAAGACTCGTAGTGAAAAGTGAGATACTTTGTAATCAAGTTTTGGTGTGTTAATGAATGGAGAATTCTGCATTTTCTGTATCTGCCCGTGAATTTTAAGAAATAGTGTACTTGAACGCACTGCACATGTTGATTTAATACTGTGTTTATAGTCATTAGGTAGTATAGAGCAGTTCTCATTTGGTATTCAAGTTGCTTAGTACACATTTAATGTTTCAAGTTCATAGTTTAGAGATATAGTGTTTCTCAGAAATCCCCGTGTGTTTTGCAATAGAGCTATCATCGGGGTTGAATACTTAGATTTAGCATTGTGTTCATGTTATTAGAATAGATTAGAATCATTTTTCATTGTATATTCATTTTGAGTGGAGTGGAGTTAGTCATTAGAATCCTTAGATCAGAATTTAGAGGTTAGCAGGGTTTCCATTGTAGTTTTGAGCAGTGAATCATTTCATGGCTCCCCCATAAGCACTGACCACGGGTTTTCCCTGAAATTGGTGGAATATGGAGTGGGAGCCAGACCTTTGTACATATCTCATAGCAGGAAAGCAAAAGGATCAAGCAATGATTTTTAATCCTAAACCCTATGCGAGCTAGGACTGCCCGATTAGGAGTTTGGGAGTGGAAAAGTGAATAGAACAGGCAGGGGAAGGTACATTTGTACGGAAAAAGTACACTTCCACGTGGAATATGCTTAAACACAAGGACACCAGAGAGATGAAGGCTTGAACAATTCTCTTGAGTGAGAAATAGGCAGGAGAACAGCAAAACCCTAGAAAATAGGGCAATTAGCCCTCCTCTCCAAGATCTCAGGAATCAGCTGTACGGAGTAGTAGAGGTCTAAAACCCAAATGCAAGATTTAAAGCTCTGAAAAGGGTACCTGAAAATGTCCTTTGTTTGATAGGTTGTGTGTCAAGTTTGAGAGCAAAAAGCCAAAAACCGACTGGTAAAGGCTAGTAGAGAGTTAGGCCTGTCCAAGGCAAATTCACAAAAGCGGGTGATTTGAAGTTTGAACACCAGGCAAGATGCATCCATTTGGAGGTGAAATGCAAGAAACCAGTATCCCTAGCTCCCCTGCAAGAAGTTCAAATCAGATGGAGAACATGGCACTTAGATCCTTCTAAGTCCAAGGAAGAGCATTCAAATTGCAAGAAGGTGTTGATCTACCAAAGGTAAAGCACAAGGGGAAACTCTTTGAGGAGAGTTTGAGCAGGGCTTGGTTGGGCATCCAACCTCAACAAGAACCATTGAGAGCAGGTTCAAGGAAGGGGGCAGTGAAAAGGTCTCCAATAGACTATGCAAGCAACCTTTGGTCTTTACATACACCAGTGGAGCTAGTCAATTTAAAAATCTACCTCCGTCCTCTTTGTGAAGGCCTAAGATTTTGCTCCTTAGGCGTACCTTGGTGTAGAGGATTTATTTAAATTCAAATTCAATTAAAAATTAATATTAATATATTTATTTTTATAACCGAAATCATTATGACTCCATAAGTCACGAATTTGGGAAGTGGGATGTTAAAAGACAAGGGTAGTTCATGTCCATTAAGGGGAGGGATGGCGGTAACTCCCCACCTCTCTTGCCACCTCGTCCTCCTTGATTTGAATGTATCATCCAAGAAGATACCAGTAGACATTTTCTTGGACCTAGCTCACTTTGTATATGGGGGGCGGCATTCTTCTGGGGGGGGACTCTCTTTTCGATTGGGTTTTGTTCTGATTATTAATTTCGCTCTACAATTTCTAAGGGAGAAGCACGATACCTCTATTATTCATCTCTCAATTTGTAAGGGTATGAATTGACACACTGTTCTCTAGAATAGCTTCGCCATTGTTGCTCTCTTCTGATTAGTGAAGATTCTCATTTCATCTTCTATCGTCGTTCATTTCGCTGGGATGTCTCAACAAAAAAATTATCGCATTCAACTTCTAAACTTCAAGCACATATTTAGAGAGTCATTGATTTTGTTTAATTTAAAATATTGAAAACTCCTTCACTCAATTGGGAAACATTGTTAGTGCCTTCTTGAATTCCATCTGATCTGATATTTAAAGCCATCGAATCCAAGCTAAAACTTAGTGCCTTGTCACTCAAAACATTTCTTCTTCATCGATTAGAACCAGACGAGTACTCTAATCTTGGAATCGAAATGTTCTAAGTATTTCTTCCATCATTGCATAATTGAAGTCAAGCCTTACTCTGTTTTCTTAGTTCGTAAATCGGGTCAATTTATTAAACTCTCTCTCGAATGTCAATTAGACGGAATATATATATATATATATATATATGTTTGAACTCAAATATTATTTCTTTTCGGCTAAGATTTTCATCTTCTCCTCTGTTTTTACTTTAAGCAAACTATATTCTATTCTAGTTCTAAATTGGGGTCTAATTTTTAAACTGTAACCATTGTACCCTGGCTAGTTGAATCAGCCTTGAACATCTAAATCCTTAAATTTGAAATGCTCTAAGAATCTTTCATTGATACTTAACTTGAAGTTGATGACTTACTCTATTCTTTAGCCTCGGATCTGGTCAGACCATTAGTCACCTATCCATCACAAATGACTGGAATTTAATATAACTGAAGGGTTCTTTCAATATTGTCTTAAGGTCACATTCTCTCCTCTGTAAGACTGAATTAAGTTTCTACTCCTGATTGTAAAAGAAAGAATTAAGAATAGGGTCTCTAATAACATAAACTCTTTGGGTTAAGAATTTAAATGCCGAGTAAGGGTGAGAGTGGTGAGAGTGTTGACAGCACGAGAAACGTGCACATTATTGATAAAATCTTTGGCCAAGGTTATGATGCTTAAATTAAGCATTTGTTAGCCATCAAGAACCAAATATACCCCTGGTCAGACTGGTCTCTCTAATTAGGAGATCCTATAGTGAGAGATCGACCAGGGTATTATAGGTTCTTGACACCAGACTCAGATGGCATGATGGTAATTTGTGAGATCCTTTATTGACTGTCCTCGTGAAGGGTCGGGTTTCTTCAGTTGAAGAAACATGGGAGACCAGTAGGTCTTTGGTTGGGCGGAAAAGCCCTTGATGTTATTTATTTTTCCTTTGAAGACAGAGTCTTCTTCAAGCATTCCAGTAGGAAGCCTCCAGACTATACTCTCTCTCTCTCTCTCTCTCTCTCTCTCTCTCTCTCTCTCTATTTCAGTTATATTTACTTATAATGTTTATTTCATTGATGTAATAAATGTTCTATTCATTTCGAAAGTAATGGAAAAGTTAGTTCATAACCAACTATGGTTTACAGTTATATAAACTATTAATTGTTCCTTTCAACGGAAATTGAAAAACTAGGAGTTAGTTGATGAATGTTAAAGTAGTTAATGTTCAGATTGTTTATCTTTCATGTTCGTTAATGCAAAGGAAACTCTTGCAAGAAAAATTAGTTAGTTACATTTCAGCTAAATCTGGTAGTTAGTTACCGTTCTTTAACCGTAGGTAGTTAGTATGTTACATATGGTATCAGAGCAAACCAGATTCAACACATGGACCTATGAGCCCATTATGAGAAAACCTGTTAAGCATGCAGTAGTTTGGCTAAGATTTAAAACTGGTTTGATGTCAGAATGGCTTAGAGAAAAATCAAGGAAACTGTCAGGAAGACTATTTTTCCTACACTTACCAAAGTCAATGGTTAAGAGACAACCAACTAAGGAGTTAAAACTTCAAGAGCAAAACAATTTTGCTAAGGTTGCATAGTGGAAGGATTTTGAGACTTAGACTAGAAAGGTGAAACCTTGGTCAATTATTAATCAGACTAAGAGCTAGGGTAGAGCAGTGTCTGTATGAGTTCAAGATCAATCTTATTTCTCAAAAACATAAGGATGGGAAGATCCAGAAGTAATCAATCAAGTGCAAGAGCAATTGAGTGTTGAAAATCCTTGGAATTATATCAGACACATGGATAAGATGTGTTCTAGTCTGACTTCTAGGTGGTTTGGAATGAACCGAGTGGAATAAAAGGATCAATAAAGGACAAGTGGTGATACATTGGCATGGAATGTTGAGAAAGATGGTATAGGACCTGGAAATACATTTGTTCACCAAAATTCATGAGAAAACCAATTGCCATATACAAATAATTAAGCATAAGTAAGGCGAATACGAGATCGTTAATACCTCATGAAGCCTTTTGGAAAAGAAGTTAATGTGTGGAAGAGGACGTAATTAAAAAGGATCATCTTGGGCAATATTTTGACGAATAAAGATTGGGATTAGAAACATTCTTGAAACTTTGTTAGGAATTTGCTTAGAGATTGCAAGATAAATCATAACCGTTGTAAGGAGAAGATATTAGTTATTCACATGGCATTTTGGCCAAATGGTTGAGAACTACGAACTTTTCCTTTGGAGGAACTAGAAAGTACAATTACAATGGTGAATATAATCATCACCAAGGTATTTAGCTAAAGTTGTTTATGTTTTGAACAAGTAATCTATTCAGAGAAGTAAGGAGTAAAGTTTGGGTTAAGCAGAACGAAGGAAAGAAGTTTATGTTCCAACTATAATCTTTGTGTGTTGCAATAGCACAATCTTATAATCTCATCTTACCAATGAATGATAGATACTCCAAGAAATAGGAGTGAATGTGTTATAACCTTTTTAATTGCAAAATTTTTTAGTATGATGAAGTCTTAAGAAACTTATTTGTTTGATGCATTTGAAACACAACCTCTAACCATTGCAAGTTTTTGGAAAATCCGAATACAGTGCAGCAATCTACTCCCTTGATAGTGACTTAGTTAAGTCATGTAGTGCATAAAAGGTGTTCCTTTGAATTTTGACACTTCTTTGGATTTTTGGTAAAATTCCTTTTAATACTGGCAAGGATTGTCATTGTTTTATTTCTTTATTTTGAAATGGTCTAGCCACCGAATTTTGAAGATTGTTTATCTTATGGCCAATTGGTCAAAATTCGATTTATTGTCGGAAATGAGCTCATTCTTTTGATTTATTGCTGAAATTAAAACTGTTTATATTTTGATATTGAGTTAAGTTTTGTGGTGGCAATACAAGAACATTTTGGTTGTTCGCTATGTTTTATGTAATGTTCATCTCTATCATGTCTTGGATGGGCCTCTGATGGATTGTGTATGGGAGTAAATTGTAGAAAATGCATCTGGTATGTCCTTAACTTTATTGAAGAAAGAAACCTTGTGTGGAAGGAAATTAGTTTCAAACCCTTTTAGGGTTACATAATTAGTATGCAAGCTACTGAAAGGAGGTCTTATGCTGATATCACTTTTCAAACCTTGTGTTATGATATGTGGGGGGACGAGTGGTCTAGTAGCCCAACTAAATAGTCTCTCCAAGTCGAGCAGAGTGGTGAACCATGACCACGTTCATTGTAAAACGTATATGTATGAAAACTATGGCCATAGTGAATGTTGTTGCCACTACATGCACTCATTAGTTCACCGTACTCCAAACACTTAGCTAACCAGAGTTGTCATACTTAGTAGGAGGGTATCCTTAGTAATGCGACAGAGTTGGTTAAGTGGGGGTACACACCAAAGCTCAGATGGCAACTAAGAGGGTTTCCAACACAACCTTTCGTTGGAAGGTAGGACTGTTTCCAGGCAAAAAGTGTGCGGAGGGAAACCGCTTAATTCCGTGATTGGAAGGAAAAACAATCGAGTGATACTTTCCCTCTTATCAGTGGCATGCCGAGTCTTGGAGGACAATTGAACTAGGAAAGGAATTTTGATCCTTTCTCTTGAATTTACTTATCAGTATATTTTAATGATGCATGAAATAAACGAAATTGGTACTTGATGAATAACCTTTTCAGTCAAAAAAGAGAAAGTTGATGTTACTCTTTGTATCTTACATGATGAATAGTGATACCTTATGATGAGACCACAAATTGTCTCATATTTTATCAAAGAAAATCATCTATTTCTTCCTAATGCATTAGTGTTAAAGTGGATTTGAGTAATGATTGAAAGTTCTTTAGTTGTTTAAGATAGAATGTGCAGTGAATATTTGATTTATTTTTAGTAATTAAATGTGATCCAAATTGCCTCTAATATGTCTCCATGAAGTGTTTAAGATGATATAATGCAGATAAATGAGTTATTAAATAACTCACGGTAAGAAGAAGTTTCATAGACACTTGCAGCAGAGAGCTCTAGACACTTGAAACAGTTAACTCCTAAAAACTTTAGAAGGCTTTGAAGAAATAATGAGAAGATAAAGAAGACTCCCAACACACTCCTACATTTATGCAAAATCATGGAGCATCATTCATTCATAAATTAATGGGATGAGTATTTGTTTCATGTTGAGTTTTAAGATCTCTCATAGTTATTAAATTTCATGCTTCCTTCTTCCAACCAAAGATAACTCAAGTTACCACATCACTCACATGTTGTTGCATGATTATAGCATGTTATTCATGCTAAGGATCAATGATTTGGTCGACTAAACTGAAGAATAATTCCTTCATTCAAGTTCAACACTTGAAGACTTCCTAAAAAATCGGGTGCCCAGAAATTGTCAAAACGCAGTCTCAGTAAAACAGTGATATCTCCCTCATTTCTCAACGAAATTCAAAATGATCTGAAAAATAGATTTGAAGGGCTAAAAACCCTTTTGAGCATTTGGCGTGATTTGCATCAAGGAGTAGTACATGACAGAAAATGAATGAGACAAAAGTGGCATGATGGAGGACAGCAACTTTAGTATTTTAGAGTTTTGTAAACAACCATTCAAAAATAGGATCTTGGATCCACATTCTTAGTGGATTGGTTGGATAAATATAGAATATGAATTCTATAAATACAATGTAATCATTTGATCAAAAAGAGGGGATTAGAAAGGCTTGTTTTAGCATGAGAAAATAGGATAGTTTTAGTTTCATTTCTAGCAATGTATTTCCAACTTTCTAAGAGTAAATTTGAATTCAAGCAAGCTTTTCATTTCAAGCAAGTGTGAAGTAGTTTAGCCTTTTCAATTCTTGCAAGTGTTCCTTAAATTAGTTCCCTTTCATGCAACTTTCCTTTCATGCAAATAGGATTTATTTTTGCAAGTAGAATAGACTGTCAAACAAGTTTTCTGCTTTCTCTTTTGCATACGGCCATGGACACTACCTTGGATTGATAAATTAAATGATGAGGATTACAATGACCCCATCACCTTACTCGCTTAATGTTGTTAACCTTTGGTGAAATTCTCTTGGTAAAACCTGTGTTAAAAGTGGATGATTGCTACATGTGGAAAGAGTGTCCACCTTTTATGGAGCTTGTTGTAACAACTCTATAATTTTGCTATCAAGATGACTCCATTTGAAACATTGGACAGAAGAAGATGTTGAACTCCTATGAGTTGGGTAAGCTAGAAGATAGGATTAGCATTAGTCCAAAAAAGTTGTCAGAAATGGATAAACAAATCAAATCGATCAAAATAGATTGGTGGAAGCTAATAAGAGATAGAAAAGCTATGTAAATGTCTATCGTACATTAACACAATTCTCAGCTAGAGAAGAAAAGTTTCATAAAGTAAGGAATGTATTCCAAACCAGCTTTCAGAACTAGGCACGGTCATTATGAATTCACAGTTTTGCCATTTGGTCTCACCAATGCCCCAGCCGCATTTATGAATCTAATGAACAGTATTTCTAGTGATTGTTTGGACAAATTTGTGTTGGTTTTCCTTGATGACATTCTCATTTATTCCAAAAACGAGGATGAGCATCTCCAGCATCTTCGGGTGGTCCTCCAACCATTGAGAGAACATAAACTTTATGGAAAATTATCAAAGTGCACCTTCTTCCAAAAAGAGGTACACTACTTGGGGCATATAATATCAACTAAAGGAATAGCAGTGAATCCAACAAAGATAAAAGCTATAGTGGAATGGTCAGTATTGAAAAATGTGCATGCGGTTAGAAGTCTCATGGAAATGGCTAGGTATTACAGAAGGATTGTGAAGAATTTCTCTAGAATCGCCCACCCCATTACCTCCCTTCAAAGGAAAGGAAAAAGATTTGAATGGACAGAGAAATGTCAAGAAGCATTTAATACATCGAAGGAGAAATTAACGACTGCACCAATTCTAGTAGTACCAGACCCTAATGGTCACTTTGTAGTTATAACGGATGTAGCTGGTGAAGGTATAGACGGAGTATTAATGCAAGATGGGAAAGTAGTGGCTTATGAATCTCGTAAGTTGAAGCAGTATGAGCAAAACTATGCATCCCATGATCTGGAGTTAGCAGCCATTGTGCATGCCCTGCAAATGTGGCGACATTACTTGTTAGAGAAGACCTTTGAACTCAAATCAGATCACCAAAGTTTAAAGTATATATTCATCCAGCCTAATTTAAATGCTTGCCAAAGCAGGTGGATGGAGTTAATTTCAAACTATGATTTTGAGGTCAATTATATCAAGGGCAAGGAGAACAGTGTAGCTGATGCACTGAGCTGATGGAAACATATAACTTCCATGGTGTCGGTCAATACAAATTTTAGAGCTCAAGTACTACAGAAATTGAATGAAGATGAATTCTATCAACAAGTCCGTGAAGCTCTACAGGCAACTCACAATATGAGGGCTTTCAGATCAAAGCAGATGGACAAATGAAGGGAGAAAATCAAATCTTGGAAGATTTGTTGAGAATGTTCCAGCAATATAAATGGGAAGAATATTTACCGTTGGTAAGAGTGTGCTTATAACAATTCAGTAGGAAGTGCAGAACACCTATCAGTTGGAACCTGATGGAGGATAGGATCCTCCTAGAACCTGAGATGCTCTAAGAAATGGAGGAATAGGTTAAGCTAATCAGACAAAGGTCGAAGGAAGCTAATGATTGGCAAAAAAACTACGCTGATGCAAAACGAACCCCTCGGCAATTTGTGGTTGGTGAGAAAGTTCTTTTGTGAGTTAAACCTCAAAAGAGCTCTATCAAATTTGGAGAAAATTCTAAACTAGCCCCGAGATATGTAGGACATTTTGAAGTCCTGGAAGTTATCAACCCGATCGCATACAGAATTGCTCTACCTCCGGCTCTCGCCAGATTGCATGATGTATTTCATGTCTCCTATCTTAAGAAGTACTATGCAGAATTTTATCATATGATTGACTGGAATTCCTTGCAAGTGCGGAATCTTGGAGTGATCTCAATTGAGCCACTCAGAAATGCTTGAGGTATGTAAGCTATGCTTACGTAACCGCAAGGTGATACAATGCAAGGTCTAGTGGGACCAGTATTCAGAAGAAAATGCTACATGGGAGGATTATGATTAAATCCTTCAGAAGTGTTGTACCCAAAATAAATTTTTTGGCATTCTGTATAAATTGAGCTAAATCTTGTTAAAATGCCATGTTGAGTCAGTTTTAGGTCAAACCAATCATAGAATCTTGGTGGGTTTTTGTCAAGGAACACATGTGCAAAATTTTGAAAATTTGAAAATTAGGGTTTTTCGCCCCTATTTTCAGGGAAACCCCCGAAAATAGGACCTTCCCAAAAATGATTGAAAATGATTTTGATAGGATTAAAAGGCTTCACGATCACATTGGTCAAGTCAAAATCATCAAAAGACATGTTTTACTCTGGTGAATCTATTTCTATTTTTCAGGAACAAAGTTAGGAGCTCCACAGCCATTGATGGCAGATTGGCCAGTACCAGGTGCTGAAAGCTAAGCTTCAACGACACAACCATGGCGAAAAAGGTCAAAAATGATGCTGTTTGATGAAGGAGATTCCTGAAAGTGAAAAAGGTCAAAATTTGACTAACTCTGGAAATGTTACGAAGGAGAGATTGTTCACATGTTGAAAAGAGCCTTTTTCAAGCAGGGGCGCCCATGATCTTTTAAGGTCAAATGAAGTCATTCAGATCATCCAAGGCATTCATTCTTGACGTTTGCCTGCTGGCGCGACAATGAAACAAACAGATAAATCATCTGAGGAATAGATCACAAGCAGCTGATGACGAAGCAAAAAGAGGCAGTTGAGGAAATATCAGGAAACCACAGTTAACGGCAAAGTTCTAAGGAAAAAGAGCCTTTCCAAAAGAAAGGCGCCCTTCTTTTTTGACCTCCAAATGCTAATAAATGACAAAAGGCTTCCCAGGATAATCTTCTCAGCCCAAGTAGATCTCGGAAACGCAACTGCAAGCACCAACATCTGACAGAGCATTCAATTAATAATCCAAATCAAAGTAGGCAACTTTTCAGATGAAGATGATCAGGCCAAAAGACAAAGCGCCCTTTTCAAGGAGGGGCGCCCTTGAATAAAGGAACCCTAAATTAAGATCCAGGTTTTCTGAAGTCAGTCATTTTTGACAGAACAGAGCTAGGTACCTGATGAGACATCAAGCGAAATCATCTGACTCTCCGATCAACGAGAAATCCAGATCAAAGCACGAGAGGTCATTTCAAAAGGCTAAAGAACGAAGTTTGAAAATTCACCAAGGCATTAGCAAAAGAGCCTTTTCTTGGAAAAGGCGCCCATTCTTTTGAAGCCCTAAACTCAGCTTTTCATCATCATGTCTCCCAGGCACTTCTTTTCAGTTTGGATCCAGCTCCGCAGTGAATGTGTCCGCAACATCTCAGGATCAACAGATAACGCTAGATTCAAGATCAAACAGAGGGCTTTCAGGAGAGAAAATATTTAAAAGCTTGCAAGAAACCAAAAGAGACGCCTAAAAGAAGTCAAGGGTCAATTTGTTGACTAAAGTCAAGAGCTTTTGAGTTAAAGTTGGCTAAAACACTCCACGATCAGTGGAAATCACCTTTTTAACTTTAGATCAAGCCAAAATCACTTTTTGAGCTTGAGTTAGGTCCCCAAACTTGTGGATCTAAGGCTTAAACATATATATTCAAGGTGAAGGCGTCCCATTTCATTATTTCATTGCAGGATAAAAGATCAAGAACAGCCACAAGCTCTCAAGGACGCCATTGATAGATCTGAACAAGGTTTTCATCCGTTCTTCAATTTTTCTTGCAGATCTGAAGCAGAAGAGGATTGCTATTTTGAGGATTGGACCCAGAGATAGATTTTTTTCAGGGAATCAGATAAAACTTCCAATCCATCTTCTGTCTACTTCCTCTCTTCTGGTCTTAGGTTTTCTTGCATTTGACAGAAAAAGCAACAGGCTACATCAGATCAGATCAACTGGGTAGATTCAGCATTATTTTCCAGAGAAACCCATCTCGACAAATTTTCCAAAATCAGCAAACTTTGCCCCTATTTTTGGGGGTTTTTCCGAAAAAGTTTCAGAATCCAAATTCTGAGGAACTGGGTTTGTTCAGCATTGAAGCACGAACAAAACCCATGTGCCAGATTTTTTCCGGAAAAATACTTCTCGGCAAGGCGCTATTTTCAAGGGTTTCCGAAAATCATCTGAACAAGGTCAAGATTACAGTCAATCTTTAAGTTTTTCAAGATGCAGTACTCCCAGGTACAATACGAGACCAAGACGGTCTTACTCCATGATTACTTGAAAACAGTTGACACAAATTTACACCAAGTAAATCCAGTGGTTGATTTGGAGCAGCTAGAAGGCATGAATCAAATCACATTGCAGAATATTGAAGAATCCGGGTTGCTGCAGGCCGCATCAATTCCCATCACACTACAAAGCGTAGAGCTTGTAATCGCTTGTATCAAGCATTACAATCCTACCACCAGAGAAATCAGAGCAGCGGATGGAAGAATTGTTTGTAGTCTAAAGCCTCAGGATATCGAAAGGTGTTTTGATATTCCATCATGTCCTAACAGCAAAGTCATATCAGTGACGGAATGTGAGAAGGCATTTGAGACAGCTAAGGACAAATGTCAAAAGGTAATGGCTGAAAAATGGTTAAAAGTGACAAAGGAAAGCTTGCCTAAGTCGTTGGGACGAGGAGAATGTAAAGATGAGTACGCAGTGTTAATCACTCTACTCAATAGAATCACTGGAGAAGAAGATGGTCGTCAATTCCAGCCATGGATGTACTATATCATTGCTAAAATCATTGGTAGGAGGGAATATTATGACTGGGCCACTTTGATTAGTGACACACTCCACCGACAAATCACTGGGTATCTGGAAGCTCATAGGTTCCACATGTGCTCTTACCTGGTATACTTGATAGCCTTCCAAGGCGATTTCAGGTTATTAAACAATGTGGGAACCTTAGGTGTGCAGAAGGTTCACGAACATTTCACACGTCTTGAGTTTACTCAAGCGGAAAGACACTTCAAGAAAACAAGTGATCTCTTCACTATGCACACAGTACGTGAGCTTAACCATGAGATGCATGTGCGTATTTCACAGACAGCCAGAGAGGCAATGGCGGATTGGGCAGATTGGTTCATCCAATTTCCTACGTTCTCCTACATACACGTGTATGGCTACATTGGCCACCCCGCCATGCTACCAAGATACCCTTCAGATAGGGTAGTCTTCATGGAATTCCTGAGACAGTTGTCCGAGGTTCATGTCTACTTGCGCTTGAAGAGGAAGACAACTGTTAACTTTCCCGTTGGAATGGGACTATATAAATGTGGATTCGCGGCAGATGCTAAGATGATGAGTCAGGAAACGGTGAGGTTTAACCTCAAGTATCTCATTGAGAGAAGATCCTATGATCCCGGAGGACTCTATGCAACACACCTCGAGCAGCACTCGTCACATAAGTCTTCTATGGAAGATTATTGAGTAAATTGCCAAGACGAGTATGAAGTGCGAAGAAGGAACTACAGCAGGTTCAAACTCCCACAAATTGCTGATTTTATGTCAGCAGACATCGAGGGCCTGTCCGATGATGAAGGGGAAGTCATTCTCCCCTCATTCTTCGTAGATTCAGTTGACTCCCAACCGCTCCCGAGAGTGGATTGGTATGCCAAAGAAAACACGTCTATAGAAGAAAGAACGAGTAGAGTGGTTAGAAATAGCCAACTCTATCTCGACAGCAAGAAATCAAGGAAGGTGATATCTCACAGAACAGAGCCGCCACAGGTTCAATCTACACCACCTTCCACTTCAAAAAGGAAGCCTAGACAGAAGCAATGGTGCAACCCTCCCCGAGGGATGAAGATGTCAAAGCCTACAAAGCCTAGAACATAGAGGACACCTGTGGAGGACATCTGTCTAGGCTTCAAAAAGGAAGCCTAGACAGAAGCAATGGTGCAACCCTCCCCGAGGGATGAGGATGTCAAAGCCTACAAAGCCTAGAACACAGAGGACACCTGTGGAGAAAGCCACACATAGTCCTGAAATAATCACGGGTATTGCTGCCCCAGAACAAAGAGTAGAGACTGCTACCCCTGATCCAACAGAAGTTGTTGAAGAGCCAGCAGTAGTAGTTGTTGAAGAACCAGTGGCAGAGCCAATGGCAGAGCCAACAACAGTAGAAGCAGCAGCAGAAACGGTGCCTGTTATGGAAACAGAGCCACCAATATCACCAATATCACAGCGATCACAAGTCCTCATCGACTTGGATTCGCCACCGAGAGACATTGCTCCAGCACAGTCTCACACATCTAGCATTCAAGGGCCTCACGTCCCTCCTAGCGAAGTTCGCCGAGATTCTATTTGGCTTGAAGGCTTCCTAGGAAGGAAGAGGGAAAAACCCTCCTATGAACTTGACTTTACCGAATTCGACCACGTCCCACAAGACACGTCGGCGAAAAGGTTGAAGAAACAAGTTCACATAGAAAGGAATGCAGAGTGTGAGATCATCATAGAGATTGTCGC
This sequence comes from Sequoia sempervirens, assembly GCA_007258455.2. Classification (NCBI taxonomy): domain Eukaryota; kingdom Viridiplantae; phylum Streptophyta; class Pinopsida; order Cupressales; family Cupressaceae; genus Sequoia; species Sequoia sempervirens. The sequence goes on along the minus strand of VDFB02000003.1, from coordinate 744,691,607 downwards.
CCCACCAATAGAGAAAAGCATACACGAGGTCCAAGTAGAAGACTACACTTTGTCTCAACTTAACCTCGAGAAGACTACACGACAGGTGGAGGCAGACCTTCTTGGAATAGCTTCGGTGAGCGCACAAGAAAGAATGGCTAAGGATGGTAAAGAAAAGGCAGCCTTAAAGGCTGAAAACCAGAAACTGAGGTCATACATAACCAGCTTGATACATGGCACACCAAACGTCTCAGCCCTACCAGCAGGACTACTAGATCTCCCCGCCGAACAAAATCATCGGCAATTGATAACATTCGGCAAACACTTGAGAGATCAAGTGGAAGAGTTTGTTCTCAAGGTAGATGTATACTGGCAAACCTATACCAGTTACGGGATAGAGCACATGGACTTCGTGCAGAGATCTAGCAATCAGAACAAAGGATTGCAAAAAAGAGGCTTGAAGACGAAAGCACAATTGCAGATTTGCAATTGGCATAGCAATCAGTATACTCTGAAGAAAACAAGCAACATCTCTTTGCTTGGAAAGAACAATTGGCGTACAAGGTGAAAGCCTATGACGCTCATTCAGTAGAGTTGATTGATTACATACGGGTGGTTGCCACTATTATCAACTTCGCAAGAATGTTGGTGATATCTTTCCCTTGCATGGAATATCAGCGTGAGGGAGGAGAATACATTGAGATGGTCACTGTACAGAACCAGTTCAGGGATGTCATCCGCAGTACCTTTCTTGATGATCCAGATGGTTGCAAGCTAGCTAAGGTAGTAGCTTTATCAACCAAGTTTGAAGAGGCAGCATCTCAGTGTATTGACTTCGGAAATCAACTCACAACGGGTGAGACCATGCTACGACGCCACGTCATCATCCTACAGAGCATTAACTCCCCAGAAACTGATGAAGTCAATCAATGGATAGAGACACTGCTGATTAGTGGCGAACTATAAATGCACCAAAGAAGGACACCATACACCCTCCAAGTGGCATTTATGAGACTTGAGTTTGACTTGATGCTTCTTTCCAAGTCAACTCAAGATGATATTAAATGTAGTTGGAGTTAACTTGATGCTTCTTTCCAAGTTTAACTCCACTTTCCTTAAATCATGCATTGTCAGATCCCACTGATTAAGGATGTCTAATTGGCTTCCATGATTTGTGGATCTTAGATCTCCACTAAATGTGGATGTCTATTTTGGAGGGATACTTTCATTAAAGTTCACCTTTAGTTTACTTTCAGTCAACTGAAGTAGTTTCCTGACTCTTTGTTGATTTTCAGTTAACTGAAGTAGTTTTCCAGTTAACTGCTTGTTCCCCCTTTTTAGGAATAAATCTTGCTAATTGATTGGCAAGAACTCATTGTTAACTCAAGGAGATTTTGGGGTTGCCCACTCCTTTGAGTTCAATAAATAAGAGCCTTGGCTCATTATTTGTTTAACTTTTACTTGCTATGCAAAATTGTTGTGCCACTGTTGCCAACAGCTTTGAAAGCGGATATTTGTTCACTCTTGGATGCGAGTTCGTTGGTCGATTGTAATTGTGCATGATTTCGTGCCTTTGCTTTCCCAACCTTTGTAATTCGTTGATGAAGCTTTGAAGGAGAATATCAGAAGGCGCTTGCATTTTGGTCAAATCTTTTTGAGTTGTGTCCACGTCTTGTGTCTAATAGCTCGTTGTCTCATTTCCCTCCTCGGATAGGAGTCCCTCCTCCTTGGACATTTGTTATTGACAAGTTATCGTTCGTTGTTGTTTAATGTGTTGACTTCCAAGCTATACTTCGGATAGGAGCCCCTCCTCCTTAGCAAGCTCGCTGGCCAAGGCATCGTAAAATTGTTGTTTCTCGTAAACTATTTCCTAGCCCATACCTCGGATAGGAGTCCCTCCTCCTTGGCAGGTCTCAGATCTAGTTTACCGTAAAGAGCGTTTGCTTGTACCAACCTTATCCCGGTGTATACCCGAGAGTTCAGAGCCTCGGTCATATTCTCAGGAGACGGCGAATTCAGGTGATCCAACCAACCCATTCCCGCTCCTTTACCCTCATGCTCTGTTTACCTTGAAGGTATTGGATAGATAAAAGCTAGATTAGTCGTAGTTGAGATCTGCAGAAACCAAAGAAAAAGCTTAGCTACGGCGCATTGTGTTTGTGCACCCTTGTGTCCCCGCTGAAGCATAAAAAGATAGGAACTTTAGTTTACATTTCCCTTCCTTACGCATTGCTCCCAGCAGAGAGGGACTTCTCTTTAAATAACGAAGAAGTGTTGCAAAACATTTGAAATAGCTGAACGTTTACAATCAGCACTCCAGAGGTGCTAATTTAAACGCCAACAAGAAGTTTCCTTATCTTTTAATGAACAATTAAGGACTCTATATATATTAATGAATTTTGACTTGAACTTTTAAATAAATAATCATCGAGGGCGATGATTCTTAAGGGAAGAAGTATGTTACATCCCTTTTTGTTTTTAACAAGATTAAGGCAATAATGATATGGTCGTTATGATTAGTTGTAATCAACTACCTTTCATGAGAATGTGAAAATTGGGAAAAAGAATTTTTAAATTATTTGATATAATTGCAATCAACACCTCGAGGGAAAGGGAAATATTATCAAGGAGAGGCTGCGGTCTATAAAGAACCAAATTGCCATCGAGCCATGAGTTTGGCGTAAGGTTGCTAATATATTGGTCGTAACCTTGTGTCATTTACGCTCATAATAAAATAATCTTAAAATAAATAATTGACTTCAACTTTAATGTTAGAGTGGAGCTAGTCAATTTAAAAATATACCTTCGTCCTCTTTCTGAAGGCCTCGTATTTTGCTCCTTAGGCGTACCTTGGTGTAGAGGATTTAATTAAATTCAAATTCAATTAAAAATAAATATTAATTTTTATAACCAAAATTATTATGACTCCATAAGTCACGAATGTGGGAAGTGGGATGTTAAAAGACAGGGGTAGTTCATGTCCATTAAGGGGAGGGATGGCAGTAACCCCCAACCTCTCTTGCCACCTCATCCTCCTTGATTTGAATGTATCGTCCAAGAAGATACTGGTAGATGTTTTCTTGGACTTGGCTCGCTTTGTATATGAGGGGTGGCATTCTTCTTGGGGAACTCTCTTTTCGATTGGGTTTTGTTCCAGTTATTAATTTTCATCTACAATTTCTAAGGGAGAAGCACGATACCTCTATTATTCATCTCTCAGTTCGCAAGGGCGGGAATTGACACACCGTTCTCTAGAATTGCTTCGCCATTGTTGCTCTCTTCTGATTAAAGAAGATTCTCATTTCATCTTCTATCATTGTCCATTTCGCTAGGAGGTCTCACCAAAAAGATTATCGCATTCAACTTCTACACTTCAAGCACGTATTTTGAGAGTCATTGATTTTGCTTAATTTAAAATATTGAAAAGTCCTTCACTCGATTGGGAAACATTGTTAATGCCTTCTTGAATTTCGTCTGATCTGATGTTTAAAGCCATCAAATCCAAGCTAAAACTTAGTGCCTTGTCACTCAAAACATTTCTTCTTCATCGATTAGAACCAGACGAGTACTCTGATCTTGGAATCGAAATGTTTTGAGTATTTCTTCCATCATTGCATAATTGAAGTCAAGCCTCACTCTGTTTTCTTAGTTCCTAAATCGGGTCAATTTATTAAACTCTCTCGAATGTCAATTAGATGGAACATATATATGTTTGAACTAAAGTATTATTTCTTCTCGGCTAAGATTTTCATCCTCTCCTCTATTTTTACTTTAAGCAAACTATATTTTGTTCTGGTTCTAAATTGGGGAATAATTTTTAAACTGTAATCACTATACCCTGGCTAGTTGATATATATTGCTTTCATTTGGTTGAATCAACCTTGAACATCTGAATTCTTAAATTTGAAATGCTTTGAGAATATTTCATTGATACTTAACTTGAAGTTGATGACTTACTCTGTTCTTTAGCCTCAGATCTAGTCAGATTGTTAGTCACCTATCTGTCACAAATGACTGGAATTTAATATAACTAAAGGGTTCTTTCAATAATGTCTTAAGGTCACATTCTCTCCTCTACAAGATTGAATTAAGTTTCTACTCTTGATTGTAAAAGAAAGAATTAAGAATTGGGTCTCTGATAACATAAACTCTTTGGGTTAAAAATTTAAATGCCGAGTAAGGGTGAGAGTGCGAACAGCACGAGAAACATGCACATTATTGATAAAATCCTTGGCCAAGGTTATGATGCTTAGATTAAGCATGTGTTAGCCATCAAGAACTAGATATACCCCTAGTCAGAATGGTCTTTCTAGTTAGGAAATCCTATAGTGAGAGATTGACCAGGGTAGTATAGGTTCTTGACACCAGACTTAGATGGCATGATGGTAATTTGTGGAATCCTTTATTGACTACCCTCATGAAGGGTCGGGTTTCTTCAGTTGAAGAAACACAGGAGACCAATAGGTCTTTGGTTGGGCAGAAAAGCCCTTGATGATATTTATTTTTCCTTTGAAGACAAATTGTTGTTCAAGCATTCCAGCAGGAAGCCTCCAGACTGTACTCTCTCTCTCTCTCTCTCTCTCTCTCTCTCTCTCTCTCTCTCTATTTCAGTTATATTTACTTATAATGTTTATTTCATTGATGTAATAAATGCTCTATTGATTTTGAAAGTAATGGAAAAGTTAGTTCATAACCAATTGTGGTTTACAGTTATATAAACTGTTAATTGTTCCTTTCAGCTAAAATTGAAAAACTAGAGTTAGTTGATGAATGTTAAAGTAGTTAATCTTCAGATTGTTTATCTTTCATGTTCGTTAATGCAAAGGAAACTCTCGTAAGAAAAATTAGTTAGTTACATTTCAACTAAATCTGGTAGTTAATTACCGTTCTTAAACTATAGGTAGTTAGTATGTTACAATCGCCATCGAAGTTGTTCGTCTATGGTAAGACAACATTCGAACTTGGTGTAGGGACAAAACTTGAACTGGGTGCAGCATCAACATACCCCATGATCTGGTTCATTCTTAAATTCTCAAGACATGTAGTACCGGTATTTGTGTCGATCTCATAGAAAGAACAAAATATTGCATTTTGTGCAACTTCAATTGTTTGTTTTGGTGGAGGAGTTGGCAACCGCGGCCTATAATTATTGAAAAGCGGAAAATTATTTCTCTTAGGTTGATATGGCTGCTAAGGTTGGTATTGTTGTAGTGGTAGTGCAAGCATCTCATTGGCTACCTTCAATAGCATTGGATTTGGAGAACTCTGAACCAGAGGCCTGATAGAATCCTTCTTTATTTTGCTGGAAGTGATCATATTATCCTCCAACTCGATGGCATATTCTTGCGCATTCATCAATTCTATTTCTTTTGTTGTCTTCAGAAAGAAGGCTATCTCTGATGGAGGAGCATTTATGAAACAGCTCATCAGAAACTCCAACGATGAATTAAGTGTAGAAGAAAGTCGTGTAACAAGACGATTAAACCTTGCTACAAACTCCCTCATGGGTTCGTTGTGCTCCATCTTTGAATTTGCAAGTTGGGCAAACAACAAATGACTATCTTCAGTAGGCTTAAATCTCGCCAAAAATTTCTCGCTCATAGTTGCCTAGCTTGTAATAATGCCTAGTTCCAAGTGACTTGAACCAATTGGAAGCATTCCCAACAAGAGTCTCCACAAAGAGACACACTGCAATGTCTTCATGTGCCACATGCAACACGGTGCAAGCCATTGTGAACGCAGAAATATGTTCATCCGGGTGTTGAGTTCCATCGCCATGAAATAGGGGAAAGTGCTTCCTTGACCCTTTAGGCAATTCATGATTTTCTTGCAAAACCAAAGGTCCAATGTTGTTACCCCAAGGTAATGGGGGTGGATGTCTCTAATTATTGCCAGCATTATTGTTGTTATCACCCATTGCTTCTGGCTGGATCACACAATAGGATGTCAGATGGTCATTCTCATGTAAAGCGTAAGCTTTCTTGAAGTTTTATGCCTTGTGCACCACGATGGGCGCCAAAAAATTGTTGGCATTTCAATTCGCACCTCTAGAATGCGGATTAGAAACGGACAACTATGCAAAGATAAACTGCTCTTCAAATTAGGAGGGGAAGCTCCCCCTTTGCTGATGATGCTTAAAGAAAGTAAACTAAACTATTTGCCAATCTTTTTGTTCTCAGCTAAGAGCACAAGGTTATAAAACTCTTTGCGTCGTAGCTGAGGTTTTCCCTTTTCCAAAATTTCAACTACAACTAGGCCTACTCTAATGACGCTTCTAGCAACTCAAGTAAGCTCAGAGCTTGAGAGTTAGAAGTAAACAAGGAATGATTTTAACATAGATGCCTAAACAAACTCACTTCCAATGCACACCTGAAGACTAATTGTACTTTTACATGCAAGCTAAAATAAAGATTATATAAGCAAAACACATAAAACAAAACCTAAGACAGTAGATCAAAGGAAAATAGGCATAAGATTTCCTTTCTCAAATTTAGAACAACAATTACACTTCTAGGACAGTAGGTTTGTAGCAATAACAGGCTTACAATTTAGCAATCAAACCATAATACACTTGACACAAATTACACATGAACTAAACAATAACTTGCAGCAAAAGGCAGGCATGCAAGCTTGCTCTTACACTAAGTGAACAAACACTAAATAACAACTTGTAGGCAAAAGTAGGCTAAGCAATTTGTTATCGCAATAAGGGTTAAAAAACAAATGGGAAAGGCTGCCCTTATTTATACACAAACAAGGAGTAGGGAACCCTAAAATCTCCTTGCTTTTACAACTAGACTTGCCAACTAGCAAGTTTTATTTCTAAAACTAAAACATGACAACTAACCAACAACATGCTAAAAACAAAAAGCAAGGAAAGTTTCAACTATTACAATTTGATTTTACCTCTTTCACAAAAAATAGATAAGCATGAGACAAGAATAGCAAGAAAACTCAAAAAAGGCATCGAGTTAACTGCTGCTTTAAGTTCTATTCTTGGAAAACATCACTTCCCCAAAAGGTGACTTCAAACATGCTGATTTTGGTGACTCTGCAACTAGAGTGATGACCTTTTATAAATATATCCTCTTGCTTCAGCATATCTTTTTACCCTATGTGTTACCATCTTCTAACATTCCTCTATCTCTTTTGTAGCTTTTATGCTTCTGACACTTCTCTTGATTTTTGAATGGAAGAGTACTGTATGGTGAAAATCTTGAATTTTGACTGTGAACATGCCTATGTCCAGAAACTTTTGCGCAAACTGCTGAAAATAGATTGTTGATTTTTCTTGAAAAAGCATATTCCTGGAAAAAAGCTAAGGTCTGGGTTTTGTAGAGAATCACGTTCTAAAGAGACCCAATTGATCAAATTTCGAAAAAGTTGAGGGTTTCCCGAAAAAGCGCGAAAAAAAGCAGATTCTTGAAAATATAAAATTTTCCAATCTTCAAAAGGATCAAAAAGCAAGTAGACCCAGATCGATGGAAATTGAAATAGATGACTCCCTTTTTTTGAAACGTGATGCCCTAGAAATTTAAAGTATGAAAAAGCATGCCTCTGTGCTTCCCAATCCCAAAACCACGAAGAACACTGAAAAAGCACCACATTTTGGCCTCCAAATCTTGATGTGAAGAAAATTCTATGTTTCCTCCTCTGGATGCTAACCTACAAAATATGTGAATAATGAATGCCAAAGCCTCCTTAAATAGGATTCAAGGACGAAAAAGCACTTTATTCTCCAAGCTTTAAAACTTTGAAGCCAATTTAGAGCCAAAAACGTTGAATGTGTACACTATTTTGAATGACAAATGTAAAAAATTGAAAAAATTCTAAGGCATTGAACCTTGGGCTCCCCTAGCTAGCTAGGGCGCTTTTCATCACCAAAGTCAGAAAAATTTCAAAATTTTCAACTTTTCCTTAATAAAATGCCTCTGTTTGATCTTTAATTCTGGATGTCTGATGAATCCTTTGAACTGACTAACGGACTCGTTGAAGAGCATGATCAAATCTAAGAAGAATCTCTTGGAGGTTGCCAACCCTAAAAACAACTTTTGAGTGCTCAAAATCTTGGGCCCCCTTGGCTGACTAGGGCACCCATGTTTGCCAGAGAACCATTTTTTTAAGATTTTCAAATGTCTTTCTTGGTTTCCCGTGCTTCATTCCATTCGATCTGCAATTACCGGTGACTAATGAATCTTCTGGTTTGGCTAAGATATTCATTGGAAAGCCTAAAGAATTATGAAAAAGATGATCAGACTTGCAAACCCTAGAAGCTGCCTTTGACCTCCCAAAATCCTATGTGCCCTTGGCTAGCTAGGGTGCCCATGTGAGCTAGACTTAGATAATTTTGAAAGTTTTTCATGATTTCCACCTTGTCCTTGTCATAGAACACCTCTGTTTGATCCAAGATTCTAGTCGCTTGACAAATCCAGTGATCTTGCTGATTGATCTGTTATGAAGCCTGAAGAAATCTTAGAAGAATCCCCAAGATGACAAACCCTAACAACCGGTTTTGAGCCCTTGACATCTTGGGCGCCCTTGGCTAGCTAGGGCGCCTTTATTATCCAGAGTTAGTTTTGTATTCTAAGTTTTTCAACTTTTTACTTTGCTCTTCGTCTTCTCTTGACCTTCACATTTGCCAGTTGTTCGTGCATCGAATGTCAGGAACTGAATATTTTAAGGCAAAGAATCCCAAGTGCCCTCCTTGAATTAAGGTGCCTAGACTCTCCAGACATAGTTTTATTTTCACAATTTTCAAGATTTTCAGATTTCCCTCCTTCATTCTTCGTTCCTCGAGCATCTTTTGCCATTTCTCGTCATTTGTGCAACAATGAGACCTTGAATTTGACACATGGCAGTTGACCATCCTCCATTGATGACCTCAAAGCTCCTGTTTAAGCTTTTGAAAAAGCAAAATAGACCCACCAAAGAAAAACTAATACTTTGACGATTCTGACTGGAGCAGCCTAATCAGAAAGTATTTTCAACCAATCAAAATCAATTTGAGCCGTAGAAACAAAAAATTCTATTTTTAGTAATTTTCTATTTTTAGAAAATTTTGCCAATATCCATTTGATAAAAAAACTAAAAAAACCCTGTCAAAAGTATATTTTTAGAAACCTTCTAAAAATAGAAACTTTCCTAAAAAGTAGGGCCAAAAAACTGAGATCTGGGTTTTGTAGACAATTTTGTTCTTAAGAGACCTAGATTGTCAGATTTTGAAAAATCTAAGTTCTTAACCAACATGCATGACATACAAAACCCAAATCGTTAGATTTTGAAAAATCAGAGTTCTTAACCAACATGCATGACATGCAAATTTCTATTTTTTTGACAATTTCTACAAGACTTTTTACTCTTTTACAAAATGCCTTAGTGAAGCAAAAATTTTAATTGTGGGCATTACAAGTTTGACTAATTCATTATTTATATTCCTCACTTAAGTCATTTTTATAAAGTTACTTTAACTTAAGTGATGGAGTCGGAGGGTCATAAAAAAGCACCTTGGCGCCTAGTGCAATCACTTAAGTTGTTTTTAAAGCAACAAAAGCAATCTAGTTGCCTGTTTAGTGAGACACCCAAGGGAGACATAAGGGAAGTTAAATTATTTAATTAAGAAAAGGCTTATGAGGAGAAAGGCATAGCTTTTGGAAGGAAAGTAGTTTAACTTGAGTTGCCCTAATTTCTCCTAGGAATTATATAACTTCATTTTGGGCCTCATTTTGTTATCTCTCAGTTGGCTACATAACAAGATGCTAATGGATTTTCTCCAGAGATCTATTGCTATGTGTTGAGGACGAAAAACCCTCTTCATTGGGAGCTGGTTTCGGTGGTGAGAGACCCACCCTAGCCGGGTTTGGTGTGACTCCATTCAGGGGTCATCTTGAGCTTCACAGATTTCGGATTTCATAGTGTTTTTGCAAGTAAAGATGAAGATTTTTGAGTATTATTGAAGAGATGTTTTTGGGTTTTTTATGTGTTGTAGCATGGTTTCTTTTTGGTTTGGTTTGGCGTTGATTTCAAGGTGGATTTCAAAGGTTTTGAAGCTGTTTCTTGTGACTTCTGAACATTACTTGCGAGGGTCAGAATTTAGAAATAAGTTCATAACTTCATTTGGACAAGTGATATCGTTTTGGGTGTTGTTTCTTTGGAAGCCCCTCTCCTAGGTGCCTCATTTCATGTATTCAATTGCATTTGTTGAAAGATTTCATGTATTCAATTGCATTTGTTGAAAGAAGTCTCATTTTCTGGGCAGATCGCCCCTCCTGGGAGACTGTCCAGTTTAGGGTGATTTTCATAATCTAGGCCTGCTGATGTATAGGCCACTCTCTGCCCATGTGGGAGATAAAGAGACAGATTTTTGATGCTGGCCTTGCAAGGAGTCCGTTGGCGTTCTCTTTGGTGATTGCTGGTGCAAACTCTGTCTGTGTTAATGCTGTTAAGAGAGCTATTTTCCAGGTCTGTTCTGCTGTTATCAGATCTGTTTATGTATGTGTAAATGACTGATTTGAAGATATTATCAAATGAATAATATAAGGAGTGATTTCTGTTTTGAAAAGTAGATATATTTTCCCATTTCTCTTCTTTATGCTATCAATTATATGTATGCATATGTAAACATGAAATACACATGAAAACCAAACACAAACATCATCAAAAAACAGTGCAAACAGCAAACAGGGATATTGTTATTTTCAAAAAAAATCAGGGGCAGTCATTACACAGTTCCAAACCATAAAATCTGCAGCACTTAATAGTAGTTACATCAAGTGTGATTGGCCAATTCACCTATATTAATTTCTATACAGTTTTATACATTTCAAAAAGGTTTAGGATTCATTTCCACACTTTACAATTTTAATATGTAATGAAATTTATGACCACATACCTAATGATTCCATAAAATTTACCTTACCAAGACCCTGTTTTTGGTCCACAAGGTCATAAGAGGCCCCAAATAGTTACAGCCATCATGGATAACTAAAGTCAAACCTCTTTGAATAAAAGCCCTCCAAATAGTAAAAATCTCCTTGCTTTTACAACTAAGACTTGCCAACTTGCAAGCTTTATTTCTAAAACTAAAACAAGATAAGCATCTAACAACCTATGAAAGCATAAAACAGGGAAAGTGCCATCTATTACAACTTTTTTTTTTTTTCTCTTTCAAAGAATGGATAAGCCTAAGACAGGAATAGAAAGAAAGAGTGAGATAAGAATGAAAAGAAAGCTTCTAGTCTAAGTTACCGGTTCGGATTTGAGGACAGGTGCGGGTACGAGAACCTAGTAGTGGGTACGTGCAAAAAAATTTTAGGGGTTTGGGTGCGTATGTGTGTGTATATATATATATATATGTATGTATGTATTATATATACAAAAAAATAAGAGAAATATACAAAATTGTAAAACTAAATCATTTTATGGTATGATACTTGATCATTGATCAATGCCAAATGCCAAAGATAAATATTAAATGCCAATTGATAGTTGAAAAAAATTCAAATAAGCCATATCAATGATATCATATACAGACATGTTCAAGATTCCAATGGAAATGAAAATCATCACAATTACTGAATTACAAAATGTAGTTCATGAAACATGATTCAATGTTCATTGTTCATCAATCATCAAAAGGATTATCAAAAAAATCATCGTGACTTGGATTTTCAGCGGCTTCAACTTCACAATCATCATCATTTGAACCCAAAGCGGTTCCAGCACCATGTAGTATGTCATCATTATCATCCACATCATCCATAGTGGCTCTAGCAAGATCCTGAATGACATCCCAAAGCTTCACTTCCCCCTGCTTGTATTGAGGATTCTTACGTGATAGAAGATGCAAATTGGAATGAATATACACCAAGTCTTCAGCTCTTTTTGCAGCCAACCGGTTACGCTTCACTAAGTGGATAAAGGAGTATGTACTCCAATTCCGTTCAACGAGAGAAGAGCTTGCAACCTAGAGAGAAAACCAACAAAATTAAAAATTAAAAATGCAAGATAAATTCAAGAATGTTAAGTGTTAAATTCTACAATACAAAATTCTACAATACAAGTGGCAAAAAAAGAAAAAAAAACATACTTGTGAGAGAATCTTGATTGCAAGAGGTTGGAGGTACATATAATCTTGACCATGGAGGTACCACCATGTAATAGCATCCATTTTGTATTGGTCTTTGACAACAGAAGGGTATGATTTTTTCCTAAGATAAACAATCCAAATTCTTTCATAACACTTGTTTGCACTTCTGGATCACTGAAGATTCTACTAAATGCCCTCTTATACCCATTAGCAACTTCAAAATCTCTATATAGCGATATTCTCCTTGGGATAGAAAGTACTTATGTGGTGTAGTACCTCGGAGATAGGGCATATGCATGGAGGTGCAATGGTGTTGTCATCTTGTTCCAACAATGAAGAACGATTCCTTCCACCCTTTTGTAAAAGGTATCTTCAGGATCATTCTCTCTCTTTTGTATTTCTATTTTTATTTTCTCCAACATTGTGTCCATGCTATCATAGACATCCCCCAAGCATGGTTCATTTGTATCAGCAAACCGAAGCATAGACATGATAGGTTTGGTGAACTTGAGACATCCCTAATAAATCTAACCCCAAAAACTCTTTTTTTTAGAGTGTTGACATTTCGTCAAATAGTTGTTGTGCAAACTCATGAATTCGGATTTTTTGACTATTGTTCTGATTTTTTGAGTTTCATTTGATTGCTTTTGATGTTTGGTTGTGTTGGCGTAACAACTAACACCTCTGGAGTAGAAGTTGTTATGAACAGCCTATGTACACTACGCAATGAGTGCTCTTCAAATTAGGAGGGGAAGCTCCCTCGTTGTGCTTTGACAAAAATACTTGCAAAGGAAAATAAGCTAAACTATGTCCTGTCTTTTTGTTTCAGCTGTAGAGGCACAAGGCTTTCTTGAAAGAACCTATACGTTGCAGCTGAGTTTTCTCTGGTTTTGCAGATCTACTAACTACAACTTAAATTTAATCTATCCAATCTCCTCAGGAAAACAGAGCGAGAGGAAACGGAGCAAGGTTTGACTAACTGACGATAAACGGGTTTAGATTCTCTACTTGAGGGCAAGGTGGCGCAACTATCATCTCAATCTAAACCAGCTTATTGGGCACAAAACAGATTTGAGAATTTACCAAGACAATCTTATGGAACCCTATGTGGCATAACACTCGATCATAACAGTAAAGACTCACAAAACAGCTTTATCACCACAATCTCACGAAACCCTATGTGGCATAACCTTTGCTTATAATGATAAAGATTCACGAAACAGATTTATCACCGTAATTTCTCGAAACCCTATGTGGCATAACGATTGATCACAATGGTAAATATACATAAAACAGATTTATCACCTTAATCTCTTGAAACCCTATGTGGCATAACAATTGATCTCAATGGTAAATATGCACAAAACAGATTTATCTAAACTATGGAAAGAATTCACCACTATAATCTCTTGAAACCCTATGTGGCATAACAATTAATCGTAATAGCAAAGACACATGAACAAATACCAAAAGAGCAATATTGAGGGCAAGGTAGGCACAGCATATATCTCTCTCAAGCAAAAGTTATTTACAAATGAGCAAAAGCTCTTATTTATATACATCAAGGTGTAGGGAACCCTAAAATCACCTTGAGTCATCTACAGTTCTTGCAATGCATGCAAGATTTGCTGCCAAACCCTAATTAAGTAAACTATACAGTCAACTGGGAAACTACCCTCAGTTTAACTGAAACATCTAATCTAAAAATGGACAATTGTGCGAGCGTGCACGTCCTTATTGAAAGCGAGTTAACTGGAAGACTACCATCAGTTAACGTAAAAACCCTAAAGAGAAACTCCAAGTGTGAAAGGCGAATCTCAGAATAGATATGCATGTGATGACAACATCGAGTTAACTTGAAAGGGTAACAGCAAGTTCAACTCGTGTGTGTAATGTCTATCCTAAGAGACGGGAACTGAAGTTTACTGGTCGTGATCTTGAGCAATCAATCCCTCAACGAGATTGTTAACTGTATCAATATTTGGAGCTATGAGACTCTAACGGAGAATACTATGTCGATGCAACATATCCTCACCAGCTGTGATCTGAGACTGAAGTTCGCCCCTACTCCTCGTTGCCTCGTCGAACAATGCTGACATGACTGTAAGCTGAGTAATCTTACAGCCAACGGTCTCCCCACTGAAAATGGTATGAATGAGTGCCTGGAGCTGTGACTGAACAACGGTAAGCTCAACGTAGGCACCACCCTCAATCTGATAACGGCACGGTAAGCGAGATACTAGAGTCCTCACAAACCGGAGTGCACTAGTGACGTGCTCTCTACTCTCAGCCAACTCTGATGCTAAAGTGTCTTCTATCTTTGCCCTGAAAACCAATTGCGTTTTCCAAGAGTAGATAGCCTCTCTGTCTTCTGCATCTGTGACTGTATCATAAGCCACACTCAGGTGAGCAATCATAATTTCATCTCTGGGTTTGTTGATTGCCATATCCCGTTCCTCATCCTGAAGACGAATACGGAGCTCTCGTGCATTGTACCGCAACTGATATAACTTTGTAAGCATAGTACGGCCTCTAGCAACGAACTCCTCTTCCCATTCCTCCAAACGCTTGCCATATGCAACTAAGTGATTGAGTCGACTTTGCTCTGCTGGAGGCTCAAGCATCGGTGGAAGGGTGTTAATGGCATCGGGTCTATGTACAAGGCTAGAAATATACTGTCAAAGCTGTCTGATTTCAGCCTTGAGGGCTGCCTTATCTTCTCCATCCTTCAGTATTCTATCCCTGGCACTGTCTGTAGCAACTCGTAGAAGATCAACCTGAGTCTGGCGTGTGCTGCGACCAAGGTTGACTATGATAACTTCGAAATCCTGAGATTCTAATTCAGCCAAGTTCTTCCCCTGTGGAGGTACGACAGTCTCAATAACAATCTCCATGTCAGTGTTTCTCTCTATGTGAACCATGTTTTTGACTCTCTTATTTGGCGCATCCTGGTAAATGTCGTCAAAATCAGAATGATTAAGAACATAGGATGGCTGCCTCCTCTTCCTTCCTAGCTAAGCTTCGATCCAAGATTGGTCTCGGCTAATGCTACTAGAAGGGTCTGCACTAGCGACAGGAGGTACTGATGAGAGTGAGTGTGTAGAAGACCCACTGCGAGGTGGAGAGTCTAAATCCAATTCAATGTGAATTGGAACTGGTGAAGGCTCTGAAACTGGTGTAGGAACTTGAGGCTGAACCTCAGGTACTGGCGGGCTCTAAACTAACCTCTGAACTGGCTCTGTGATAGGCTGTCTATCAGGCTCCGTATGTGTAACAGTGGCAAGCGCCTTGCCTTGTCTATCTTCTTCTGTTTTGGTTTTGACGAAGAAGGTAGCGAAGGATTCACCACTACTAGCGGCTCTGCTCTGGGCACACTTACCCTTCTTGTCTTCTTGCTGTCGAGGTAAAGTATACTGTTCTGAATAACTCTACTTGACCTCTCCTTGACCGTTGCATATTCTTTGGCGTACCAATCAACTGCTGGCAATGGTTGTGTATCGACCTGCTCTCTGAAAAACTGAGGAAGAATTTCTCCCTCATCATCTGATAAACCTCCCACATCCTCTGATAAGAAAACAGCAATCTGTGAGAGAGAGAAGCGGCCGTAATTGCGTCTACGAACCTCAAAGTCATCTGCGCAATTTGCCCAGTAATCCTCCATAGAAGGCTCGTGATATGTACCTCCAACAAGGCGAGCTGTATAATGACCTGAAAGGTCATAGGCACGTGCTTCGACAAGATACTTAAGATGATACTTCTCAAGCTCCTGTCCTGCGATCTTTGCATCAATTGCCGACTTGCACCAATACATTCCAAACTGAAAAGGAAAGTTGAGTGATGGTCTGTGCCTGTGGCGTAGAAGACGATGAACATCATGTATCTGTCTAAGGAACTCCTGAAAAACTGTCTTATCCGAAGGATAACGTGGAAGCATAGCTGGATTTCCTGTGAAGCCGTATACTCGGATATAGGTGTATGTTGAGAACTGAATAAACCAATCTGCCCATCCATCCATCGCTACCCTAGCAACTACCGAGATACGAACGTGCAACTCCCGGTCCAAATTCCTCATTGTATAAGTCAAGAAAGCTTCGTGAACACGCTTGAAATGACATTCACTCTGGTGAACTCAATGATCATAATACGATAAACCTTCGAACGGTGAGAATGCCCACGGTGTTAAGTCCTCACTCCCATAAGCGATCAAGTACACGAGATATGAACACATGTGAAACTCGTGGGCAACTAGGAAACCTGATCTGCGTGTGGAGAATGTCGCGATGAAGGATGCCCAATCATAATGCTCCTGCCCAGAAATGATGCAACCAATAATGTAATACATCCAAGGCTGGAAAACATTTGCATGTGCTTGACCTGAGACACAACTTCAGGAGTGTGATTAGAATCGCGTACTCATCCTTGTATTCACCACGACCCACATTATTTGGCAATCTGTTCTTTGCTTGTTTCAACCATCTTTCTGCCATCTTCTTCTGACATTTGTCCATATCAGATCAAATGCCTGCTCACACTGCTCCATAGAAATAACCAAACTGTTCTGGTGCTGAGGAATGCCAAAACTCCTTTCGATGTCCAAAGGCTTGAGACTGCAAATGACCCGTCCGTCAACTGACGCTATCTCACGAGTAGTAGGATTGTAATGCTTAATACAAGCCACCCACAAACTCAACACGCTGAACGAGATAGGTATAGCGCCTCTAGTAAACTAGAGCGCTCAATATTACGAATGATTGAACTTCGATCTTGGCTGGTCGCGCTTACGGCAATACTTTGTGAAGATGCATCTAAACCAACTGCGGAAATCATGAGTAAGGCGGTTTTGGTCCGTATTCAAAGTGAAAGTGGCGCGCATTAAAAACTTGCACGTTATTTGGGAACTTGACTATATTCTGACAAGATTTCTGGAATCTAAAAATAGCCTGCGAGAGTTAAAAATAGCCTTTCGAAGAATTATTTTCAGCGAAAAATCCGAGATATGGGTTTTGTCCAGAAAAGGATTCTAAGACAACCCAGAATGTCAGATTTGCGAAAATTCAACTTCTACTCGATTGTACAAAGATTTTCACTTGAGAAAATTAGCAATTCGAGAACGAATGTTCTGAAGCTAAAAATTCGTGAAAAATCAAACGCACAATTTCAACTTGAGGAAATTATATGAGAATGATCCAGATAGTGAGACTTGCCAAATTCACCAATTTCAGGAACATGCAATTTGTATTTTGTGAGAAATCTGTGATTTAAAGGATGAAAAAGATGTTTTTTTTATTATGTCTTCTGTGAAAATCGCCCAAGATTTCTTCAGATAACTGACATTTGTGAACTTGATCCTGCAAAAAGATTAGTTAGGAAAAATCGTCTTTGTGAATTGATGTAGATTTTGCCTTTGATCTGGAAGAATTCGTCTTTGAAATGAAAACCACGAATTTTCTGTCTTGAAATTTGCGCCTTTGAAGATTAAATTCGCCTCTGAATCTTTGAAGACCTTGCGAATTTTATTGATTTAAAGAAAACGCCTTTGAGGAATTTGCGAATTGTTTTGGATGAATTTGCTTTGAAGATATGCGCCTTCTCTTCTGAAGAAATACGAATTTATCTTTGAAGTTTGCTTTGAAATTAATAAACTTCGATTTCCCTTTGAAGATAATATGAACTTGCTTTGAAAAATGCGAATTTCACTTAAGATTGAGATTGCTCTTAATGAAATACGAATTTCCTTTGAAAGCTTGTGAATAACAATGAAGATTGCACCATGTTAAATAAGAAGAAATTTGCACCACTTAGCAACTGCAAGAATTCAAAACCCTAACAAGAATAGAAGTCCTCTGATTGGTTGCCTTTCAGTTCGACTGCCACTGACTGGAAGTTCAAATTTGAAAATAATAATAAAATATTTATTATCATGCAAGGGCGCCAAAAATAGAAAATCGCCATTTATAAACAAGTATATTTTGAACTTTAGTTGACAATCCGCGTGAAGCTCTGAGATTCATCGTCATGCTTCAACGATTCCAAAAAGTCATCTCTTGAGCACATAGGCGTCCATTTGCTCAAGATACTTCATTTTTTACTAACTTCCTATTTTATAGCTGACAGCACTGTCACGACTGGCCAACTTCAACACTGATTTCCGGATGACCGAGTGATGCTGAGACTAATCTTGGGAATTCAACGGAAAGCCTACTGAACAAGGAAGAAATGTCTGCTGGGAGACACTACTGCAAAATCCATCATTTAACCCCTTGAAAAATTAGGCGCCTTTGATTAAATTGCTTTTACGGGTTCCAGACTTAGCCATTTCTCAAACTGTCATCTGACGCTTCAAACGGCTGCCGACGGTGAACGGTGAACCCTGCTGACAGGAAACGAAGCTCACTGCATGCCTGGAGACATTCTGCATCTAACGACTGTATGCATGACACCTGAAAGTTGTGTTAAGGGCCTCAAAAATAAAAGCACCCCTGGCTCATAGTTGCACTGGTGTCATTTTGACGAAAATCAAACTTCCATCCAAGTACCCTACTTTGACCTCTGATATCCGAAGCTGGGATGATCCGATTCAGGCACTATCTGTTTTAACGGACCGAAAGGCCTAGAAGTCCTGGAGGTGAGCAAGAAAACACTTCTAAGACCTCAAAAACTCGGTCGCATTTTAATTAAAATTACGCTCCGGACTTAGTCATTTTCCAAGCGTCTTCACTTTGCGGTATTACACTAAAGGACCATACGCACGGCGTTTGCCAAATCGAGAAGGCGGTGGCTAGGCTCGTTGGATGGATAAAATGATTAGCTCAATAGTCGTGAAGACTTGACGACGGGCTCATCGGACAGCCTAAAGGCTAGCGCCTCTGGGTGTGAAAATACCGTAATTTGTTTGTTGGTTCGCTGTGAAATTGCGTGCTTGAGTAGAATCTCGCTACGACCACTGGCGTGGATCGACCGCGAATGGTCGTTCGGAGCTAGGCTAGAGTATTACCGATGTCGTGAAGACTCTGTCTGCAAATTTTGCCATCTGAAGGATCCTTTAAACCAACGCCCCTGGCCTGTACTTGCACTGGGAATAAACGAAGAAGCTCAGAAACGTGAAAACTCCATTTTAAGCTGATCTTCGGATGACTGCCGCCGGAGTTCTAAAACTCAGATGACTGCGCTTGATATCTCGTTGGATAAGCAGACTAGTCGTGAACAAATTGACTGTATCCGCCATCAAAAATGTCGAGATTTACCCCCTCCTTAAGATGGGCGCCCTCAGGCTAGAGGCGCGCTTTTGTCTGAAAAGGACAAGTTTCTCGCATCTTGAAATTTGGGAATTTCAACTTCTGTCGCTGTTTGTCGGAGCTGCGAGTCTCGGAAAGCTTCGCTGGATAGCTCGACGGATAGCCAGACTAATTCTGAAGAGATTGACTAGATGCTTGAACATTTTAAACAAGATCTTGACCTTCAACAAGCTGTGCGCCCCTGAGCTATACTTGCACTTTCTAACTTTTCCTTTGAAAAATCTTCATAATTTGACCATTAAAAACTCTGTTTCGATCATTGAAATGATCGTCTGCAATATGAAATGTCGTTGTGAAATGCTCCTCCATCATGAAATGCTCCATTCTGAGTCTCTGCTTCAGGTTCTGATCAATAAGACTGACTTTGACTAACAAAAACTCCATGCTTGATATTGCCCAAAACTGTATTTTACAACATTTTAGCAAGGTTTAGACTTTTAAATGCAAAATGCCTTGATGAAGCAAAAAATTTGGTTTGGGTACAACAGGTTGGGTGTTTTCAATGCCAATAACATAAAGGAAATGCATAGAACTGATATATAAATGATTACACAACATAAATTGATAAACCCACTTCCATTTATGCCATTAAATTAAAGATATAAGGTCTGATTAAAATGACAGTTATGTCTGATATGAAAATTATCATACTGTAACAGCTCTATTAAACCCAATACAAATGAAAGATTTGAATACCCAATATGCCAATAACATAACCGTTCTATGCCAACATGAAAATACAATGTATGAAGGCTGATATGAGCATGATAACAATGGTAGAAGACTGAAATAGAATGTGAAATATGCAGCTATAGGTCTGATCATTGTTATGGAAGTGTTGATATGAAATTGGTTGCCAAAATAGTACAGCCAACAAGTAGAATGTAAATATGTGATAGTATTGGCCTAGTTGATACTCGATCTATCGATGGCTGCACTTGATCTGAAGAAATATGCTGATAGAATGTTGCTGCAAACTCAAATCTACAAAATATATACCTGAAACTCATCCAATAAGGCCCAAATGAAGACCCAAGGTAGGCCCTCCCCAAACGTGAACTGGGTTCTCGTCCAATCCACACTAGCCTTTGAGAGCTTTCGTTCCCAGAAGGCTGAAGCAATGTTAAAACCCTTCTCCAGAGCTCAAACCTGCAAAGTGTTTTGTAAAAATGAGAGTAGAATGCTCAAAAAGGAGCCCAACACATTGCTTTATAACCTCACATGCACCTTTTTAATAAAAGTCAATAAAATAATTTTCTTGAGGGTCTTTCCTCATCCAAATAAAAGGGCCACTTTTTAAAAACAACTTGAGTTGCTAGGATGGGGGCACTTTTCACTATTCACCTTATGATTTTCAATTACTATTCACCTTTTGCTATTCCATTAAAGCAAACCTTAAAATTTCCATTTTAACCCTGGATTCATCAACTGAACTCCAAACTGAAAGGCTCATAAAGTTCTCAGCTAAATTCCACAACCCTCAGTTGGGTCCCCTAACCATTCTACTGACCTACGGAAACCCTAATAGTAGGCCAACCTCCGCTAGTCTGAGCTGCCTAAGGAAGGGACATTACAGCACTCCAATACATAATTCACACGATCCCACCAATCGTCAACCAAGATTAATGCCTTGACCTTTTGGGCACTCTCTGAATTTGATTGCTTCCATATACCCCATTGGTTGCTAAAAACCATTTGACTCGATGCCTTTTTCACCTTCACAAGTCGTCTTAGAACAATTGTGTGAGATGCAAACTAGGTCTCAGCAAACTACGAACATGTTAATAGTAAGTTAATAACACATTTAAAATATGTAAATAATGCAAAAAAATATTTTATTCAATAATGTAAGACATGGCATAAATGAAACTAAATAAATTAAATTTGCCTTCAACAATTCCAATCTTGAAAAAATTCTAAAAATTGTTTGACATATGGTGGTTTGTCACAAACATTTGGATCTCTTCACCCTCCTGGTATATTTCTTTCACCCACTCTATTTGGTTGCCAATTGCTTGCATCACCAAATTAACGGAGTGTACGGTGCACGATGTCCAAAAGATGTGCTCATATCTAGCCTCTACCAAAGCACCTGCAACCCTGCAAACTTTTGCATTGTCCGTAATTACTTGGACAACATTTTCATTACCCATCATCTCTATGGAGTCAATGAGAATCCTGGAAATGAACTTTGCATCTTTCACTTCCCCTTCACAATCAACCGCCCTCAAAAACATTGCCCCCTTGGGGGACACTGCAATAACATTGATCAATGGACAGTTTTTCCAATCTTTCCATCCATCGGAAACAATAGATACACCTGTTTCAATCAAGAATCTCTAATTGGTTTCAGTTGGGCCTCTATAGATTTCTTCTCTTTTTGCAATAAGGTGGTACGCACCTTTTCATACCCAGGACTTGTGAAACCAGGAGGTGCACTATTTATTGTTGACACCATGTCCTACCAATATGGTGATCTCACCAAGTTGAATGGAAGACCATTGGCATAGAGGCAACGTGCAATTTTTTCTTCAGCAATATCTCTTACCTCCATTTTAAATGCCCTCTCCAATGGACCTCTCTTGTAGGTGGTGATTTGTGGTTCTTCATCTTCATCTTCCGTAGAGGGCATGGACAAGAAGGGATGTTTGGAGGCCCTAACTGTCTGAGAGGGTAATGTCATTGTCTTTTTCTTTCCAGAACTATAACCACTTTGTTTTCCTTTTGCAACCAATTTGTCAGCATCTTCTTGTTCTTTTATAAATCCTACTATTTGTACAGCAGACAACCCCTTCTTATCTGGGCCCTCACACATATTAATCCCTTTACTACCAGGGCCCATAAAATGAAGTTTCACTCGGTAATAGGGGTTATTATATTGTGCATTGCAAAAATTACACTTCCAAACAAACCCCCCACCTCCAAGAATTTGTGAAATTCTTGTGGTATGTCTCCATAAAAGAGATCCTTTATCAATTTTGAATTTTTGACTTCCCTCCCCACCCACTAAACTTTGACTACTGCCCATTGTTGCAATCTATAAAAAGAAAAGGGAAAAAAAACATACTTGAAAAACTTCTTCACAAACTTGAAAAAATCCATCAAAAAATTGAAAAAAATCATCAAAAGACTAAAGAATAGGGTTTAAATGCATACCTTAAACACTTAAATCTCCTTTGTAGAAGCTATTTGGCACTCCACAATCAATCTCCTTCGAATACAATCACCTCCCTTCAAAATGCCAAGATGGGGAGAAAATATGGTCATAGCAAAATGAGGTAAAAATGAAATGTTTGAGTGTTTAAAGGCCTCATATTGGACCGTTTTAGGGTTAGGAGAAAAAATAATAGAAAAAAAAATGTATTTTATTAATGTTTGGGCCCACTTTTTACGTCCTGGGCCGTGGGTTCTCCCGGGTTCGCCTGGGTCTGCGTATCATTCACCTGGGTTCATGCTGGGTACGCACAAGGTGCGCACCCAGCACTGTGGGTTTGCCCAAGTGCATGGGTGTGCGCACCCGGGCAAACCCACAGTGTTGGGCGCGCACCCTATGCACACCCAGCATGTACCCACAAGCTAACCTAAACCAAGTTCATACCCGAACCAGGTTCGAGGCCTGTGGATACAAACCCTGCAACATAGCTTCTAGTTGACTGTTGCTTTAAATCTCAACCACATCCACCAAAAAGTTGGAAACTGTATCTTTATTAGGAGCATCAATACTATCTATAGCACAATTCCGCTTTCCCAAGATCTCTTCACCTTCTGCAATTGAACTTAGGGAATCTTTCACATCTTCAGCTGCTTTATCAAATCTTGCTAATTTCGGCGGCTCTATAACTGGAGTGATGACCTTTTATAAATATATCCTCTTGCTTCAGCATATCTTTCGCATCTTTTATGCTTTTGACACTTCTTTTGATTTTTCAATGGAAGAGTATTGTACAACTCTTTTCCAATACTTGTCCTTTTGCTCAAAGCACTTCTCAACATTGTCTAGCCTAAGGCTGCAAACAACCCAAAATGACCAAGATGTCTAATTGTAACATTGCCTGCGTCTTCCAAAGCACGCAAATTGAACAATAGTTTTATATGATGCAAGTCAGTTTCAGAAGTTTTGATGAAATCATGATACAACACTGACTTGGTTTGCTGAAAAACTTGAAGTTTGACTATAAACTTGACTATGCTCGGACAAGTTATGCACAAGAGCTAAAAATAGCTTGCTGAATTTTTCTTTCTTCTTCAAACGGGCAGATTTTTCAAAAAAAAATTGAGATATGGGTTTTGTAGAGAATCTCATTGCAAGAAGACCCAGATCGCTCATTTTTTAAACTTGTTGAAGGCTGGTTGAAAAAGCAGAAACCCTAATTTTTGGATTTTTCCTAAAAAAAGCTAAGAGCTAAGTTTTGTGTAGAATCACATTTTGGATGGACCCAATTGATTAGATTTTGAAAATACTGAAGATTTCTTGGACATGCGAGGAAAAAGCAAGTTCTTGAAAGTTGAAAAATTCTTAGAAGTTGTGAAGAATCAAAAACTGCGCTGACCCAGATTGCTGAAAATTGAAAAAGATGACCCACTTCGTCTAAAAATTGATGCCCTGGATATTTTAAGCATGAAAAAGCAAGCCTCTATGTGAGCTGATCTGGAGAATATGAATAACTCTGAAAAAGCACCGGGTTTTGGCCTTCGAATCTTGAAATGAATAAAATTTTAAGTTTCCTCCTCTCTTGCTCTTGGACGCCGCCTACAAAAATTTGTGAATAATGAATTTCAAAGCCTCCTTAAATAGATTTTGAGGAAGAAAAACACTTTTATTCTCCAGCTTTAAATCCTTTGAAGCCAATCCTAATCAAATTCATCGAATGTGGACATTATTAGAATGATGCATGATGAAAACTGAAAAAATTTCTAAGGCATTGCACCTTGGGTGCCCTTCTTGTCTAGGAGCACTTTTCCTTAGCAAGCTTAGCCAATTTTCTAACATTTTCAACTTTTGCTTGATTTTGACATCCATTCATCCTCGATTTCGAGCATTCGATGAATCCAGTGAACTAGCTAATGATCTCATTGCGAAGCCTGATCGAATCTAGAAAGATTGTCCTGGAGACTGCAACATCGGAAAACTAGATCTGGGGCCTCAAAATCTTGGGCACCCCTAGCTAGCTGGGGCACCCATGGCTCCTAGTGTTAGCCATTTTTTATGTTCAACTTTACATTGCTTTCTGATTCTTCGAATGAATTTGCAATTTCGAGAGCTAGACTAACCCAATGAATTGGCTGTCAGATTCGTTGGATAGCTCAGAGAATTTTGAGGGGGGTCTTCCAAAAGTGATTTGCTCAGAAAAGTAGTTTTAGGGAGCCAAAAGCTTGGGCGCCCCTAGCTACCTGGGGCGGCCAACTCCTCCAAAGTTAGAATATATTCTGAGATTTTCAACTTTGCTTTTGACTTTTCTCATTTTGCAAGATTTTATTCCCCTATTCAATCTGACATAACTAGTGCTTGACAAACCTAGCGAGCTTGCCATTGAATCCATTGAAGAGCTAGACTAAAGTTGAAGAAAAGTTGTTGGAGACTGCAAACCCTAATTTCAACTCTTGGGCACTCAAATCCTTGGGTGCCCTTGGCTACCTAGGGCACCCAGAGTTCCCATACTTGGTTTATTTTCTGATATTTTCATGATTTCCAGTTTGCCACTTCGTCAAGACTCCTCCGATTGAACTGAGATTTTGGCTGATGGATTGATCCGATGGCCATGCTATTGGATTCACTACGAAGCCGAAGGGATTCTAAGCAAGTCATCTTGAATGCACAAACCCTAATAATAGCATCTAGCAGCTTGAAATGATGGGTACCCCTGGCTACCTGGGGCACCTTTACTCTTCGTACTTGATAGTTGGTGACTAAAAAAATGACTAAGGCACAAAATCCTAGGCGCCTTGACTGAGTTGGGGCTCTTGAACTCTCCAAACTTTGTAAAAATTTTGCAATTTTCAAGATTTTCCAGCTTCTCTCCTCCATTCTTCATTCCTTGATCGTTTTCTACAGCTTCTCAATTTGTGCAGTGTTTGAGACTTCAAATCTGACACTTAGCAGTTGAGCAACCTCCATTAATGACCTTGAAACTCCTAAAAAAGCTTCTGAAAAAGTAGAATTGACCCACCAGAGAAAAACTGATCTTTTGACGATTCTAACTGGACCAGCCTGATGAGGAAGCATTTTAAACCAATCAAAATCAGTTTGAACCCTGGAAGCCAAACTTTCTATTTTTAGAAAATTTTGCCAATATCCATTTGAGAAGAAACCCAAAAAACCCAAAAAAAAGTTCTATTTTTAGAAAGTTTCTAAAGATAGAAATTTTTCTAAAATTTAAAGCCAAAAAACTAAGATCTAGGTATTGTAGACTAGGTCACTCTAAGCAGACGCAGATCGTCAGATTCTGAAAATTTTGAATTTTTGACCCTCATGCAAGACATGCAAATTCCCAATTTTGACCTTTTTTGACAATTTTGACAAGACTTTTGACCATTTCTTCAAAATGCCTAAATGTAGCAAAAAATTTAATTTGGGGTACAACAAACTTGTCTATACGTAATCATGTAGTTTGCAAACCACTAAAATTCATTTGAGATCACCACTAGACTTGTCCATATGCAATCATGTAGTTTGCCACAGGAAAATACTAGAGTCTGCAATGGATCAAGATAGTGGGGTCGAGGACTATTATCAAAAATTAGAAAGAAAAAAATACAAAGGCGCAGTTGGCAACCAACATGTTTTGCAAGGTCAATGTCAACTTTACAAGGGTGAAGTTGGCACTGCAAGGGCTTGCCAGGGTAGTGGGGTGAAGGACTATTATCAAAAAAATACAAAGGTGTAGTTGGCAACCAACATGTTTTGCGAGATCAATGTCAACTCTGTTACAGAATCGATGTTGTTGTGTATTAATCAGAGGAACGAATGTTCCTTAAATAGATTACAAAATACGATGTTTCTAAAAGAAACAATCGTTTACAAAGGACGAAGTTAGAAACATCAATGAGATGACCATTAACGCAAAAATAGAAAGATATTATTTTAATACCCTCCCTTAATGGTCATCATTCTAACTACCGAGATAACAGAGAAAGATGCCCCCTTCTTCTCAGAATGTTGCTACAACTAAAAACAAGAGCCTACCACTGACTCTGCCACTTGAGAGGAGTCTGCCACCAACCCTCCCAGAAACTGCATAACTTCTGGAAATAACAACACCAACCGTCCAACCTGAAGTTGAAAAACTGTCCCTCCCTGTAACCAGAGACATACCAAGAACAGCTGCTACGATTTGAGGAAAAATCAGCAAACCCTCCAATCTTCTGCAGATGAGCATGACGCCCCAGAACAGATTGCAAGAAGCTAGATGTGCAGATGTTCGCCCTAGCTGCGACCAAAAAACGGACTGCACCAAACCACGATTTTTGAGGAAAAAATCGCCAAACCCAAGATTACAAATCATCGTTTTTTCGAAAAAAACGGTAAAAACCAAAGAGCCCTCCCGAATGACAAAAACCCTGACAAGGGTATACAGGAGAAAAACTCTTAATTTTTGAGGACAAAATTATAAACCCTCCCGGAACCCAAAAGATAGATTTTTATTTTCTTTTACGGGACAAAAATATTTAGAAACCCAGAAGCCAGACTTTTTTTTTTCTTCTACGACACAAAAAATATTTAAAAAACCCAGAACATCGATTGTCGGCTTCAAAACAGAGGATTTGGAACCCTAGCCGCCAAAACAAAGCTGCACAAAAACCGAGGCACGGAAAACGAAGCACCCAGAAAATTCGGAGACCAACCCAGTTGAGCTCTCGAAAAACCCACCAAGAATCTGCAGTCGAAAAAACATTTGGATTTGAAACGGAGGGTCAAAACCCTAGCCGAAAATACAGAAACCTTAGGCGAATCTGAAAATCACGATTTTAAGAAAATCGTGGCTGAGAAATGAGCAAAAGCCACGCCAAAATTCGGAAACCAAAAAAATGCCGCCAAATTCAAAGTTGCACCCTCAAAAACGCGTGTTAAAATGCAAAAAAATTCTCAGAAAATCCCGATTTTAGAAACCGCATCAATCAGAGACCAGAAAATACAAAAACGCGTGTTAAATCGTGACTATATTCTGGAATAGAGCGCGGTCCACAGCAACACAAAACAGCAAAGAAAACGCGCCCAGGGTCTGAGAAAAACGTGATTTTAAGGGACTGAAGAATGCGGCTTGAAGACTGAAAAACGCGGCCAAAAAAAGACGCAAAATGTCTCAGGCGGCACCTGGAAACAAGAATCACTAACCCACGATGCCAGGTGAAGAGAACAAAGCCTGCAAGGTAGAAATCGCGCCTTGAAGAACAAAAACGCGTTTTTGAAAATGCCCACAAAAAATTTCAGAAATAATGGCGCCTCCTAAACCCTCGAATTTTTTTTTCAGAAGAGCCACGAAAAAAAATTAAAAAAAAAATTAATTTCGAAATTTTTAGCACTTCAAAAAAATTTAATTCACATAACTAAAAAAATCTTGAACGATTTTTATGAATTAAAAATTTGTGCTGGCTCTGATACCATGTTACAAAATCGATGTTGTTGTGTATTAATCAGAGGAACGAATGTTCCTTAAATAGATTACAAAATACGATGTTTCTAAAAGAAACAATCGTTTACAAAGGACGAAGTTAGAAACATCAATGAGAGGACCATTAACGTCAAAAATAGAAAGATATTATTTTAATAAACTCTACAAGGGTGATGCTAGCACTGCAAGGGCTTGCCAAGGGTGCGCCTTTTTTGAAATTGTTTATGATTAATATTTATAATTTTATAAACTATGACTAATATTTAATATATTTTGTTTAGATTTTAATTTTATATTTAAAATTAAATATTATTAAATTTATTCAAATTCTAATATTTTTAAACCTATTTTACTTCTAATATTTTCAATATTATTTTAATTTAAATATTTAAAATTAATTATTACTAAATTACTAAAAATTTAATATTTTTAAATTTATTTATAATTTAATTTAGTAACGATTCTTTTTCCAAATTTTAGCAATCAAAGAATTTGTTTCGAATTTTCTATTCACCGAACTCAAACACAAACATGAACCTTGTAACATCGACTAAAACAATACAAAGTTACAGCTGTTTGAAGTTCAAGAGCCAAAATTTGGCCACCCCCATCTCCCACCACCACAAAATTCAAATATTAAAATTTACAAAAAAACGACTTTTTGAAAATTAACAAAAAAAACCTTGATCAGACCACTTACCACTCTTGATCCACTAATTGTGCAAAATCCTCTTGATTGTATGTCAATTGCGCACCAATTGGATTGCTTTGTTGATATAGCACCACCGTTGGGACTTCGTTCAAAATTCAAATTTTGAAGATAAATGTGGACAATTCTCCAATTGTCAATTGTCTATCAAACAATCATCAGGTTGTCACTGAACCATCCTACACTTCCAAGCCCATCATGCTAGCACTCTTAACACCCACACAACCTACCACTAGCCCAAAAGCTCTATAGTACAAGCAAAATTCTAAAGCGACATTGGAGGGAAAACAATAAGTATAATTTCATGAACAAAAAAAGGACCCCTATTATCTTTCCTCAAGGAATAAAAGAATGATATTAAATATCAAATATGTCACACCAGGATAAGTGTTCCCTTGAAACCCTAATTCTCCTATAATAACAAAATCTTGCACAAAGAGAGCTCCATGAAACCAATGTAGATCTTATCACCTTTTCTTTTGTTACAAGCCAGCCACCTCGATGTAGATTTGGACTTCAATGCACCACCTTTTAAAATCTTTGTCCAATTCATTCTCCATTTCATCCTAAGTTTTTTAATTGTCAAACTCTAGCTGATTGTACCATTTGATAGTATATCCCTGCAAAGTGCTGGCAAAAAGTTTCACTTTCACTTTCATCTTATCAATCATTTATATCCTTATCCTTTCAAAAATATTCCTATTAAGACATAGTCATAGGGTCCATGTTTGTTTCCCAATTAAATCTGGCCAGTTTATAGACAAGAGGGAATTTTGACTCCATCATCAATTTTGGACTTTTTTTCAAATTTTGGTGACAGTTTCCTTAATATCCACATGCTCTACAATCCTCTTGCAAAATTTTGAGGTGTTTACTTTATTCCAAAAATTTCATATTTCAACTAAAATATCTGATTTGTAATAACAGATTGCAGATCTGGATCTTAACAATCATAGGATCGTATTCATAATATCTGTCTCCTGATATTCAAAGTTCATATTTTCCAGATAAGTTATATTTTCAGAAGTTTAATTTCAGATTCTTCTGATTTAAGTTGATATTTTTTAAAAATATTAATAGATTCCATGACTCTAAGATCAGATTATTGAACCAACTCAAAAAAGATACACTAGATGACTATTATCAGAAGGCACCACACTCCCTCCAGTTAATACTTTCCCTTTGTTTCTTGTGCAGGTAGCACCTGGTTTAAGATTCAAATATGCTTGCTGCTTCTTTTCCACAGCAGACAGCTTTTTCAGGCACACATTGACTGCTATTTCTAAGCCAGTAAAATAATGTTTGAAAATTCAAGCATGAACATATATGTGTGAATTTCATACAAATCATGAGTTTAGTGTAGTTTCCTCCTCCCCCAATTGGCATCATATGCTTTCAAAGTAACAAAAACTGTTTGTGTTTATCATGGATTGATATATATCATGCAGCTTTGGAGAAACACATAACTGATAACACAGATGCTTAATCACCCATGTTTGATAAATACCTTATAATCTTTCCCTAAGGGAAAAAAATTAACCGTGTGATAAGGTCAACCATAGGTGTATATTTTAAGACTATTTTTTTCTCATTGTCATGTCCCCTTTTCCAATAAGGCTGTATTTGTAAGCTTTCAGGATGTTCCATAAGCCCACTTTCCAGTTCCCGTAGGCTTAGGGAAGTAACATACGGAAATGATTTTATAACATTTAAGAATCTTATATTTTCAAGTTGTCATAAAGTGACCACTTAAGTGTTATTAAAGTGGACACATAGGATAATGGGACCTTTGTGATATGCAAAAATGTTTTATTCTCCTAAAGTAGCATTGGAAAAACGAAAGTGAAGATTTCTTTTGGAGGGAAAGCCGGGTGCTCAAGGAGCCATCTAGGAATTTGAAAAGTCACCTTTTTTGAGAATTGGAGGACAGAAACCCCCCAGTTTCCACAGCTGGTTAGTGTACGAAAACCCCTAATCCAATATTGTGCAATTCCACACAGGGATTGTGACTGAGCTTCAATGATTTGTTAATTGAATGGAGAATTTATAAGGTGGAGATCATGGTTTGGGATGGCTTTCGCAAGTGCCATTACTGCTAAGGCAGCTTTCATAGCGCCATTTGTGCTGTTTGGCAGCATAGACAGTGCCTATTTGGATTATGTTTTGGGCGGCTTCCATTGTGCCTAGAGTCTGTAATTTGAGGTGGTTTCTTTAGCACCACTCACTACTGATTTGCTACATTTCTGACAATATTAATTGCTGTTATTGTTTCTGAAATTTCTAGTGAAACTGGATTGATTGTTTGCTGAATTTATAATGAATAAGGAGGAGTAAACAGTTATTGTGAGCTGCTGAGTTAATTGTTCACACTTCAAAGGGT
This sequence comes from Sequoia sempervirens, assembly GCA_007258455.2. Taxonomy (NCBI): domain Eukaryota; kingdom Viridiplantae; phylum Streptophyta; class Pinopsida; order Cupressales; family Cupressaceae; genus Sequoia; species Sequoia sempervirens. The sequence continues at coordinate 744,660,550 of VDFB02000003.1, read as the reverse complement.
TTGTAACTCAGTTCTGCAAATTCTACTGAGGATAGTATTTATTGCAATAGTTCTGAATTAAAACAAAATTCAAATATTTGTATTCAGTAGAATAATCAACTTGATATCATATAATATTTCCTTCGGGGATATTACAATAGTAGCTAAGCCTTGATTCTGCCAACTTGGGATACTTAGGCTGATGCAATTTGGTGAAAAGAAGATAATAGTGTATCAAAGAAGACATAAGATGGTAGAAAGAGGGAGGCACAATTTGACAGAAGAAGAAAAAACTCAAACAATGTTTGAAGCATTGATCAATTTGAATGTGGGTCAAAGGGAAATGACTCACACTCAAAGACAAGGTGGCAATGATGGTGCAAGTCATGCAAGGTCAGAAAACTCCGAAAACACCACCTGGAGGTGCAGTACATCAGGAATTAACCAAACTTTTGGATCTTCACCCAATTCCTTTAAACCCAAGTTCCTTCAAAGAAAAACAGATCCACCCACAGAAGTGGAAACTGAACCCATAGAAAAAAATTCAGCCCTGTGTGCTGAATACAAAGCTTTGGAGCAAAAAAGTTCAGGATGATCTGTCATTTGCTACATTCTACAACATCAAACTTTGAAATGATCCTCAAACTGAAAAGAATGCAATGCAGAATCAAGCTAACAAGGAATTACAGCAATGCTTGAGCAAGATTCCTCTACCGACATATGATGGGACATAAAAGTGTTCCACCCGTGCATGGATCCAAAAAATCAACACTTACCTATCTCTAAATTCAATGTATGAAGAAGAAGCCATCAAGTTCACTTCTCTTCATTTAGAAGGGGTAGCCCATGAATGGTGATACCAAAGCATGGTGACATAGGGGCATACTCTCATTACTACTTTTGAAAAATTCAACCAAAGATTGGTTAAAATATTTGATAGGGTTGATCCAAAAGTCCACTTTTGAGAATTAGCACAACTAAAACACTACAGATCAATGGAGCACCACATAGGAGAATTTTAGAGGATAGTTGTCAAAGTTCCTAATGTATCTCAGAAGAGGATGATGGTTCTATTTGTATAAGGATTAGCAGGCCACTGAAGGGTTTGGTCAAGGCATTGGAACCTTCCACCTTTCAAGAGGATATCTAAAGAGCCCTCACATTGGAGTCTTCTTTACTCTAAAATAAATCTTACTCCAATGCTCCACCCATAAACAAGATGAAGTTCCAAAAACGAGAATCGAGTATACCGAAGTTTTTGCCACCATTGAAAAAGAATAAAGATAGAAAAAGCAATTTTGTTTCAATTGCAAAGAACCTTGGGAACAAAGTAGATGCCTTGGCAAGGGCCAGATGCATTACATTGAAGTCATTTTTTATGAAGAAGCCAAAGAAACAGATTCGAAATAGGTGAATGAAGAATCTACGGGAGAAAAAGAAGACAAAAGTGGAGGAACTCTTGCAACCTTGTCCAGAACTCAGAAGTACAGTCCATTCAGGATTCATGGAGTGCTAACAAGGCAAAGGATTGCCATCTTGATCAACAATGGGGCAACCCACAATTTTATAGACAAAGGTCTTGTGGGAAGAAGGACCTAGTTGTTGAAAATTTCAAGGGATCCAATGTGATCGTGGATGATGGGTTTACCATACTATGTGAACAAAGAATTCAATAGCAAAAAATGACTCTTGGAGACCATTCGATATGTGAAGATTTCTATGTGGTTGGATTGGGAGATATTGCCATGGTGCTTGGATTACAATGGCTACAATCTCTTAGAGAGTTCTCTAAAACTACTAGTTTATGAAATTGAATTCAAAAGTGAAGGAAAGAGAGTAGTTCTCAAGGGAATTCAAAATGGAGCATCTTAAGTAATCACTGCTTAAAGAATGGAAAGAGCATTCTAAAGAGGACAAGTAGCTTGGACAAACAAATGCTTGATCAGACCTAAAAATTCATCCATGAGCACAAAGGATGCTTACCATATTAATGTACAAGCTATGTTGGACAAGCATATCAAATTGTTTCATGACATAACATCAAGACTATCACCTAACTGAGGGCTCCAACACATTATTGACCTAGAAACAAGTGCAAAGCCAATGATAAACACTCCTCACCGTCACCTTAGGATCCACAAGGAAGAAATCGAAAAGGCAATAAAGGAGCTTTTGGATATAGGCCAAATCAAGCCAAGTTCTAGTCCATTTACCTCTTCCGTATTATTGGTGAGGAAAAAGGATGATACCATGAGGATGTGTATCAACTACTGGACATTAAATAAGAAAACAATCAGAAATAGACATCCCCTACCCAAGATTAACAAACTAATAGATGAGCTACATGAAGCCATATACTTCTCAAATATTGATTTGTGCTCAAGATACCATCAAATCCAAATGAGAGATGAAAATGTTCATAAGACTGCTTTTAGGTGTCACTATGGATAATTCAAACCTTTGGCCATGCCCTTTGGCTTGACCAATGCTCTAGCAACCTTCCAATCATACATGAACAAAGTATTTAGCAAGCAGTTGAGAAAGTTTGTCTTCAATTTCTTTGATGATATTTTGATATACAATAAGACTTGAGAGGAGCACTTAAAGCATTTAGATGAAGTCTTGAACATATTGGAGCAGCACCCATTCTTTGCAAACAATCAAAGTGTGAGTTTGGGCTTAAGGATATTTTGTATTTGAGTCATGTCATCAGTAAATAAGGAGTCCAAGTGGACCAACAGAAGATCCAAGCTATTAGGGATTGGCCACCCTCTAAGAATGTGTCACAATTAAGAGATTTCTTGGAATTATGCAAATACTATTGAAGATTTGTAAAAGAATTCTCTCAACTCACTCTACCACTCACAAATCTGACTAAGAAGGAAAATTTAAGTGGACAAATGCAGCAAATAAAACTTTTAATAGATTGAAAGAGGTAATGTGTTCATGTATAGTGCTTGTTGTTCCAAAATTTCTCAATTCCTCTTGTATTGAAATGTGATGCCTCTGGTGAAGGCATTGAAGCCATTTTGATGTATCAACAATGTCCCATTGCTTTCAGAGAAAAAAATAAGTTTTCTACTTATGATAAGGAGATGCTAGCAATCATGCATGCCTTAGTGAAGTTCAAACAATATTTAGTGTGTGGCAAGTTTGTGGTCAAGACAATCACAATAGTCTTAAGTACTTTCTTAATCAAAAGGACTTGAACAATAGACAAAAAAAATAGGTAAGCAAGCTACATGCATATGATTTTGATATTAAATATGTGAAGATAAGCATAGAATAGTTGTTGATGCATTGCCTTGAATGCCCACTTTGTTTTCCATTTACGATATCTCTACTAACTAGGTCACCACCATCATATCAACATATGCCAAGAATGATTTTGCTACTAACTTGTTGGATGAAAGGATTCAAGTAGACAAGTTTAAAGTGGTGGGAGATCTAATTCTACATAAAGAGAGGATATATTTGGTCCCAGAATCAAAGATGAAGGAAAATATTTTAAGAGCCATTCATGATATTTTGTTGGTTGGGCATATTTCAAAACATACAAGTGGATTAGAGAGAGATTCTCCTAGAAAGGAACGAAAGGGGATGTGCTCAAGCACATTAAGGAATGTTCATCCTCCCAACAAAACAATGAACAAATTCATCTTGCAGGTCTACTTCAGTCCTTACCCATCCCTGAGCAAAAATGGAAAAGTGTCTCTATGGACTTTATCACTTGGTTACCCAAAGTGAATAGTAAAGACTGCATTTTGGGTGTAGTAGATAGACTTACTAAGTAGCACATTTTTAAGTCATATCTTCTTATTTCAAGGCTTCCCAAATTGTTATTTTATTTTTCAAGGAGGTATTCAAATTACATGGTTTGCCCAAGAACATTGTTAGTGACAAGGGCAGCAGGTTTTTGAGTCATTTTCAGCGAGAATTATTTAATTTAGAAGGAACAAAACTCACCCCTAGCACAAGTTACCACCCCCAAATAGATGAGCAAACTAATATTGTCAACAAATGGATTGAAAGACCCTAAGAAATTATGTATTTGGGTAACAAACAGCCAGGGTCAAGTGGTTACATTTGGGAGAACATTGCAATAACACCTCTCATATATGTCCATAGGTATTTCACCTTTTATGACTTTGTATGGATATAATGCCTTAACCTTTATGCTTCTAATAATCACAAGAAATTGGGTACTTGGAGCAACTAATATGATCAAGAAAAGCCAAGAGATATTGAAATCTCTTAAGGAGCATCTTCAACACTCATGGAATCAACAAAAGCTCTACAGAAATTAGCTGCACACCTAAAGAGTATTTGAAGTTGGAGACATGGTTTACTTGAGACTACAACCCTTCAGGTAATCTTCATCGAAGAAGAAAGGAGCAAAAAATAGTTGAAGACCAGATTTTATGGTCCACATAAGACCGTAAGAAAAGTGGAAGAAGTAGCCTATGAGCTAGAGCTACCCAAGAACAGCAGAATTCACAATATTTTCCATGTTTCTTGCATCAAAAAAGCATTAAGGCAACACCTCACACCTTCCAAAGACATGCCACCCTTGGATGATGAAGGAAAACTCATTATGATACTAGAAGCTATCATGGATGCACAGGAATGAAGGTTGAGGAATAGAATCAAAATTGAGTATTTGGTAGGATGGAAGGACTTGCCAATTGAAGATGCTACATGAGAAGGAGCTGACATTTTGAAGCATCCAAATTTAAAATGCTTGAGGGCAAACAATTTTGTGGACTATCATGTCCCCTTTTCCAATAAGTTTGTACAATGATCCATGAGCCCATTTTCCATTTCTTGTGGGCTTAGAGAAGTAACATACGGAAATGACTTTATAATATTTATGTGTCTTATATTTTCAAGTTGTCATAAAGTGACCACTTAAGAAATATTAAAGTGGGCACATGCGATATGGAGCCTTTGTGATATGCAATAAAGTTTTATTGTCCTAAAGTGGCATTGGAAAAACGAAAGTGAAAAGATTCCTTTTGGAGGGAAAGCTGGGTGCTCAAGGAGCCATTTAGGAATTTGAAAACTCACCTTTTCCAAGGAAGTTTGGGGTGCCCAAGAGGCTATATAAACAAGGCCTTTTGCCAAGGAATGCAAGCTTGTTTTCACAATTCATTTCTTTGAACAGATCGGACATTTTGTTCATCTTTCATCAGAGATTGGAGGACAGAAACCCCCTAATTTTCACAGCTGGTTAGTGGACAAAAACCCCTAATTTAGTATTGTGCAATTTCAGACAAGAATTGTGACTGAGTTTCAACGATTTGTTGATTGAATGGAGAATTTACAAGGCGGAGATCATTGTTTGGGATGACACTTACAAGTGCCATTACTGCTGGTATAAAACAGCTTTCATAGCACCATTTGTGCTGTTTAGTAGCTTGTATAGTGCCTATTTGGATTATGTTTTGGGCAGCCTCCATAGTGCCTAAAGTCTGTAATTTGAGGTGGTTTCTTTAGCACCACTGGCTGCTGACTTGCTACATTTCTGACAATATTAATTGCTGTTGTTGTTTCTGAAATTTCTAGTGAAACTGGATTGGTTGTTTGCTGAATTTACATTGAATAAGGAGGAGTAAACATTTATTGTGGGCTGCTGTATTAATTGTTCACATTTCAAAGGGGTTCGCTATTCAATTCTGCAAATTCTACTGAGGATAGTATCTATTGCACTAGTTCTGAATTGAAACAAAATTCAAATATTTGTGTTGAGTGGAATTAATCAACTTGATATCATTTAATATTTCCTTCAGGGATATTACACTCGTTTTTACCACATACAGAGATTTACTTTGCTACAGTTCCATGCATTCCCCTACCAGTGCCAATGATGATAGTGACTGATGTAAGTGCATTGTTGGAAGATTAAGAGCAATCTCTCCCTCCTTATAAAAGGAATAAACCTAATAAAAAATGCTAGAAAACCAAGCATACTGAATTTAATTGATTGCTTCCACTTGCTGTGTTGATGTGAAACAATTCCAATCTTGACGGTATGTAGCTTAAAACCAGTGTTCCAGATTTTTATAAAGTTCTGGAAAAGGAATGTCCTGGTGAAGAGAGAATGGCAGCAGAACATCCCCTCCCTGTCTCTTTTTTCTTTGGCAGATTTTGGAGACATCTCCCTTTATGGGGACCTCAGGACATCCTCCATGGGTGTCAAATTTAACACAGCAAAGAAAACAGCCATAAAATTCTAAAAACCCCGCAAACCAGAAATATCCTAATTTTAAAACTACCCTGTAATTAAATGGGCCTCTAATCCCCCTTTTTTCACAACATTCAAACATCCGTTGACCTTCTCTTCAGAGCAAACCAATACCCATTTGTGCCCCAATACCATTTAAAAAAATCAAAAGCACCTGAATGTGTACATAGGATAATGGAAACTCCCTTTTGTCACAGGCATATATTTCTGTTCAAATTTCGTTAACTGTGCACCCTGCCCATTTTTATGTTATGTAAACTTCATTGACAGTATGTGACAGAAGGGCTGATCAGGAGTCTATGGCTCGTTAGTCATTAGGGTTTTGAATGAATTAAATTTCACGAAAGCACTGCTTTTTGTGGATTGGTCCTTTTCATCACAGTGCAGGGAAGGCTCTAGTTGGGAGTTACGATTTGACAAGATATTGTTGTCAATTATCAGCTGTGTAATATGTTCTCAATTTTATATATATTATTTAATTTGTATATTTTGTGTAAATTATTTGCAGTCCCCAAATCCCCGTCCTAGAAAATAATAGAAACGCTACTTGAAACATGAACCCAATTGTCAATTGAGTGGCATGAGAAAGCATGGTATGGCATGGAATCTATATACGGTTTCTTTCGATAAAAGAACCCCACTCTGCAGATTGAATGTCAAATTATCAAGGAGTCTCATAAACAATTGGCCTAGCTAAAGATTACAGTTCACGACCAAACTATTTTCCTCCCTTTTATCACACAAAAAGTCGCAAATTCCTGTGTTGTGCACTAGCACCGAGTTACAATATATCAATAAGCTTAAAACCACACTGATCCAGGTTCAAATCTTGGTGAGCGTGCTCTCTATTACCCATTCCCGCGTGTTACAATCCACGGCTATATCCAGTGGAGTGTTAAAATCCACGGCTATATCCAGTATTCGAAGCATGTTACTAGAAGGCCTCATACCCGACCACCAAGAGTCATATAGAAGAAGAAAGTTAGAAAAAACACATACCTTGCCCAAAACTACATCAAGCGTGGAAGGGGATCGAATGTGGCCATAGACTGCCTGCAACACCACGCTACCCTTGAGCACACATTTTGCCAAGTAATACGAAGACTCTTCTTTGGATCCGGCTTCTGCTTCTACTTCTGCTTCTTTATCCTGAACCGCCATTTGCAATTATGCGGCTGCTTCTATTTCTGTAGATTGCAACTCATTGCAAATTCCAACCTGAATTTGGCCGTGCTTGATCACGCAAGCTGGCAATTTTAATTCTACGGCTTGCTTCGCACACCACTGATATAAAAGGAAATTCCCAAATGACTGCGTGGTGAGTACCAAGTGAAAATTCATGAGCGACGAATAGACACACCGACAGAGCTTGCCCTAAGCTATTGGGCGTAAACAGAAACTACACCTGCAATCCTATTTCCCATTTTGTCAATTTTTAACACTCCGTAAGGATGTCGGTTGAGAACCGGACAAGTGGAATTATGCGAAGGTTCGTAAGATTTTCCCTGTTCCAAATTATTTGGAAAGTTTTTCCTATTAAGGATGATCTCTTTTCTCGACCAAAAAATTGGTAAAATGTGTAATTATGTTATGAATTTGGTCTGAATGGTGTTAATGATTTATCTATTTTATTTTTGTTGCAGTTCGTGAAAGGAATTATTGAATCATTACATATTTTGGGGATTATTTATTAAAATAAAAATAAAAAATGTTAAATTTGTTAATGTTGAGAAAAGAATACAATTGATATTTCTTTTTATCAAGTGTAATCAGTCATTGTCAATAAATTGAGTTTAAGTAGTAACAATAGAGTTTGTATTGGATCGAGTTAATTATGGAAAGAATTTAATGTCTAAACATGAAATATTATCTTGTATTAAATCATCGTGGTGGAAAAAGTGAGAAATTTGTGATTTCAAACTAAAAATTTTGAGAAACAAAATTAAAATAGATGAGAAGGCAATCTTATCCAATGTAATTGAAGTTTTTTCAAGTGGTCATATTAACTATCTTTGAATTCTTTTATTGCAAAATATCATAAAAAAGAGAGTTGAGGTTGTTGAGAGAGGAACTAGAGCATTGATATTCAACAACATGCAACCCATATTTCCCGAATTTAGTTGTTGCTACTAATTCAAGTATATACATTGATAATTTTAGAGTATCAAATTTTGTATGTCAGCAATGCAAAAATGAGATGTAACATTGTTAGTGCCAAATTTGGGAATACTAGCAATAGCCATAAGTGGAAAGCTAATATCATAGTCAATGTTATTGCAACTACTTTTGTTCTTATTTTTTGGGGTTGGATTGAGGAAGGAACTTTTGGATGACTTGATCCAACAAACTTGAATATGTATAGGAATTCTTAGCAATAAGATTTCCAATGTACAAAATCAATTATTTTATTGGCAATGGTCTAGAAACCCCAAATGATGTTGCATTATTACACTCTTGTAAGAAATGAACAAGACATTGATTTTGAACTTGGTTTCATAAAGTGGGTGTGAGAGGATTGTTTATGGGGATTGTATTGGCAATAATGATCGTGTCAAAAGAAGACTAAGCAATGGAGTTGGAGGGTTGGGAACATGAAAATGAGAATGGAATGTTTAATTTATTAGTAGTGTTTTGGTAGCAGATTATAGGATTGCAAAATTCAATTGCAAATGAAGGAAGTGTTTCAAGATTAAGATTAGTACTAGTCAAGGATATTCTTGTGAAGGGATTTAAATGGAAATGTTGGTGCTTCTAGTGGTGGAATCTCTAGGAAGAGAGAATATCACCTACAAATTTCTTGAAGTGCCTATAAGCAATCAATGAGCCTTCTTTATCCTTGTCTTTCAAGATTGCATGGAATTATTTATGATCATATCACCAAAGTTGTATGCTTCAACTTCTAATAGAAGATGTTTCATCATCAAATTTCAAATTTTATAATTAATTAGAGCAAGTATCTTGCAACATCTTTGTAGGGTGAGTATAATATATGTACAATTTGGAGCAAGATGCCAAAGTAGGAAAGGGAATAATAAGGTAGTTGGAGAGGAACTTACATTGATATGAATTTGTTAGGAGGAAATTTGCAATTTCCCTGATGTCTCTTATTGATATGGCAATAATATCATAAGCATAAGTAGCATATTTTATTGTATTGAATGTTTTGAGCCACCAACATTGCTTAGAGTTTGGGTCCTTGGTTTTTATAGCATTACAACCCCATGGGCATTGCTTAACACCTCTATATTTCCTTACATGTATAGAATGTTCAGATTTCATAGCATTGAGATATGTATGTTTTAAATTTCATGTTTACATTTCTTAAAGTCTTGAGGCTTTGATTGTAATATATTGGTGGGATGACAAAAAAAGGGTCTAATTTGGAGGTGGACCAAAAAGTGGATAAGGGAACAATAGCCTAATTGGACATGAACTTGTATGAACAATTTATTGTAGAATAAATTGGTTGTTGTGTTGATGTCTTTCATGGACATGGCCACCTTATAATAATCATAAGCATCATCTTCTAATGTGTCAAAGGTCCTTATATATTAATGTTATTTATACTTGTTGTCATAGATTTTTATTTTTTAACATCTATTTACATGTTTTATAACACCTATATATCTCCATTACTTCATTGAATGTTTCAAATTCATACAACTAATAGCCAAATCTAAAATTTCATGATTGTTTAACCAATATTATTGATACTTTGGTTGCTTGAGAAATTACTCCATCATCAAATAATCAATTTTATGTAAGGTTGTTGTCAATTTTGGCCATTTTATGTGTGAATGCACATTTGACTCAATCATTAGTTGTATCTCTCGCAAAAGATATGCAACAAAAAATTAAACATATTAACACTTCTATTGAAATAAATAGATTATGATAAAATATTGATCTTAACTGGAGTACTATCATGAATCATACAATATACTTCTTGGCATACCTTGTTTGAATAAAAGCTTCCTCTTTCCTTGCAATGTTTTGAATATATATGATTAGGTAGAACTATAAAGATCTTATCATTTTTTGCATAACTTTAACAACGATCTCTTCTCAATCTTAAGAGTGAGAAAAAAAATCAAGAGAGGAGAGATGATATTTGGTGCCTAATCAATGAATTATGGAGTAATACAACAAGATGAGTAGGATGTAGCTAGTGAATATGATAAAATGAGCAACATTATGAATGAAATAGAGAGATACAATGAGTATTAAGAGCTCAATTATATTATAAGGGTAAAGGTTCACAATGTAGCATCGCCGTAAAGAGGGTTAGCCATCACATTATCTATTGTAAGTGTTAAACAAAAATGAATATCTAATGAAGAAGAGAAAAGGTGAGCATGAAAATGACCATGAAGATACTGCCATTAAAAAATTATAGGATTTTAATTCACATAAAAATAATAAAATGCAATAGCTTAATATATGAAAATACATAATTGTTCAATATAGATTCAAAGTACATCAATTCATAAAGATGCACGAACATTTTGCTTAATTTTTACTTCCACGTCACAACACAACCAAGTTTTGGTACATTAAAGAGTTGCCATTTGCATAACTCCTAAGATCTAAATCAGTGAGTGGACGAGCATGATACTATCATAAATAAAAGATGATATAACCACTTATGTGGCATTTTAGAATTATGTATCACGTTAAGCTCTTGTTGAATATTCATTTTTCAATATAAAACAATTGAGTTAGCATGTAAGATTCTAAAAGTTAGTATGCATCCCAATGTATTTTTTAGTAGAAATATAAAAACTCTTATAAAAGATATGTACATAACTCTAATACAACTATAGAGTAAACAACAAGATATCTAGAGTTTTCTCAATACCTAGTATTTCCTAATAGACTAAATATACGTGTCTTTGATAAAAAGATACAATTACACCCCTTTTCTTCCCAACCTAAAGGGGATAATGACGATTTGATTATCTTATGAAGGATGAGATGAGTTGGTACTACATATCAAAGTTGAAAATTTCTTGGTGGATGGACAAGATATACTAGCATATGCCAAGGAGATATTAAACCAAAATAAGGTTGATGAGAAATAAGGAGGACATAAGAAAAGGAAAACATAAATTTTATTAAATTGGATGTAAATAATCTAAGTTTTCCAAAAATAATGCAATGATGGAGGATGGAATATCCACATAATCAAGAATACACATTACATATTATGATGTTAATTGGCTTTATCTCACTATGATTGACTATGAGGTGATGGAAAGGTTGGATAAGGAGAGGGAGCAACAAATGACACTTTAGGTGGAATAAGATAGTTTGTTAGATGGCAATTTACTATAATTTCTAAAATATGTGCCTTTAAGAAAACTAGGGTGTTTGGATGAAGATAAACATTCTATTTCATATTTTAACGCTTTTGTGAAGCATTTTTGTAGGAAAAGAAGAGTAAAATCGTAAATGAACCATTAGTAAATATAGAGAAATAAAAAGTGCATTGGAAAGAATGAACAATTTGTATGATGGATTTGTGATACAACTGGATAGATCTCTTCAACAAACCATTCATTAAGGTATTCATGAGGCTTCCCATTTTATTAAGATTACAACTCGTGATTAATAACTTACTATTAGAAGTTAACAACTTACGATATTATAAAAATAGTTGTAAGAGCATTGCATACTTGATAGCTGCAACTAAAGTCCAACCAAATTACTAGCAATGAATAGTCATCCTCTACATAATGCTAAAAATTGATTATTTAATATCAAGATTATTTGACAAAAAATACTACTAAAAACATAAAATGTGAGGAAAATTATTAAAAAATCTATTAAAAGAAACACAACATTTTTTTATGAAACATCAAAATAACAAATATAAATTAAGTCATAATGTCTATAGATGAACTTTTTCTAACTTTATAATTATTTAGAATTATATTTGAGTGGAATTTTGATTGTATTTGGCTAAGATTGTACATAATAGATAATTATTTGTTCTATATTTAATATCTTGATAATCACTACAATTAAGATCTGTAAGAAAATAATTAAAATAATGAGGTGTATTGTTCATGCAACCCAATTTGAAAGAATAGAACCTTGCTAAGGAGGCATAAGGTTGAGAAATTTAGTTCCCATACATCAATATATTATATTTGTGATGGTAAAATTAGAGGGCACGCCTAAAATAGTGAAAGAATATTGCTCATGTTCATATTTTCTAACACCAAACACTGCACAATCCCACCACAAGAAGATGAAATATATTTTAAAGTCATATTTTATTGACAAAATTTCTTAAATAATTGATCTAGTTATGAATAGGACATTTGTCAAATAATTTGGGTGTTGCTACTATTAAATATTTTTATTGAAAAATGTCTCATCGATCCATATTCTCAATCATTTTAGAACATCTAGAACTCCAATAAATTAGCAAAGAATATTTTTCATTCAATCTATTTACTAATCAAATATTTCTCTATAATATTACTCACTAAAACACTAATTATTAATGACCTAAAAAATACACAAAGATGAACCTAAAAAATCCCATATTAGGTTCATAATATGTTGATAAAATTATTTTATAAAAAATGATAGTAAAATATAAAAATCAAAGAATATTACATATAAAGCATGTTACTTGTTTGACATAATATCTTAAAATAATTATCCTAAACTATAGTGATTGCAAGAGATATAGAAAATGCATTTATTCAAAAGATTCCACGTACTATACCTAAGGATGGTCACAATCGTTCTAACGATCATATGAACAAAAAGAAAAATTAAATTAGTGTAAATATTTACATGTGATTTTCTATTGTTATTGATATGATTTTGTATAATATATGTCTTTTACACAACATATGTTAACATTTTGTAGCTTGTAATAAGTATTTATTTTCCAAGAAAATTATTTCATTTCATTTTACTTTCTTTGTTATTAACAATAATAAATAAATGACAAATAGATGTTAAAATTGGCAAAAAAAAATATCACCTTGATTTTCCATATCAATTGAGATTTAATATAGGATATGAAATCCACTTAGAAATCTAATCACATCATTAATTGTATTTGATATTCAAAGAGAGATCATAAGGAGTAAATAGTGCAAAAATTATACCTCCTACTGAAATTAAATAGATGCATTAAAGAATTGACATAAGTGAGACCATAAAATAGTGGACAATAAGCTCCTGTTATAATTCTATGTAGGTAAAGTAGATGCCAAAAGGAATATACCTCTTATATTGAGGATTATGAAAAGACCTCTCATTTGAAAAAATGACCTAAGTAACAAATACAAGACCATAAAATAGTGGACAACATAAAAAAAATTCACCCACTATAATGCTACAACAGTGAAGGAATAGCCAAAAAAGTTATATCTATTAGATTGAGACCTATAAAAAGACCCCCCATAAATATTGACTTTATTAAACATTAACACTCCAATAGCTTACATAAAATAATAAGATTGTTCATATCTATTAATGATATCTATTAAGATTGTTCATATGTATTAATGATATCCAGTAAGATTGTTCATATCTATATAGATATATAGATATCTATTAAGGATATCTATTGAAATAATAAGATTGTTCATATCTACTATCTAATAGAATGATAAATAAAGTGGTTTGATATTTGAAACAATTTTGATAAAAATACACATTAGAAAATTTAGTAAAAATGTATTAATTCTACTATCTTATTGGTTTATTCATTACCAACTAATAAAACCTAACCAATGCATTGTATTCTTCCCTCCAACAAGAACTAAAAATTATGATGGTGAAATTTACATACACATACTATTTTTCCATTTAGTTACATGCTTATTTTGAGGGAACTATTTTGATACATAGACAAATAGTATATTTTTGTCTATTTATGGGTTTCTTGTCCTATGTTATTTACCTATAATGTTCCTTGCTAGAAATTATATCAAATAAAATAAAATAATATCTCACTCAGATTTTGTGATTTGCAACAAATAGTGAAATCGATATATGAAAAATTGGTCCAATAAGTCTCCAGATGCCTAGCAACTTCATATAAATTTCCAATAGATGGTGTTTCAAAAATTTTGGCATTATAATGGCCTACAAATGACACTTTTGACAATCTACAAATATGCCATTACATATTGCAAATAACCCTCGAAAGTGGAGCTTTCATGCACAACAACCCTCACTAGATTTCACTAGAAAATCACCAGATTTTGGAAAATGAAATATAACTGAAATATATATGCTATGGGGCTATTCACTACAGTAAATTAAACCCAAGATATGTTAATAACAATAACAAGAGTCTAATTTAATATTAAAAAGGCGATGGGCAGGAGCAACAACAATAGGAAAAATTTGAATTCAGGAGGGGAGGAAGGCGATGGGGAGGGTGAACCAGAGAATAGGGAGGATGTTTTAGAGGATGGTGATGGGGTGCTTGTGATGCTTGCACAGTTTCTCCAGTTTTTTCTTGCTCTTGATCTACAACTTGTGGGAGTGGGTGCAGATGGGTTTCCTAGCGGAGGAGGTTTTTCTAAAACTTTTAGGCACAAAGTTGTTGCGGTCATCGATGTGATTGTTGATTTTTTCATGGGTGAGGCTTTGATGGTCTCTAGTTCTAATTTATTTTTGGGTTGGAAGTCTTCTTTCCTTCCTATGGCTGAGGGGTTTCTAGGTACTACAACCCCTTTTTCTATTAAAGTTGCAACTGCTCTTGTTTTGGAGGGTTGGCGTTTTGGGTTCTTGGTGCCCCTTGCTTTGTTGTGGTGTTGTGAAGCCTCTCTTCTTGGTGTGCTTAGTTTGGGTGGTTATGTTATGTTTCCTGCTATGGGAGGAGTCTTCTTTTATGGAGTTTTTTCTCCTTTGTTGATGGAAGATTTTGGGGGGAAAGTTGTTCTCCCTTTGAAGTCTTGGACCTTTTGGTGTTGGGAGCTAGTTCAATCAATGGTCTTCTAATTGGAATCTTTGTAGGGGAAAGTCTCTTGGTGTGGTCAGGTTGGTATGGTTGAAGCCTTGATTGCTTTTGGGGCCTTTTTCTTCTCTGGTTTTGTCTCAGTTGGGCTATGGAAGTTGGTGTGCTCTTTTTCTTGGCTCAGCTTTTGGGGTAATCCCTTAGCCCTCCCCTATTTTCAAATTGGTGTTGGGCTTGCTTCCTTGTTGTTTGGCCATTTATGGGTTTGTTGGTGGTCGGTTGGGTTATTTTTCATGCCTATATTTCAGTTCCAAATGATTATGTGGTTCTCGTTCCTCTTCAAACTCTTGATGTTGTGTATGCCATTTAGGATGGTGTGTTTATTTTTTCTACTAGTTTTGTGGCTTTCTCCTTACTTCCACAACCTATTTCAACTATAGAGGTGATGATTAATCTTGTGGAGGTGGTTTCTTCTTCTATTGAGGTGAAGTTGGGTGTTGTGGGTCTAGTTGGAATCTCCTTGCTCTAGTTTTCTCAATTGTTGTCCCTATTAAGGTGGGGTTTACTCCTATTAGGTGGAGTTTGTGGCTACTAGTGAGCTTTGAGGTTAGTGGAAAAGGTGTTCATGTGATCCTCTCCAATAGAGGGGAGCTATTTCTTTCAGTCATGAAGGTTGAGTTGGTTTCTTGGTTTGTCTATTATTTTAAGGGGAGTTCTTCCTCTTTAGTGCTACCTAGTATTTATCACATTAAGGTTGAGATTTTGGCTGGGTTGGTTTGCTACTACTTGTGGGGTTTGTGGTGATGGGATCTTGGTCTTCATCTCGTGTTTGCTTTGTAAGTTCTTTTTGGCTGTTGTCCTTTGATGTTTATTTGGCTTTAACTCAGGACTATTATTGGTTTTGAGTGTTTTGTCGCTCCTGGTTATCTAGTGACCAGTTGGTGGTTGTTAGTCTATTGTATCACTGCAGTGTTTCCACTGGTGTTGTTTCTTTGTTCCATTGACAAATTTTTATACTTTTGTGTTTCAAAGTTTCCTTTTCTTAGCTTTATACAAAGTTCTCGGTCCTTTCAAAACCTTGCTTACCTTATCAAAAATAATAACAAGGGTCTGGTTACAAACTATAAACCAAAACTTATATGATAACTCAATCTGGAAGCCAAAAACAGAACACAAATCCATTACAATTTCACACATAAGTCCCTAGCGCTCCCTACAAAGTTTATAATCAACAACATATATTTAAATACTCTAAAAATCAATAACCATTGTTGCTAATAACAACAACCAATCTGAAAACCCAAAACTCACACTATGCACTCCAAACTACGCTACTCTAGCCAACTATTTGACGAAATGAACTTCCAAACTTGAAATCCTTCAGCACTATTGCAACTTCTAGATGAAAGTACTCTGAAGACTCTCAAAACCACTATCTTTGAGCCTTTATCTCCCTAGTTTACCAGCCTTGGATTTCTCTTCCTACTTTGGTTTATCAACCTTTGTAGGAACCACAACCTGTGAAAGGAAAATCATAAGCATAGAATGAATGAAGTTCGCTAAAACAAAATTATTAAGAACCACTCCCAGCCAACTTGGGTGCCCAAATCCCAATTCCCATGATGAAGATGCTTGCATGCTAAGAAAGAAACCTCCATTGCTAAGTGTGCATTCATCAATACACCACTTCGAGATGATTTGTCAAAACCAACTGTTGACATGCACCAAAATAATGCCAAATTCAAAATCAATTGCCTTTTTCCCAAAAAGCCACACCCCAACTTGGTGATATTATAATTTTAATATTTATTTTCCCAAATTATGTAAATGTGATCAAGACAATTTAATATTGAATATACATTTTTTCCAATGTCCATTGTGACCCTTCTTGACTTACTATTTTGGGACAATTGAAACTTACTAATTTTAGTAAATACTATTTTTGGAAAAAGGGACATGACAAGTCCTCCCTTCCAAAAATTACTTTCCCTCGAGAAATTACAACCATAATGCTCCATAATTCTTATTCCAAAATGATAAAACATGCCAAAATACATATTAAGCCTTGATCTTGTGCCTATGAAGAGTTGCGTTTTTTGCCAAAGAATATGATGCAAAAATAAAGACTCATATTGCTTTGTACCAATTTTTATTTAATATAAGATCTTGGATGTGTGAGTAATTGATGCATTCTTTCTCAAACTCCAACTGATCCACATTTTCCCACAAAGATTTAGTAAACTTGACCAATGCACTAGCATGAGATAAGACAAACCTGCAACTCCTAAAAATTCTCCCAATGATACAAATATGATTTTTGCTACTTGTAAGGCTAATATAATATTTAATGCACTCTCCATTATAGAAAATATGAAATTTGGAAAAAGTTACTTCTCTTACCTCCAAAGTACTAAAATATACAATACAAGAATGTGTAACAAAAAGTCCATACTTTACCTCAACTTGAGAGATATTACTTTCAGCTTCATAAACCGATCTATAGAAGAAAAAGTACAATAGAGGAGTAGAATATAACATCATACAACAACAATATATATAATGTAATTCTCCCAAGACTAAATTTGCAAACAACAACCCATCTAAACAAAAGTTGATGTTCTTCCTAAGACTATCTGCAAGCATAAACTTATCACCCTATTTCTATGACCCGTCACTCTAAATCTTTTTCCAAGGAATACTATACATTTTTAGGTGCACCCATGCAGTCAACATCTTAGAATTTCCATATCATATAAATCCCATCAAATACTCACAGAAACTCCAAATCGCACAATATAGCCCATATCGTTCTGCTCAAAACTGAAAGACTAAAACCACAACTTTTGAAGCTTATATGAATGGAGAAAATAATAATATGAAATGATATACAATATCATGAAATTGATCTACAACAGAAGCACATTTCCCAATACACAAAACCCACAAATATTCACACAACTTTATTGGAAACTTGTAGACAATGCACACATACTACACTACTAGAATAAATTCCATGTATCTCCTCTAAATTAGTGTTAGGATGGATGGATTATTGTTCACTAATATTTAAATCCTTATTCTAACACCATCATGCAAGGATACTTCCTCCAAACACATCAATCTATAGTTGTTCATAATTGAATTTATTGAAATTAACAACATGCAACTCATGTAACAACTACAAAAATGGCAAACATGTGTAATAATCATCAATATGACTAATTTTGAATTAGTGGGCATCCATGTGAGGTCTGAAAATATCTTCATAAACATATACACACCTATGAAATTATTCAAAATCAACAACCCATAAACTATTTTCTTCAACAAGCTAAGTGGTTAAATGAGAAGAATTTTAGACCATTTCTTAAATCTTTGTTTTTCATGCTTTCAAATTTTGTGGAGCTCCTCCTTTACATTATAACCATAAAAAACTCCATTTCCTACAACATCACATCTTGTAGAAAATGATTGTAATAAATCTAAAATGAAAAGTGCATAGCATGAGATGGTTATCTTCAAAAGCTTAGCCAAAGCTTCTTGTGTTCTTCATATCAATGTAGAAGCTTCTTTCTTTGTTTGGATTGAAATTATTTCACATGAACCCATTAGATACATGATATTGAAAGCATTACCAATTCCCTTGAGCTGCTTCCATTGGGTGATCCCACAATAGTGGTTTACACTTGTTGGGACATCTTGATTTTTGTTGAAATCACATATTTTTAGAAAATATAATGATTTAAGCCTTGAAAAGTTTCATTTAAAGGATTCTAATTAAAGAGGGTTTTATTAAACCACCTTAGATCAAACCCCCTTGGATAGAACCCTGCTAGTTTTAAACCATACCTATAATGGAGTCTCCTTTACACCTATCAAAATACTAATAAAAAACCACTTTTGATTTACCTTTCGGGGGATCAAATGAATTCATTTAAAATTTAATTTTTGTAAGTATGTAGTCCTCATTATAAGCTTCCCAAAAAGTATAATTTTAAATATATTTAATTTGATTATTATATTTATTTTTTATTTCTTGTGAATGTAGGTTTTTCACCAAAAATCAAGCTCTTTGTTCTACACATGTGAAAAATAGTAGATTACCAAAAAAAATCTGAAAAATATCTATGCCCTTGATATTGGTGTCCTTAATCCAACAATAAATAAATAAATTTTGATACATACAAAAAAGTTATTTGTTAGCAAGTAAACCTATGTCTAAATTGTAATTGGTTTGACTTCAAAATTTAATTAAGAAAAACATATTCAATAAAATGCCAAAAACCAAATGCATGCCCTAGATATCATAGTTACAAATCTAAATTCGAAAAAATTAGAATTTTATCATTCATAGAAAAAAATTGTGTTATCAAGTACACATCACTCTCTGAAAATGGTTTTTATTGTTAAAAACTAGTTATCAAAGGAGATGGAAAAAGAAATGCAATTTGATTCCAATTTTTTTTTAAATGTATATTTAGAATATATAGATAAAATGTCGCAAATCACTTGTTTGCATCATCTTCAAATTCCTCACGGTTTAGTAGTTACAGGTGTCCAAAAGTGAAGAAAAAATTCAAAATGTTCATTTCAATGTCAAGTTTGGCCAAAAAGTGTAAACCACTATTGTGGGATCACCCCACTATTGTACTTTCTCATGTGAATGCCCCTTAATAAAGTCATCTTGAAACTCTTCCTCATAAACACATAGTGTAGAAAATGTCAACTTCTCACTCTCAAATTGAATGGAGCCCCACATTATCATTAAGGAAGCCCAATTACCTTCCCCTAAAACATCATATCCATCCACAAATGGATATGAAATGAAAAGTACATGACATGACTTGTTTACCTTTCCAATCCCTTCAATAGATTTTTTTTTTGCATCTTCCTAAGTGCTTTGAACGCTAGTGTCTTGGTCAAATTATGTCACACCATTCCTAATACAAATTAGTTTCCAACTCAATGACATGTTGGAATCCTCTATCCAAGGGTGATCCTGGGAACATGTTACTGAACACTATGCTATGTTGATTTGGAAATACCTGAAAATCAAAATGAAGACTATGATTCTTACCATAAGATGAGATAGCAAGCATTTCCTCTAAAATATAGAAAAAGGGATCCTAGGTCCTAAATGCAAAGAACCTAGGATGTAATGGTGGCTTTTTTCTAAATTTCATTAAGATGTAGATCAACAAGGTGCACATAGATTGACTTTTAGCCTTGATAATGAGCCAATCAGACTTGGATCTACATCTTATTGGGTGTTGGAATGGATTGGAAATATTTTGGAATGATTAACCTAATGATCATATATGCCCTAATATGTAAAATGCAAGATCCCAACAACTAATAAATAAAAACAATCGAGTTTCAACAGATCCAAAAGGTGCAGAGAATAATAATCCTATTGTGCCTACAAGGACTGGGACACCCAATGTTGACTGGGTCTTTGTAGGGGTGCCTGATCAACTTTTAGGGTCCTCTAGTGCTAGATCAAAGCTTTTATCTTTTGTCTACAAATTTGTTGTAATATTGCTAGTAAATTTTGTAAGTGATTTTCTATGATTTGACAAGATGCATGACAACAAATGCAACAACAAATAATTTTCCTTCAAGATCTCTTCAATCCTCTTCAAACTTGTAACCTGCACATTTACAAAGAGGAGAATTATCAAGGACCATTTTAGGGGCTTGCCTTAGTTAAACCTTGTGTTAGTGTTTTCACTTTCACAATGGAAATGTCAATGATAGAGTGATAATTGAAAGGAAGGAATGATGAAATCAAAATGTTGCAACTCACCAACCTTCAATGGCTATCTTGAAGGATTGAAGTCATACACATCTCTTCAAGGATTTTGATATTTCTTTGCTTAAATGATCAAATGCTTTGAGACCTACAACAAGGGTTAGCCTTCGCAAAATCATGATAACATGATAACATAAACTCACAAACACTTTGACATCATGCTTGGATCTTGAATTACTGCAATAAAGCTCTAGAATGTTGCTATTGACTTGCTCTTGACAATGATATTTTCTACTTAATTTAACTTCTTGCTCTCTAGCTTTAAATGATGAAAAGACTAGGTATTTATAGGCATTTATTTAATTTCCCAAAATTTAGATCTTGGAAGTCAACATTTGAAATTTTTCACCAAAAACATATTTAAAAATGGTTCATGGCTAAAAAAGGGGACTAAGCCACCCATGGGTGACCGGGTCCTAGAACAAATTTCTAGGACACCCATTATCAGGGGTAACATGTGAATTGAACATATTTATTCAATGTTCGGTGTTTCTTGGAAAATGGGACAAATGGGCTCTGAATTATATAATTTTAGGTCATTATGGGGTCAATTAGGCTCAATAATTTAGAGGAGGAAAAACATAATGTGAAATTGTTAAGGTATACAATTTTCTACACTACATTTATCCCCCACTTTAGTGAGAGTATGAACTTACACTTAGACTCACACTAAAGTAGAAAAATATGTCAAGAGGGGTCTAATTGTCCAAATGTTGAAGAGATGGGATGATAAAGGATCTAGTGGGAGAGTTCTTAGGCCCCCAGGATCCTAGATCCTATATAAAACCAACATGAGCACAAAGGAACATGCAAACATGTATGGTATGCAACAATACTTGACATACACAAACATACATGTCGAAAAACACGATGAAAACACATGATACAACATAACATATGGATAATGATGAAATGAAAACAAAAATGATGTGAACACAATTCAAACACAAAGAGGACACATGGCAAACACATATCAATAAACAAAACACAAGGTTAGTGCTAAAAGATTCGAGTTGGTAAGGCAAAAAGACCTCAGTCTTAAATTGTCTCAACTGCCAAACATCATCCATTGAGTAAAGAAAATGCTCCATGAGGACTGAAGTCATACATATCACTCATGGAACACATGGCTCCACTAGCAATCAAGTTGTATTATGTTAGGCAACAATCTTAAAAGGGTTCATGGTTCACACCATAGCAAAGTCAGATGATATTTTCCAGGTGAACCATAAACAAGGAAGGCATACAAGCTAGTGAAGTCTGATATTCAATAGGTGAGCCCCCAAAACAAGGATGAGAAACACACACTAGGTCTACAAGGTGTGTACACATAACAAGGTAACAAAGATGAGAAATACACTAGGTCTACTAGTGTGTACTCATGATAAGATAGCAAAAATGAGAAACACACTAGGTCTATAAGTGTGTACCCATAGCAAGGTAGAAAAATGGGAAGAACACACTAGGTCTAAAAGTGTGTACCCATTTCAACTATACCAAGAGTTACACTCCTTGATAACTCTGATAAGGTACCACAAAACGATCAATGCTACACTAAGTTCAACTCCTGTGAACAAAGTGAAGAAAAAATGCCAAACATGGCTGGCAAGTTGTATTATGTCAAGTTCCATGAAATAAAAAGGTTTGCACATGGCTAGAAAGTTGTATTATGCTAGGTTCCATGAATATAAAAAGGTTTAACATCACGGGGATGAATAAAGAAAAAGCTTAAACAACAAAGGGGCATTACTCAATACATGAAGGCCCCACCATAGGGAACATCACACATGACATCACCACCAAGAGAGGAATAGTTGAGTAATATAAGATCATACCTTAGGGAATACTAGCCATAGTATTACCACCAAGAGAAACATCATATACTAAGAAATGTCACACTCTTATGGGACATCAATCCTAATATCACCATAAATGGGACACACCGCATGGATTAAGAAGGCCACACTTTGGTTGAAAAGGTCACACTTCCTAGATGTATGCTATCACTACTAAGAAGGGACCATTACACATGCAAGTAATGAGTGGGGGATGACTATATTCCCCCCTTAAAATGTTAGTGTAATTGCTACACTAATTTTTTAAGGAGACAAAGAGGGGTCCCAAAAAGAAATACACCTAGGGGAAGGCTACCTAACCCCTTTCCCCCCAAGTGTAGGGAAAAATATGAGCCTAGATGATGATATGTTGGTCCTTCTGACATGAAATATGATGACATAAACCTAAGTTTATACCCCCATGCTTGGTATTGAATATGTTATGATACTACAACTACCACATGACAAGGAGTACAAACTAATGCTATTGATTATGATGAGTAGATGAAGTGTCATTCATACCCAAAAATTCCCCTAGGGACTCCTAATTTTGATACATATCCAATGACACATTCCTGCATGTATTATCTATCAATTCAAGATGCACCAAGGTCAAAGTTGTCTTAGGAAAATATTGTGTGATGGCATTGCTATTAAGCAAAGGCTTCTTTCATGCTTCTACTTCTTTCAAAGGACAATAATCAAGACCTCTTTTTGTTTCTTGCATGCTATGCTCTATGGGAACATGAATGCTTTGTTCCTTTACACCACATCCTTTTCCATTATAGCCAAATTGTTTCAATAGTTGGTACCCTCCTCCATAATTTTTTTTCCATTTCTTTCGAGGAAGATGGTTTTCATAGTCACTTTCATCATAGGTAGATGTGTAATCCATGTTCTCCTTACTACTATAAAATGTGAACTCTTTTGTCTTGGATGCTTCAATGTTAGATTGTGTTGATAGCACCACAACTTTCTCTTTTTCTTTAAGTTTTTTTGTTATCTTGTATTCCCCCATGAAAGTAGGTGTGAAATATAATGGTCCCCAACCATCATCCAACAACTTTTTCATGGATGAAAGGCTCTCATGTTTATCCTCAACTTGTAAAGGTTCCAGTTTTGTGGTTGGTGTCAATGTTCTAAGAGGATTTTTCATTCCTATTTCAGTTTGTAAAAACTATTTAGATTTAGGGTCATCTTTTATCATGTAAACCTTTTTATTGTATGTGTAAGTTTCAATGTACTATGTAGCATTAAAGGCACTGTATTCATTTCATGAATCCATGGTCTACCCAAGAGAATACTATATGAAAGATCCCAGGGCATGACATGGATAAGAGTTTGTAAAGTAACATATTCGACTTTGATAGGCAATGTTATCACACCCAATGATTGTTTTCCCATATTGTCAAACTCACAAATAAATAAATCAACTAGTTGGATCTTAGTATTTTCCACTCCAATTTTATCCAAAAGATTCACACTACACACATTAAGCCCCAAACCATTGTCAACAAGGGTGTTCCTAATCCCAACCTTGTTAATAACAACCAATATCATCAAAGCATCATTTTGTTTTTGCTTTTCCAAAGGAGGTAATTCACTTTGATGAAAGAAAATGTCCAAATTAGGTTGATTCATATTCTCAATCAAAGTTTCCACATCAATTGGTTGCACACTAAGAGGGACAAAAGCTTTTTGTAAAGCATTTTGAAGCATGCCATGATAAGTTGGTGATGTTTAGATCAAATACCATAAGGATAACTTAGCAGGAGTGTTGTGAAGTTGTTCAACAAGATCATATTCTTTACCACTATGTTGTGAAATGTTAGGTTTAGGTGGGAGATACATTGGAATGAGAGATTGAGATTGCTTCGGTTGCTTATTGTTCCTAGTATTATATGTGTGAGCTATAGTATGATAACTAGGTTGTTGCGACACATGATTACTAGTAAGTTGTTTTGCAAAGCTACGGATATTCCCATGAGGTTTGGGAGGTCCTATATTGAGAGGTGACTTAGTAGGTCCAATTATTAGAGGAATCTTAGGAGGTCCAAAAGGATTTTTCGGAGGTCCAATAATCAAAGGAGATCTAATAGCCACTTGTGTGTGCATAACCTCAACAAACTTAACTTCTTGTTGATGGTATCCTATTGAGGGGGAATCTAATGTCACCTTAACATATTCATCTAAACAAGGTCTCCTACTATATTTTGAAATACATGTATCAATGATGTCATCATCTTGTCCAACAATATCCTCCCAAGTGGGAGAAGCATTGGGAGAGGGACAAACAAGATTCTCATGACTCTCAATGATTGGATCTTCTAACACCAAGATACCTTTGTCACAAGTAGGAGAGGTATCAGGAGAAGGAAAACTATGATTGCCATGATTGTCTATGATTGCATCCTATTTTCCAATAATATCTTCCCAAGTAAGAGAGGTAGGGGGAGAAAAAACAAGATTCGCATGACTCTCGATGATTGTATCTTCTTACACAAAGATAAATCCTTCACAAATAGGAGAGATATTGGGAGAAGAATAAATGTGTGTCATGATTATCCAAGATTGTAAATCCTCTTTCACTAGGTTGGCCTCACTCATAGGAGGGATAGTTGGAGAGGGATCAATGAAAAAGCAACAAAAGAGGGGCAATAAAGTTGTTTTGATATGCTTGTAACAAAAATCCCTTAAAATGCTCAATGAGATTTGAGAATAAAATATGAATTATGATAACACAAGATTTTTGCAATGAAAACATGATGTAAACAATTGTCCTAAAAATTTGCAATGCTTTTTCCTAAATTTGCAAGAAATCAAGCAAAATGACACCTTTTTTTTACATGTAATAACAATATTTCAAATCTTCAAATAAAACATCTACAAGCAAGAACAAAATGAAACTATAGAGACAAAGATATGTGCAAATTTTTCCCGAGACACTTGTACAAGGACAAGGTTGCCCAAGGGCACCTGAGTCCTTGATCATGGTTCAAAAAATTGAAAATTTGAACTTTTATGTTGCTATTTAATATTTATTTCTATGGTTGCAAACAAGTTGAACAAATGATATTTTTCTAGATTTTATTGAATTTAGGGCAATTTATTTCAAAATGCAAGTGTGAAACAAAGGTGAATTTTTTTTGACAAGTTTTGAATTCAAATGTTAGATCTAAAAACAATAATTGATTGATAATAAGATGTACAAACCTAGAAATGATGATTGTTGAATGTAAATTTTGATTCTAAACAATGCACTTTCTTTCACTAAATACAAAATTCCTAAAAATATGCAATTACCAATTCCAAGACATGGATATGCAAGTATAATGAAATTGAGTAGACAAAGACAAAAAATTATGAAAAAGATTGTTCAGACACCTATACAAGGACACGATCACCCAAGGGCATCTAAGTCCTTGTTCAAGTTTTTAAAAAATGAAAAGATGAATGTTTAAGTTTCTTTTTAAGGTTACTGTTTCGATCTACAAATAGGTTTTGATAGTGACTATTTTTCTAGAATTTTCTCAGTTTAAGACAATGTAATTCACATGCAAATGTGCAACAATAAAAGGAAATTTTGAATACAATTTCCAAATCTAAATCATGCAATAATTGACCGAGTCCAAGATGCAAATTTTTGAAAATGAAGATTTGATGCAACTTGAAACAAAACAATGCAATTTTTTTTACTTTTTGGCGTAAATGAAAGATGCAATGTAATGAACAATTTTAAACTTTAGTGACCTAATAATGTAAATTAGATTTAAATATGACTAAATACCTTAATGCAACTTATGATGCAATATGTAATGCAATTTTTTTAATCTTTCTATGGTTTTATGATGCAAAAGTGAAATAATAAATGAGAAATGCAAACAATGCAATGCAAAACCTAGATCTATGGTTTGAAAAACTTCCAATTTCAAAAAGTTTATAGTGTTAGGATGTCAGGTTCACCAAAATTAAATATAGAAAAAGGGATCCTAGGTCCTAAATGCAAAGAACCTAGGATGAAATGGTGGCCTTTTTCCAAGTTTCATTAAGTTATAGATTAACAAGGTGCATAGATTGGCTTTCATCCCTGATAGTGAGCTAGTCAGATCTGGACCTACATCTAATTGGGTGTTGGAATGGATTAGAAATATTTTGGAATGATTAACCTAATGATCCTATATACCCTAATATGTAAAATGCAAGATCTTTACAACTGATAAACAAAAAAAGTCAAGTTTTGATAGATCCAGAAGGTGCAAAGAATAGTAAACCTACTCAGAAAAATTGGTCTTACTGTGCCTCCAAGGACTGGGTCACCCAATGGTGACTAGGTCTTTGTAGGGGTATCCTAATCAACTTTTAAGGTCCTTTGGTGTTGGATCTGAGCTTTTTTTTTCCATTTGCAAATTTTTTGGAATGTCACCAATAAATTTTGTAAGTGAGTTTTTGAGATTTGACAAGATGTATGACAATAAATGCAACAATGGATAATTTTCCTTCAAGATCTCTTCAATCCTCTTCAAACATGTAACCTACACATTCACAAAGAGGAGAAACATTGGTCCATTTTAGGGGCTTGCCTCAATCAAACCCTATGTTAGTGTTTCCACTTCCACAATGGCAATGCCAATGATAAATTGATAATTGAAAGGAAGGAATGATGAAATCCTTCAATGGTTGTCTTGAAGGACTGAAGTCATACACATCTTTTTGAGGATTTTGATCTTTCTTTGCTTGAATGTTTAAATTATTTAGAGACCTACAACAAGGGTTAGCCTTCACAAAACCATGATAACAAGATAACATAAACTCACAAACACTTTGACATGATGCTTGGATATCAAATTTAAAATAAAATGATATCTCACTTAGATTTTGTGATTTGTTACAAATAGTGAAATTGGGTATATCAAAAATTGCTCTAATAAGTCTACAAACACTTAGCAACTTCATATAAATTTTCAATAGATGGTGTTACATTAATTTTGACATTATAATGGCCTACAAATGACACTTTTTATAGTCTGCAAATCTACCATTACATATTACAAATAACCCCTGAAACTGGAGCTTTCATGTACAATAACCCTCACTAGACTTCACTACAAAATCACCAAATTTTAGAAAGTGAATTATAATTGAAATGCATATGCTATGGGATTTTTCACTATAGAAAATTAAACCTAGGATATGTTGTTAACAAAATCAAGAGTATTGTTACAAACTATAAACCAAAACTTATATGATAACTCAACCCAGAAGCCAAAAACATAACACAAATCCATTACAATTCCACGCATAAATGTTGGAAGAATGAAGAAGGTGACCTCCGGGTTTGTTGTCATTGATGCCAACATTGGTTGGTAACTGGCTAAGTAAACTATGTGTCTATGTTGTTCTAGTATTCTGGTTTGGAAATCTTCTCAGTAAAAGGAAATTCTATGAGTTTTTGATATGTTGCCCAGGAATGTTAGTTACAAGTGTAAACAAGTTTTCAGCAAGTTTGTGTGATCCAGTTGAGTTATCCAAGTAACATAAGTTTGGTATTATTTTGGCTGAAAAGGTTGAGAACTATTTTTCCTTTGTGTGTTCCTTATTAGGTTTAGGCCGACCTAATGTATGGATGACACATTTTTTTTTGTGCACCAAAGGGAATTTTGAATTAGGCTGACAAGTCATTGTGATTTTTGGTGTGTTGACTTTCAATTAGGCTGACCTAATTGATGAAGGAAGATATAACTCTATATATGTGTGTGTATGATGGGCATAAAAGAATATATAGATACAGAATATGGTATGCGAGTGATGCGTCAAATGAAATAGTGCGAAGTGACCAATAATGATTGTATATCTGCAACTGGAGCAGAATTTTGGTATTTTCTAGAGCTTAATTAGAACTGATTTTTGCACTTTGTAGATGCACTTCTCTAGTTCACTTTTGGCAGTAAGCCACACCTTTTGTATCTCGGCTATAAACCATCTTTTGTATTTAGGATGTGAGCCTTTCAAGGACAGTGCATCCTAGCAATGAGCCTTGTAATATCTTATAACCGGTTATAATGTATTGTGAGCTAATCCTCACCGTGGTTTTTCCCATTTTGGATTTTCCATGTAAAAATCTTTGTGTCAATGTGTTATGATCTCTTTTATGTTTTGGTTCACTATTGCAACTAGATGTGGATTGATAATTGGATGGATGATAACTAATTTTGTTAGCAAAATACTGATTCACCCCCCTCTCAGTATTCGGTGTATTCAACAATTGGCATCAGAGCTTGGTTCCTCTAAGAAAGTCTTACAGCTTGAGGAAGGTCCCAAAATTTGAATACATGGCTAATAAATGCTATCATGTTCCTCTGGAAGAAAAATATGTATATGAGGAAATCAATACTGCTCTTGAGGAATTGGAAAAATAGTGAAGATGAGAAGGAAACTTTGAAAGGAAACTTGAAGGAAGCAAATGATTGCATCAAGAATTTAAGAGAGCATATCAAAAATTTCATGGAAAGGCATAGAGAAGTTAATGATCAGTTAAAAAAGGATAATAAGGACATTACCGGACTGAAGGTGGAAGTAGAAGAAAAGAAACAAATTAAGGAATGTTAGAAAGCTAAGATTCATAACAAAATTGATGAATGTACAAAGCTTGAACAATAAGTGGTAACCCTATGAGTTGATCTGGAAAAAGTGAAAGCTGTGAAGAAAGATTCAAAACAAGCTCTATAAAGCTTGATGAGTTGATTACATCTCAGAAACCTTCTAAGGATAAAGGTGGTCTAGGACTTGAAAAAGGATAAATCTTAAAGGCTAAACCAATTTCCAACAAAGTGGACAATCAAAGGAAATTTCAAGGCAATACGCATCAAATCAAGAATCAAAGGAGCAATACTGGAAGGAATCCTATCCAATAACCTAATGCTCAAAGGTACCCATATTTTAATGGATTTTGTTTCTCATGCAATAAAATTAGTCATAAAGCAACAAAATGTAGAAGTAGGATGAACTAGAAGAGAATGAGTCAGAATGATGGATTCTTTACTGGACAATGCTATGCTTGCAACAATTTTGGACATAGAGCTATTGAATGTAGAAGCCAGATAATGATGAATAGGTTTAATGCTAGTAGAAGGATTCAATCTTTTCAAGGTTACTGTTACACATGCAATATCTTTGGACACGAGGCTAATCAGTGTAGGTCAAGGATGAATGCAAATTTGTTTGATCAAAGATATGTTGTGTGCTATACTTGCAACAAACTAGGACATATCTCAAAATTTTGTAGAAGCGAAATTGGGAAGAAACCTAATCTGGAATAGAAGAACAAGCCTGTGAACAAAATAGATCTTGATGAAGTAAGAAAAGAAATGGAAAAAAATTGGAGGAAAAGGAAGAACCTGATAAAAAGGATAAATCAAATACTCCTGTATCTACATATGATGCAAATACCTCTTCCAAGAACTAAACCTAGTAATGGTTTTAGGGGAAGCAATTATAGAAAAATCTAAAACCCTCGATATATGAGGTGTCAAGCAGTGAACCAAGGATATATAATGTGAGTCATCTTTTTTAAGGCATTGGAGAAATTTTCGGTAGAAAATAGGCAAATCAGGAGAATTGTGGAACTTTTCTTGGTTTACAATGTGTTTCATAAAGTGGCGGGAAGCTTTAGAGCTGAAAAGCAATAAATATGAATTAGGGAAAAATTCGTAAGTAATAAAGTAAGAGACTAAGTTAAGGAAAAGCACATTTGCGTAATTTGGAAGAAGCAGTGCAAGCTGAAGTGAGATTGAAGGCGATTCAGAGCATCATACATCAAAACCCTAGTTCTTGACAAGCAGAAAAGATATTCTTTGTTATATGAATTCTATGGATTTTAAATTTGAAGGAACTCTTTGTTAAGCTTATTAAATATTGTTTGGGGAATATGGCCACTCCCACTATTGTGGAAATATCTGAGAGACCCCAATCTAGATTTAGAAGATGTTCATGGAAAGTGTATGAAAATGACCTCACGGGTGTGTTCTCACACATTCCAAGCCATGTGCTACCAACCAAAGATCCAAGAACATACATTCATGGGAAACTAGAAGAATCCAATCACCAAGAGTTGAAGGATTTGTGGGATAATGTGTTGATGGGAGATGACCTACTGCTTAAGGAAGAATATGAAAACCTAGTTCAAATGAAGCTGAAAGTTTGGAACTAGTTTCAAAACTTTTCCAATGAGAGTGAGGCAAAAAAATTTAGAATGGCCCTTAGTAGGGTTCATAGCAAATTTGTGTGGGAAAATGAATCAAGGGTTATCAACAAGGAGGCAATTCAAGCTATAACTGGTCTTTATGATACTAGAACCATGCTAGTTCTAAAGGCAGTGAAAAATGATGAAGTCACAATGCTGACTGGTGCTAAGTTTGATGGAAGAGCTTTAACTACGAAGTCTATTGTAAACCTTGCCGTCAAGTATGCTTCCATCATGATTGGGTAGAAAATCTATTTCACCAACCAAGCAAATTCAATATTTGTTATGACAATTCACAGTACTTATGAAATGGTGGAGAATGGAAAAGATTTTGATCTTTGTGAGTTGCTTAGGTTGCAACTTATGGAAAACTTGAGTATGAAAAAGGCGAAGAATCACTTTTTTAAATTTGGCACTTTAGTTGTTTGTTTGTTATTCTATTTCCTAAGGGAGTTACTAGGAAGAAAAGGTATAATATGGGATAACACTAGACCGGTTGCTCATCAGATTTTTGACCATCTGTGCAATCTAGGAGATTTTAGAGCACAAAATAATTCCCTAACTACTTTCTTTGTAGTATTTCAGAATGAGATGCATGAAAGAGATATGATTCTAAGGAGTTTGGTGAAGAAGTATGAGGAGATAACCTTTCTTGTGTCTACATATGAATGCATCATTGAGGCCGTAGAGATCAGAATTCAATGGATTGAACCTTTGGGATATGAGGTTGAAGAACAAATGGAAAAGAGGTACATTGAGATTCTGTTGGCCAGTCCTAAGGACCCCTCTCTACCTAGGCATGGTACATATGAGGAGACATATACTAAAATTCATTTGGAGGCTATTGCATATAAAAGAAGAAAGAAGGTTGAAGCTTTCTTCCAAGGTCAAACATACTCCAAGGATGATATAAAATAGTTGAGGGAGGCTCTTGATGAAAGGAAAGCCAAATTTGTTGAACAAGCCTCTAAACCCAGAAAATTAGTAAGACTATCTTTCGGTGCTACACCAATGCCTATCTCTAGTACTACCACCTCCATTGCTGCTAATGTTGTGAAAGGGAAGAAGAAAGAACCAATTTTCCCTACATTTGTTGATATTTCTACCCCTATTGGTTTCAATACCGGGACATTTAAGAAGAAGGATATACCCACTATTGCTCCATCTATTACTTCAAGAAGAAGAAGAGTGAAACAAAAGGTTGATAGGAAAAGAAGTTTGAGTGATGTTGTTGAGGATGGAATAGAACTTGGCTTAGAAGAAGAGCAACAACTGAAAAGAAACAAAAAGGATAGTACATCCGGTCAAGGAGCTAAAACTAGAGTTGAGATCTCCACTAATGAGGAGATAGAGGAAGAGGAGGATGCTTACCAAATCCATGTACATAAAAAGAAGAATGTAGAAGGTTTGTTTGATCCTATAGAGGACATTCCTGGATCTCCTCCAATAAGTGATCAACCACCCTTAAATCTTGGAGTGTTAGTAAACAATATGATTGACGAGGACCTTATGCCAAATGCTGAGTTATATGATAGAGCTAACGATGAAGGGGAAGAAACCATCATAAGTGCTTTTATTCAGTACATAGTTATTTGTAATATAAATATGGATACCATACAGTCAAAAGTTACTAAAAATGTGTGTAAATAGTTAGTATTTAGAAGGCAAGAGGCTTTAAGTGTTGAAGACAAGATGAGAAGTGAAGCCTTAAAATCCATTAGTTCCACTTTTTCAAAGATAGAAGTTTCAAATCTGCTAAAAGAATGTTCTACATTGTTTAGAGTCAAGTAGAGAGTTAATATGTTAATGACTATGGAAAAAGTAAGGAAAGAAACTTAGGATGTGATCAGGCAATTAGCTAGGAGCCATGGGACAAGAACTAGTTCTTCGTCCCACCCTACTCAGGCACAAGAACATGCTACTGTTGTAGAAGTGATGGATAATCCAATATTGGAGACTATTGATGAGACACTTGGAGCTTCAGAGACCCCTACCCCTCTGAATGACACAAAATAAACTACCAGCAAAAGATCTGATGATCATCATAAAGATCATTCCGGTGATAAGAGAGAAGAACATCAAGAATCTACCATAAATAGGGAAGAGAAAAAAAAAAGATGAAAGTGAAGGGAGTAAGGACAAAAAGAAGAATAATGACAAGGATGATGAGGATAGAAGGGAGAAAGAAAATAGAGAGAAGTCCTCTAGAAATTCATATGGAGAAGAAGAAGAAAAAGAAAAGGAAAAAGAAGAAGAAGAAAATGAAGAAAATAAGAAAGAGGAAGACAAGGAAGCCATTCCAGCTGAAAAAGAGCAAAGAAGAAATTTTCAAGGGGCCCAAACCATCAAAGCCATTAATAGAATCATTCAGAAGTACTCTTAAAGGTCTTCTTTTAAGGAAAACTGTACTTCAACTTATGCTTCCACCTCAGCTAGTCAAATTGCCATCACACCTAGGTTATGTGGACTTGACAAAGATTACACATAGTGATAAAATAAAACTAAGTGGTGATTTTCTTAGCTTTGTCACACAAGAAGTTATAGAGTCATATCAAAATGGAAATGAATTAATAAATGAAGCTATCAAAGCTTTATAGGAGATAACTCCCGGTGTTACATCAGATAACTCTTTAGCTCCAATTGAAAATTTGAGGCTTATAGTTGATTTCTAAGTCAAAGAATACATGTCTAACCTCAAGTTACAGGCTGCAAAAGAAGTGGAGTTGAGTATGCTAGAGAAAAGGCTGTTGTTTCTACAAGACAAGTGTACAATTACATGTGACAAGGCTTTGCAAACTTTGAAAGAGGTAAGGGAATGCAACGAGGAATCCCAACTACTATTTGTTTACTACATGAAGTGACCAGAAGCCACTCAAGGTATCAAGGATTTAATAGACTTAATTGAGTCTCAACTTGCTGATGCCTCTAGAGATTATAAGATTCCAGATGATAGAAGCTATATTAGGTGGGTTTCTATTGCAGATCTTCATAGTAAAATTTTCATCCCACAGAGGTAGAAAGAAGATGCTATGAGATGGTATTCCCAGCTTGGAGACTTGGTTATGTCTAGACATGTCTCTATATCAAATGCATTGATGGAAGCAAAAAAACTTGAGAAGATGAACATTGCTCCATCCACTCTGGAATAACAAGAAGAATGCTTTGCGAAATTAGAATCTCTACATAAAACTCTTTCCAGGGAAAAAGGAGTCTGGGATGACAGAGAGCTAGCTTGGGAAGTGATTCTCAAGGAGTTATAGTGTACCCCCAGTTCCTGATTTGAAGTTTTTATCTTTTCCTAGTCCTTTTTCCTTGATGTCAAAGGGGGAGAAGAGAAGAATATGTACAAAGAATGTTATGTTATGTTTGTGTCCTATACATATGTTAGGGGGAGTTGAGCACAATTTTATTTTAAAGCAAGTCTCATTTTTGGCACATGTTTCCATCAATGACAAAGGGGTAGATTGTTAGAAGAATGAAGAAGGTAACCTCCAAGTTTCTTGTCATTGATGCCAACATTGGTTGGTAACTTGCTAAGTAAACTATGTGTCTATGCTGATCCAATATTCTGGTCTGAAAATCCTCTTAGTAAAAGGAAATTTTATGAGTTTTTGATATGTTGCTTAGGAGTGTTAGTTACAAGTATAAATGAGTTTTCAGTGAGTTTGTGTGATCTGGTTGAGTTATCCAAGTGACAGAAGTTTGGTATTATTTTGGTTGACAAGGTTGAGAACTATTTGTCCTTTGTGTGTTCCTTATTAGGTCTGGGCTGACCTAATGTATGGATGACATGTTTTGTTCTGTGCGCCAAAGGGAATTTTGAATTAGGCCAACAAGTCATTTTAATTTTTGGTGTGTTGACTTTCAATTAGGTCAACCTAATTGATGAAGGAAGATATAACTCTGTATATATGGGTGTATATGATGGACAAAAAAGAATATATAGATATAGAATATGGTATGTGAGTGATGCGACAAATGAAATATTGCAAAGTGACTAATAATGATTATATATTTGCAACCAGAGCATAATTTTGGTATTTTCTAGAGCTTAACTAGAAATGATTTTTACACTTTGTAGGTGCACTTCTACAGTTTAATTTTGGAAATGAACCACACCTTTTGTATTTCGGTTGTAAGCCATCTTTTGTATTCAGGCTATGAGCCTTTCAAGGATAGTGCATCCTGGCAGTGAGCCCTGTAATATCTTATAACTAGTTATAATATATTGTGAGCTATTCCTCACCGAAGTTTTTCCCACTTTGGGTTTTCCATATAAAAATTTTGGTGTCAATGTGTATGATATATTTTATGTTTTGGTTCACTATTGTAGCTAGATGTGGATTGATAATTGGATGGTTGATAATTAATTTTGTTAGCAGAATACTAATTAACCCCCCTCGCAATATTCAACGTATTCAACAATAAATCCCCAAACTCCCTACAAAGTTTATAATCAACAACATATATTCAAACACTCCAAAAATCAGTAGCCATTGCTGCTAAGAACAACAACCAATCTGAAATCCCAAAAATCACACTATGCACTCCAAACTACACTACTCTAACCAACTATTTGACGAAATAAACTTCCAAACTTGAAATCCTTTAGCATTGTTGCAAATTCTAGATGAAATTGCTTTGAAGAATCTCAAAACCACTATCTTTGAGCGTTTATCTCCTTGGCTAATCATCCTTGGAGATCTCTTCCTAATTTTTTTTTATTAGACTTTGTAGGAATCACAACATGTGAGAGGAAAATCATAAATATAGAATGAATGAAGTTCTCCAAAAACAAAATTATTAAGAACCACTCCTAACCAACTTGGGTGCCCAAATATCAATGCCCATGATGAAGATGCTTGCATGCCAAGAAATAAACCTCTTGCAGAATCTAAACTAGTGTCTTGTAAACTTGGTGGAAATCACACAGTTAAGAGGAATGACCTAGCTGAATAGTCCACTCAACATTGCAAAGACTTCATTAAATTGTCAACCAAGGCTTGTAAACTTGTGATGGCAGTAGAACTATATGTGCTTTCAAAGACCTGAGGTTACCTAGGTTATCCTTTTAAATGTATTTTACTTGCTATAAAATAACAGAAACACATAACAGTGAAATAAGTAAACTAGCGTTAATGGCTACAGATGCCTACAACATAATCTATAGTAATAGATAATTACTGAAACTAGCTCAAAACTACTCAAAATTCATATTTGAACCTAATCTATCCTCTAGAGAAATTCAAGTCAATTGAATGCATTCATGCACATGAACAACTATTATTGATAATTGTAATATGAGAATCTATTTTAACTTACATGCAACTTATGAAGTAATGACTAACATAAATAATTGCCAACAAAAATAAAAGAACTATAAACATAGTGAAGAAAAATTACCTTGAGTGTCTTGCTCAAGTGGTTGTCTTCACTTTACCTAAAACCAAATCTAATTTTTTAGATTCTATGCAACCATAACAACTTGAACTTCATTCATTATGTATTCCAAAAGGTCACGTAAAATCTTGCTTAAATATTGTATTCAAGAAAACCATTCCAAGCAATCAACATGTCTGTAGATTACAACTCAAAACTAAGAAGTAATTGATAACAAACCATAAGTATGAGATTAACCAACTAAATATACTAAAGACTCAACCACCAGCTATATATAGGCACAGATGATTTTATTCTAAACACAACTCTTAACTAAAATCATTAACTAGAACTCCCTAGATATCAAAATGTGTAATTAAGATTTGAATTATTCAAACTACAATTGGAAAGAAATAAGAGTTTAAATAGGGTTAAAACTCTGTAAAATAGATTTGCACATGGAACACATAATCAGTTATCCAGAATCCTATCAATAAAAAAATTCTTCTTCTTCAACGCCTTATTAACTATCATAATGATGCATGACTAACTCCATCAGGTGTCTCCACATGGTAGTTATTACACTCATCTTGTTTTGGCACTTCCCATGTTTCATTGTCTAGGACCTCCTTTGGCTACAAGCTACAACTTCTAGTTGTTATGGGCTACATTGTCTTCTTGGGCTACAATAGTTTAATCAACAAAACACATACACAAAGCTAACTACAATGATTAAACACATAATTCTAATCACATTTCATACATATCCACGTATAAATCATGTAATGCTACTATATCATAACTATATTTCCATTACTCTAATTTAGGTCCAAGGTGGTACAGTAAGCATAAAAAGATAGCATAGCATAGGAATATGTATGGAAGGATTATCTAAAAATGTTTGTTAAACATGCATAAAACATAAGGAAATGGACTAATAAATAAACTCATCACTTCCCTCAACTATCCTTTTACTTTCCCTCAAGCAAAATGTACTAGGGGTATAGATTGTAATGTAGTGTAATCTCCCTAAGGTCCATGGCAATATCTACTCTCTTGGTCTACTTTAGGTAGAATCCTTTGTAATCTACAAGTCTCTTCATTCTAATAAGCTCAACCTCCTCACATTCCTTCATCTTATCTCTTGTCCAATGTGGGACTGGATAAAGGAGCATAGGTTGTTGGAATGTGAGTGGTATCCATTTAGTTGCTTGATAAACAACAATATCCATGTGCCTATGCACTCTTTCAATCATAGATATGAAGTTATATAATGAATGAGGTTCCTTCTTTTGTAGCTCTAGAGTCAATCTGTTCCACTGTTCTTGTACATATTTATAACAATTATGAACTAACCCAATTTTTAGTGTTTGGATTCTATTGTAGTATGTAACCTTACTCTCATAATCTTTCCTCCTATACCCTTGTGTTTTAGGAGCAGTGATCATTCATCTATTATCTCATCAAGATCTTTGGACTCTTTCCTCACTGGAAGTGCAACTAAATTTTCTCTTTCTGCATACTTCGTGAGTTCACCTCTAAATTGTTCATCTCTAAAATAGGATGTTAAAGCTCTTACCTCCAAATATCCTACAAACATTAAGGGGTTCCATTGTGCATCCTCTGAAACCACATAATTTTGTAGATAATACTCACATAGTTGGTCTTGTTCATCAGGTGTAGCATCAGGAAAAACATGGAGAAATTCAAGCTTGCTACTCATGGAAACTGGTTTGTTTCTAATCAACCTACTAAATTGAAAACTTAAGATTTTATCCTAGAGAAACAAGGCATATCTTCTAGCTGGGGGTCTACACTTAATAATTTGGACAACATTATTTGCTATTTCATTTTGACTGTCGTTTTACTCAATTCAGTGTCCTTCCACTCCAACACTTTGGTGTGCTCTGCAATTAGAGTTTCTTTTTCCTTTCTCCACTTTTCTTTATCCTATGAGAATTCATCAATGACCTTCCACAGTTGATACCCAAGAGACAAATTTGTGTGGTAAATTGGGGTTTTTATGGTAGCGGGTTCTTTATTTCTTATTGTAAGTTCATCCCCAATTTTGATCATGGATAGTTGTGCCATACATCCAACTTTGCACCATGCCCATATATCTATGGTTTCTCCTCCAGTTCTTATATTTTTATCTCCCTTTCTTTGTCTCTTTTCTCATAACCTTGCACCAATTGCTCCAGTTGTTTAATTTTGTCTAGAGCTTCTTGGAGCTCCTTTATGATATTTCTATCCTCTAGAAACATTTCCTCTGTTTCTAAAACGTGTTCATTACCACCCCTATACAATCACAAATCTTCATTATTAGGGATATTTGGGGTTTTCTTTCTTGTTTTCTTGGCAATAAATGCATCCTTTGAGTCTAAATCAGAAGTGGTGGATATATACTACTTCCTCTTTGTAGGTGTATGCACATTTCCAAAGGTATTTCCCTTTATTTCCAAGTCTGTTTCAACCAAAATCACATCCTCTTCCTGATGTTCCTTGCCCTTTGTCTCTTTTTATGGTTTTTCCACACCCCCTCATAACACCTTGCTTTTTTAGGCGGCCTGGCTACCTTGGTGGGGTAGGTTTCTCCTTTTGAATATCCTTTTTTTTTTAATTTTGTGTTTTAAAAGGTGTGGATATACTACCTCTTCTTTTCTTGGACTTAGGTGGTTTGGAGAAAGATGGGATTTCTTCTACTGCTGGTGGCCTAGAATTTGACAGATTTTGATCTTTAGGCTCACCTTGGCTACATGTAGGTGAAGCCATAGGTGAAACAAGAGAACTTCCTCTTGTAGGTGCAACTTGTGGTTCTAGGGTTTTAGGTACTATAGGTGCCTCAAGCAGATTGTTAATATCTTGACAATTCACAAAGTCTTCCCAGGATACATGTGGATATTAGATCCTAAGGCTCTTTTTTACTAATAGGGCTATTAAATAGTGATGTGATAAAGTTGTATTGCTCTATTTCCTCTAGTATTCAATTGCCATCCTTTTTAGCATATTGTAGGGGTAATTGGGCACATTAAGTAGTCTATTATGCCGAAGGTGACTCAGTAATTTGAAATGTATAGTGTATAGAAGATTTTATCTGCCATCACAATTAAGGTATCTAATAATATAAGAAGCACAATTGGCCCAAATCCATGGAAGAGAAAGAATTTTTGTACCTTAGGATGATGAATCCAGGTTTTCTCCTCGTTCCTTGAACTCTTCCCTTGCATCCACTACGTCTGCTCGAGCAATAAATTCTACTTCAATCCTTGGAAAACCATATACTTGTGTAGTTGATCCTTTTGATGCATCCACTAACAACCCTTTTACCATGGCTTTGTCATGTTGTAATATAGATGTGAATCTTCTTGTTATATCATTATCAAACTTTATCAACTTTAGAAAGTAATCCAGTCAACCGACCCTTATGAAGATAGGCAATACCAATGCATCTTCTAATATCTATCTATGTGTTGGTGGCTCTCTTCTAATAACATCACCTCCCATTGATAAATCAATTTACCTCTCCCCAATGTTCTAATCTTATAAATTCATCTTAATTTCAACTTCACCACTCTCAAACCCTTCTCTTACTCTGTTATTTTTACATGCACTCCTCACTACAACTATAATGTAACTACAACTTCCCCTTCTCTATATTAGTTTAATCAACTTAAAATTGGTTTGACTTAGCTCAGAATCACAAAATTTAGGGAATTGGAAATTGAAATTAATAGCAAAAGGTAGGTGCAATTTAGGATAAAAAGGGTTTGCATGTCATGTTTGTTTGTCTACATTTAATTTTAGGTGGCGAAAAATGAAAAAAAATCATTGATATAGTACCCTCCCCCAAATTAAGGTTTGAAGTGACCTCACTTCAACTCATGATAGCTGAAGGTATGATTATAAAATATGGAATATATGTAATTAATAGATTGCATGCTTAATTTAATATGAAAATACATTATGAAAGCGTTTAGAAATCCATGATAATTATGGTAATGTACTTTGCGCACCTATCAAAGGTGATTAATTGAACACCACATGTGTGAAGTTGAGTAAAATGTATTTGCAGGATGATTTGATGTGACAAGAACTAATTTCAGGTGAATGAATGATAAGGTGGTAGGTGTAATGAAATGAAATGGAATATATGGATGATGGGTAGTGATGTGACAGTTCCAATGCTTAAAATGTGAATTAGCAACATGAAATAAGATGAGCATGTTGCATGTACTTATTATGATAAGACTAATGATGCATGTGTGAGAAAAGTGAGTTGAAAAGGTGTGAACTACAATTAATGTAGCACCAATGTTTGAAATTTCTTGCTAAGTGGCACTGTAGGTACCTTCAACATCAGGTTTTGTATGAGTTGTGATAGCTTTTGTTCTACATGTCCCTACTGTAATAGGCCCCTTACTAAATGGTGACATTTGTATATATAAGATAATTCCCTCTAGAAAAAGTACGTACATCAATGTGATTGTGTTGTGTGTGCATGTGAGGTGGAATAAGAAATCATACTTGAGTGATCTTAGGGGATGAGATGTGTATCTCAACCATTGAGTCACCTAGAGAACTTGGTACATCTACTATTGTTGAGTCATCATTTCTGGGTATGGTATTTGTATCTAAATCATTGGAATCATTGGTAGGACCATATTGCTAAGTGAGAGAAAGAATGGACTCATCTCTCTATATTGGTTTCTTGTAAAGTTTCAACCTATGGCCATTAACCAAGAGGGAGAATCTTACTGTATCTATGTTTTACAACTTTACTACTCCATTAGGAAAGACTTGGTTGATCTCAAAAGGTCCCAACCACCTAGATTGGAGTTTCCCTTTAAAATCCTTGTATCTTGAATCATACAACAAGGCCCAGTCTCCTACATTAAGTTCCTTTGTCTTGATATATTGATCATGCCACTTTGTCTTATGGTTTTGTATTATCTCAGTGTAATGGATTGCTTCCATCCCGATTTCATCCAACCAATTTGAGTGGTGTAACCTTTCCTTTTGCTATTGTGAGATCCATTTCCAACTCCACTGTTGTTCTTAACATCTTGCACTCAAACTCTATTAGGAGGACTGTTGTTTTGCCATTTACTAGCTCATAGGATGTGAAACCAGATGTTGTTTTCCATGTTGTTCTATATGCCCATAGTGCTTCTGGTAATCTAGAAACCAAATCTTTTTTGTGTAATTGCACTATCTTAATTATAATACTTTCAATTTCTCTATTGGTAACCTCCACCTGGCTATTGGCCTTAGGGTTATAAGGTGTTGAAATTTTGTGCCTGATTTCATATTCTTCAACCAATTTGGTAATGAGATTTGAAGTAAATTGTGGACCCTGATCAGTCATTATCTCCCTATGTACTTCATATCTAGTAAAATGTCCGCGTACAATAATTTAGCCACATTTCCATCTCTAGAAAACTATAATACCTTCACTTTCACCCACTTAGTCAGATAATTAGTGCAAATCAGAATGTACTCTTTGTTGTTAGAAGTAGGTGATATTTTCCCAATGAGGTCTAGACCCCATTTGTCAAAGGGAGCTAGTGTTAACTGTGGCTATAATGAAATTCATCACTCCTTGTTGGCTTACCCATTCTTAGGCATCTATCACAACTCCTTGTATATTTGGTAGAATCCTTGTGTAAATTCTGCTAGTAGTAACCAGTTGTGAGGAATTTGAATGTTTTCCTTTTGGCTACAAAGTGACCCCCACATGGTTCATCATGGAAAGCCTTCATAATATCAAATATTTCATCTTCCCTTATACACCTTCTCATGATATTGTTTGGACTAGTGTAGAACAGGTAACCATATATCCAAGAATATGGAAAACACTTATGCACTAGTTGTCTCTTTTCCCTTGGAGAAAAGTGTGGTGGAATTTGCCCAGTCACTAAATAGTTTGCAATGTCAACATACTAGGGTATATGTATATTAAGAGAAAACAAATGCTCATCTAGAAATGAGTCATATACTACCCATTTTGTTGATTGTGTTGGCAACCTTGACAAAAAAATTGCTACTACATTAGCCTTACTAGACTTGTCCATTACATGATTGTTCATTAAATATCTAATAGTTGTATGGTCTGTGTGGAAAAAAACTACATAACCAGTAATGTAATGCCTAAATTTATTGATGACATACACTACTACTAGCATCTCCTTTTTGTAACAGTATAATTTAGCTCCACTCCCTAAAAATTCTTGCTAGTGTAGTAAATAGCATATTCTTTGTTGCCTTTTTTTAACCCAAAACTACTCCAATAGCAAAATATGAAGCATCAGTGTGTATATGGAAGGGTAAGGTCCAATTTGGCCCCTTTAAAATAGGTTCTTGTCTTAAGGATTTATTCATTTCTTTAAAGGAATGTTGGCACTCTAATCTCCAATCAAATTCTATGTCTTTAGTCAACAAAAAAAACAATGATGCAACAATCTTACTGAAGTTTTGAATGAACCTCCTATAATAGCCTGCATGGCTTAGGAAGCTTCTAACAAATTTCTACCTCTATGGAATAGGTAATGTAGAAATGATCTCTATCTTATGTGGATCAACTTGGATCCCTACATTGGATATGAAATGCCCTAAAACAATTCCCCGGGTCATCATCATAAAGAATTTTTTATTACTAAGGGACAAATTGTGTTCTTTATATCTCTTTAAAACCTTTTCCATATTTCTAAGGGATTCCTTGTAAGTTTCCCCAAATGTGGTGAAGTCATCCATATTATCTCCATAGATTCATGAGCATAATCATAAAAGATGTTGAGCACTACCCTCTAGAAAGTAGCTGGGGAATTACATAAATCGTAGAATAGAGTAAGCATAGGTACCCCAAGGACATGTAAATGTTGTTTTTTTCTAATCCTCTGGAGCAATTTTTATTTGATTGTACATCTAGGAATGACAAGTACTTCTTCCCTGCTAAAGAGTCAAGAACTTGATCTATAAAGGGCAATGGAAAGTGGTCCATCCTAGTGCCGTGTTCAGTTCCCTATAATCTACGTGCATGCCCTCCATTTTCCACCTTTCTTGGAACAATGACTAAAGGTGATACCCATTCACTGTCAGATATAGGATAAATGAATCCTACATCAAGGAATTTTTGAAGTTCAACTTTAACTATTTCCCTCAAGGAAGGGTTCAATTGTCTTTGAGGTTGTCTAATGGGCCTATAACCATCATTTATATAGATCTTATGCATACATAAGTCAGGATCTATACCCTCCATATCATGGTAGTCCATGTAAAGGTTGTTGCATGTGCTTGCAACACAATATTTAAGGAATAATGTTCTTCTTCAATCAATGCATTGTTTATGTTCAACATTTTTCTTGGTATGATTTCTAGTTCTTTGGATGATTCTTGCACAAATGAGAGGTCAAGGCTAAGAATGATTGGTACACATTTTTGTGGTAGTAATGAATGGAAGATATGAGATATTTATTTCGAGGAGTTGGTAGGTATAATGCTCT
This sequence comes from Sequoia sempervirens, assembly GCA_007258455.2. Classification (NCBI taxonomy): domain Eukaryota; kingdom Viridiplantae; phylum Streptophyta; class Pinopsida; order Cupressales; family Cupressaceae; genus Sequoia; species Sequoia sempervirens. The sequence continues at coordinate 744,616,628 of VDFB02000003.1, read as the reverse complement.
ACAAAGGATCTTGTATACATGAGAGACAATCGTGTTGTTGCGGGCTCCCACCGCAGTCATTTTGTATTATATGAGCAATCAAATCATCTTCATCTTGATCATCCAATAAAGGGATATGATCTATTTTCATCAAAGTTTGTAGGGCATAGTGGTCTTCCTCATCCAAAGTAAGCCAAATGGTTTGCTCAAGATCAACATATGGTTGGGTTGGAGGATAGAGGACCAATTTCTTGGTCACAGTCCCATTAGATATTATCATATTCCCAGACCTATAGCCTATGAATGCATCAACTGTAGCTAACCATGGTCTACCTAGAATGAGTGGATATCTTGCAAGGTTGATCTTTGGCTATAAAACTATGAAATTAGTAGGATATTCCCAAGAATCTAATGCAATAACTGAATCTTCAATGATTTCTTTAGGTTTGGCTAACTGGAGTAATTGCATTATTTCTTTAGTCATGACATTTATTGCTCCCCTAAGTCTATCAAGGTGTTCTTGATAAGGGTACCATTAATATTAACATCCACTATTGGACTACTAGGGTTTGTTTATTTAGGGACAGTTATATTTCCTAGCATGATATCGACAAAGTTTACTAGGACATGAACTGTCTGAGGGTCCTTCCTTTTTCTCCCTAGTTTTTGAAGACATAGGTCCCTGACTGCCTTGGTATAGATTGGAATGTCCTTAATAGCTTGGATGAGGGGGATCTTGATATTGAATTACTTAATTTGACCCAATAGGTCTACCTTAGCTTGGGTATGATGTTTTTGAATGGTTAAGCATTCAGGGAAAGGAGACTTTAGACTTGAGGTGGTTCGGTGCACTTGATTTGACTTAGGCTCTAGAGGTGATTTGTCTGAAGCTTCAACTATAGGTTCCTCATTCTCCATCTCAATAATTTGAGGGGATGAAGGTCTATCTAGTTATTTCCTTGACCTGAGGTGGACAACACTCACCTCTACCCCATAGGTGGGGTATTGCATATCCTTGTTAATATAAGCCTATTGGATAGACTTGTTGTTAGGGTTAGGTATAGGTTGGGTAGGTAATTGTGGTGGTCTTGGTGGCTGAGGTGTAAGATTTGATGGATTAGGCATAATGGCTTGTTGTTGTGGTTGAGGAGGAATCATAGGCTACTGATGATTTATGTTTTGTTTCTCCACTACTGACCTTTTTGCTATTGTGGCTACCACTGGTTTTGTTGTGTTGGCCATTGAGGATTATAATTGGAACCTTGTAAATTCTATTTTGGCCAAGGATTTAGGTGTTGTTGGTTCCAATTTTGCTGAGGTAGTTGCCATTGTTGAGGGTTTTGCAATTGGATTTGGTTATTAGGCCAGGGTTGAGAATTCCAAGTAGAAAAATTATGATTTCCAATTGGAAAAGATGAATTGAAATTAAGAGGGTCTTGTGGTATACCTTGTCTTTATTTCCATGGCCTTTCTTGAGCTATGTAAAATAGTTGTCCATCCTCTCCTTCAAGTGGCTAAAAATTAGGTTTCTCTATTTTTACCATTGAATACTAGCCACCCTCTTGCATTTACAATTTGCTTTCCTTTGTCTACAGCTGGGGCAGTATTCAATGAGAATTGCTTGAACTTCCTCTTGATTCTTCTTTATATGGAGAGTGTCCAAATAAGTTGTTGGGTGACTGATAATGTCCTCCTTCATGTTGGACAACAAATTAATTAACTCTATCATTGAAACCCCAGTGGATGATTTGCCAATGGTGGATGTCCTCTCTCCTCTTGGCTTCTTAGTGAAGGTCCTAGAGTAATTTCTGTAGACCCTGCAATTTCTTCAAATGGTAGTTGAGAAACATCCCCTTGCCCAATAAGATTGAGGGCACCCATACAGTCCTCATGGACTCCCCTCAAAAATACTAACTTGAGGGATTCTTCAGATAGCTTGTTTTGTGGGTTTTTCTTCAAAGAGAATTGAAATCTCTCTACATAGTCCTCTAATGGTTCATATTCCTTTTGTGAAATTTTAAAAATGTCATCTCTCCTCCTATTAAGTCCTCTACAATAGTCTTGGTACTTTTCCAAGAATAATGTTTTCATGACATCCTAATCTAGAATAACATCCTTGCCTAATCCCATAAACCATCTTAGTGCGACATCTTTTAGAGTGGTAGGGAAGAGCTTGAGCCTATGAGCATCAAAATTATATTTGTAACTCCTGCATAGGACATAAAACTCAAAAACAATGTGTCTGGATCTTCAGTCACCAAACCATAAAAGATTGGTAATGCTAAAGGAGGGATATTCTTTAGCACAGTAGCCCTTTCTTGGTGGGTGATTAGAAACTCAAAGGTCATATGTTATAGATCATCTCCTGGTGCATCACCCATGATTCAATATGTCCCCTTTGTTGGTGAAAGGGAAGTTTCTTCTTCAGTAATATACTCGCTCCAAGTACTGGAGTCACCAATATCTTTTATGGCTTCTTGGCATGTAGAGGGGAGAAATCTCCCCAAAGAGTCTCTCTACCTCTACATACAATAAATATGGCTTTGTATAATAGCGGTTCTGCACAATATTAGTGAAATTTCTGGTACGTTGATAAGATAAAACCTAATAGTCCTAATGCTAAAAATAAAGTGTAAACTATGAAAGTTTGGAAAAACATGTCTATGAAGGTAGCACCATCCCTGACAATAGTTCCAAAAATGTAGAGTCTAAACTAGTGTCTTGTAAACTTGGTGGAAATTGCACAATTCAGAGGAATGACCTAGTTGAATAGTTAACTCAACATTGTAAAGAATTCATTAAATTGTCAACCAGGGCTTGTAAACTTGTGATGACACTGGGAATATATGTGCTTTCAAAGACTTGAGGTTACCTAGGTTATCCTATTAAAGGTATTGTACTTGGTGGAAAATCACAAAAACACATAACAATGAAAGAAGTAAACCAACGGTAATGGCTATGGGTGCCTATAACATAATTTGTAGTTGAACTGCCATTAATAGGTAATTACTGAAACTAACTCAAAACTACTCAAAACTGATAACTAAACCTAATCTATTCCTCAAAGTACTTCAAGTCAATTGAATGCATTCATGCACATGAACAACCATTATTGATAATCGTAATATGAGAATCTATTTTAACTTACATGTAATTTATGAAGTAATGACTAACAGAAATAACTACCAATAGAAATAAAACAACTATAAATGTAGTGAAGAATAGTTACCTTGAGTGGCCTACTCAAGTGGTTGTCTTCACTTAAACTAAAACCAAATCTAATTTTTCAGATTCTGCGTAACCATATCAACTTGAACTTCATTCATTATGCATTCCAAAAGATCACATAAAATCTTGCTCAAATATTGTATTCAAGAAAACCATTTCTAAGCAATCAACATGTTTATAGATTACAACTAAAAACTAAGAAGTAATTGATAACAAACCATCAATATGAGATTAATCAACTAATTATACTAAAGACTCAACCATCAGCTATACATAGGCACACGAGAGTTTATTCTAAACACAACTCTTAATTGAAATCATTAACTACAACTCCCTATATATTAGAGTGTTTAATTAAGATTTGAATTATTCAAACTGCTACTAAAAAGAAACAAGAGCTCAAATAGGGTTAAAACTCTATAAAATAGATCTGGATGTGGAACACATAATCGGTTATCTAGAATCCTATTAATAAAATAATTATTCTTGTTCAACACCTTATTAACTATCATAATGATGCATGAATAACTCCATCAGGTGTCTCCACATGGTAGTTATTACACTCAACTTGTTCTGGTACTTCCCTTGTTTCGCTATCCAAGACCTCCTTTGGTTGCAAGCTACAACTTCTAGTTGTTGTGGGCTACAATTTCTTCTTGGGTTGCAAGAGGTTAATCCACAAAACACATACAAGAAACTAACAACCATGATTAAACACATAATTATAATCACATTTCATACATATCCACACATAAATCATGCAATGCTACTATATCATAACTATATTTCCATTACTTTAATTCAAGTCCAAGGTGGTATAATAAGCATAAAAGATAGCATAGCATAGGAATATTTCTGAAAGGATTTTTTGATAATGTCCATTAAACATGCATAAAAACATCTTGAAATGGACTGATAAATGGACTCATCACCTTTATTGCCAAGTGTGCATTCATCAATACACCACTCCAAGCTTATTTTCCAAAACCAACTATTGACATGCACCAAAATAATGTCAAATTCAAAATCAATTTCCTTTTCCTAGAAAGTCACACCCCAACTTCGTGATATTATAATTTTAATATTTATTTTTCCAAATTATGTAAATGTGATCAGAACAATATAAATATTAAATATACATTTTTTTCCAATGTCCCTTGTGACCCTTCTTGACTTACTATTTTGGGATGATGGAAACTTACAATTTTTAGTAAATACTATTTTTGGAAAAAGGGACATGTCACTACCTACCTTTATTATACCTGTTCTTATGTGCCTACCAATTATCTATATTCCCATGTTTATGTTCCCTTATGTATTTACCCAATCCACTTGTTTATCACACCTAAGCTCACAATTATTTATATGCACACATTATTCTTTGTGAAATAGTCCCCTTCCTATCTCAAGTTTTATTTGTGATCACAAGGCCATCCTTGCAATCACAAAATCATCTTAATCTAATTAATAATTTTAAAATTCAAATTTAATTAACTTCTCACATTTACCCTTCCTTCCTAGGACCAAATAAACACATATTTGTGTGATGTGTTGCTATATTCTTGTATTTAAAGGTATCCAATGCGTTCATGAGATATGAAGGAATTTATCGAGCTCAAGCATTGTTCAACTATCATTTACATTACACACTTTAATTGATGTACTAAAAGAAAACTAGTTATGCACAAGCATTCTAGGAGCATTTGAATGGCTAGATATTATTATTTTTATTATTCATACACATTTCTAAGTGTTGACATAAGATAACATGTCTCGTTGTGAAATACTGGTAGCCCCACAATTTTTTTATAAATACCAACATTCTATCAAATATCAAAAACAAAAAATCAAGTCAAGATAAATTAAATGGAGTGAAGAAAATAATTTTGTAGATCGTGAATGACAATTTTGTACAAGTTTTAACTTAGTGACATATTTTGGAGCTCATAGTGCATTGGGAATGGTTTTTAGGACCTTGTTCTTAATTTCATTTCTATTTAATTGTCTTATCTTAAATATCTTAGGAAACAATCCCATAGCAAAGCCTAAAGAAAAAGTAATTGACACATCCTTATTACTTGGGAAATTTTTGTCCCCACCTAATCATAAACTACAAGATATCCAACTTAAGTTGACATCATTGGAACTCAAGTGCAAATTCTTTAGAGGATTGGGATTTCATAATTTTTAGAACCAACATACAATGTCATCACCAAGGAAGTTTTAATTTAAATGTTTTGTTGAAGACTCTTGTAACTCAGTTGATAAGTTTGTGCAATTGTGTCACTTTACCAACTCACTAATTTCTACAAGGAGATATAAGAAAAATTCTTGAGGATGGAAGGAGACATTAAAAATATCTTCAAGATCATGAAAAACATTCATGGAAGAAAAAAAGCAATAAACCACATAGAGATAAAAATACACCAATAAATTTGTTTAACCCTCTTCTCAAATATATGAAACTAGTACTTCAAGTAGGAGGGGAGCTTTCATGGAATTAAGAGATCAATACTTGTACACTTTTGATAATTTTGTTGACAATGTGGTAAAAATTACTATAATACCTTGTAGACTAAGTTATGATGATAGAAGAAATATGCATAGAGGTAAGCCACATGATAGACATGATCAAGAATTTGATATACCTAGTCTACATATAATAACCCTACATCAAAGTTCACCCCATATTTTCCCCTATGCCATGTAAGAGCATGATATTGAATTTCATGATGAAAATGAACCAAATTAATTAGAAGGTGATGATAAGGAAAAAATATTGATCAAGGGATTGAACTACTTGTTCACCTTAGAGAAAGAACTCAAACACTTTAAGTAGAGATTCAAATGAATGAATCTAGGTTTGGCAAACAAGTCTAATTTTAGGATCAATTAGACCAATTTGCTTCATGGTAAAATAAAAACTAATAACAATATTCTCATAAGAAATTGGAGCATCCCAATTAGTAGCATAAAATATAAGAAATTTGGGCTTCAAACCCATTTATTAGGCACCTAGAACAAACATAAGGAAAAATAATTATATCACTATGAAGTACTCAAAACTAGCATTCCAATGCCTATAAGAATGTGAAAAATTGATACCTTGGTAAAAATATTATACCCTCCAAAAAAATATCTCCCTTTTGGAAAATTAAACTAGGCCCTTTGAATTGTATAATTTCAAAAGAAAAAATGGATTGCATAAATCAAGAGAGCGCCTTTAGAAATAACAGGAATTTTTCAAAAAAAATTACTGTTTTGGGTTGTCTTCAACTCTTCTTGGCTCAAATCAGCTTGGTCGAGACTCCTCTACATAGTCTTCTGTTGCACCATCACATAGATCTTTGCCTTCAGGTGTGGAAAAACCTTTTTCTAGGCCAAAAACGAGGATTCTAGAGCACACAAGGGGATTACAAAGTTATTATGGTTGGATTAATGAGCTACCAAATGTCTCCAAGTGCCCCATTGGGAATCCCTGCCCTAGGAGAATGCTTATTTGGGGAAAGCAAAGCCCTTTTGATATTTGTGGGTTGGACTTTGGTCAAGATGAAGTTTCTCGATCTTGGGTTGACGTTGTTTCTGCACGACAGACTCTTGCATCCTTCCCTAACAATATCCCTATTCGATCTAGAGCTCCCTTCATTCCAAAATCTAACATTTTTGCTTCCATGGCGGATACACCTACTTTGTATTTGAATAGCATAGTTTGGAGACATGAAGATTGCTATCGAGTTCTTCATTTGTAGTTGAGGAATGCAAATCTTAATAAGGTAAATTCCCTCTTACCAGTTGATCCTACTAAGTGCTTGTCTACTATCTCTCTTTCAAATGTTGTTCCAAACATGGAAATTGTGCAACAAAAAGTAGACAAGAAAAAAATAGGAAAGAAATGGGTTCGTAAAGAGTGCCCTCTTCAAAAGACTGAATCTGGATATGATGGATCAATTCAATTTCCCTTCCTGATGAAATATTAGATGCACCAATATAGGATCTTAAAGATTGTGCATTAATATGTAAGTTTTGGAATTTATTACCTACTATTGAAATTTTAAAGGATCTGCTTTTTTCTGAATGGGATGGGGCTAATCATATTTTTGCATAGACCAGGGTAATGGTTTCTTCATTGTGTTTTTTTCCACTAAGTTGCAGAGGGATTTAATTCTAAAAGTTAAATCATGGTTTTTTAAGGGCTCTGGGTTATTTACTCAAGCATGGACTCCAAATTTTGATCCTTTCTCTACTCTTATGCATTTTGTTCCTTTTTGGATCCAATTGCCCACACTTCCTCTTGAGTATAGGGAACCACCTATTTCTAATAATCTAGGAGTTTTTGTATGTCACGACATGGATTTTTTCAAAAATCCAGACAAACCGACGAGGGTTTGTGTTTGTTTAAATACATTAAAGGCATTTCCCTCATCAATCAGAATTCATTCAAAGTATGTATATTGGAAAAATGCAATTCTAATTGAGAACTCAAATAATGTTTGCACTTCTTGCCATTTATTGGGTAATTCTTCCCAACAATGTGTAAAGAGTACTGATGATCTAGGGGATTCGCCTCTATTTGGTATTCATACAAAAGAATACCCAAATGAGTTGGAATCAGTTGTGAAACAAAATGCTTCTGAGTTAGTTGTCTCAAATTTTGTTCAACACCAATCACAAAATATGAACCCTGTTCAAAATGTCATGACAGTGAATTTACTTTCTTCTTTGTACAGGATCCTTAATGTGAAGGACAAATCTTTAGTAAAGGGAGCTTTTTTTTGCAGAATTATCTCCTTTTAGGTTGGGACAACATTCAAAGGTTGCTATTCAATCTTTTAAGGATACTAGACCTCAAAATTGCAAGGATTTAAAATTTGTTGTGAACTTACCTAAGGGATGGCAAACAAACTTAGATTTTTTACCTTGGGAAAGATCTTTGTGCTTGTACATACCGAGCCTTTCTATAGGAAGTGAGCAACAACTAGATGGTATAGTCTTAAAATTGATGTGGGATAATTCTCTGTTACCTAATCCTTTGTCACAGAGAAATTTTAGAGTCTCAAGTTCCACTCTTGACTTCCCATAGCGAAGATGATATGGTTGATTTGGGTTTGCATGATTTACATACTTTGGATGAGCATGTTAGTTTGGAGACATGGGTAGATCGTATTGCACATATGGTAGGATCCAACCTTTTTAATGAAATTGCTGAGAAAGTGGTCAATGAAGAAGGGGAAAGCTTGAAAGAAAAATGTGATAAGATTTTGCTAGTTTCCTCAACAATTATTGTAGATGACATACAAGGTATAGTTGAGCAGTCATCAAGGAGTGTTGATTCAAAGGATAGTGGATTGTATGGTGCTGAATTTGATTTTTCAAAACATCTTTATGTCAGCCAAACTCCTCTTGAGGATCCTATAATTAAATCACATGGTAAGAGAGGTAGGAAGTCAAATGCAGCTAAATTGCAGGAGGAAATTGCTTCATATGTTCAGTTAACCTTGGATGGTAGCATAAAGAAAAAATTGAGGGGAGCAGGATGCTCTCCTTGATCATTATGAAAATCATCTCTTGGAATGTTAGGGGCATTAATGCCCCTAAAAAATGAGCCCAAGTCAAGCAATAAATTAATTCATCAGGGGATGATATTGTTCTATTACAAGAGACTAAGTTATCTAAGGAGAGTTATGAAAATATAATTGCCAAGTGGTCTATCTGGAAGTCTTATCATTTTGTTGTTCAAGGAGAATTTGGGGGATTGTTAATTTTGTGGAATACCAAATCCATCCAGACGGAATCCATTACTAATACCCACACTAGAAATTGGTGTGTGTTACTCATTTTGATTTAACCTTCTTGTTGGTTAATGTATATGCACCAAATTCAACATCAGGTAAGCAAAAACTTTGGAAAGAGCTTGAATTAATTTTTTAATAATTAGGGGTAGAAAAAGTTATACTTGCAGGAGACTTTAATGCAATATTGTCCCCTCATGAAAAGACAGCTGAAATTATACCACCCCATAAGATAGTGGAAGATTTTAATAGATTTGTCCATGGTAATTCACTTGTGGATGTGCAACCTGAGAAAGGTATGTATACATGGACAAATAAGAGATGATATTTTTTGCAAATTGTTGTGTGGTTAGACAGATTTTTAATGTCCTCAAATTGGGTAGTAGGCAATTATGTTCAAATGTCTGAAATATTGTCGTGGTCGGGATTTGATCATTTCCCTACTTCCCTTAGTATTGAAGCCCAAAATTCACCGCACAAGTGGACTGCTTCTTTTAAATTTGAGTCAATGTGGTTCAGGCATAGTGAATTTCTACCATTATTAAAAACTTGGTGGATGCAAGCACCGTATGTGTTAGGATCTTACATGTATAGATTTTGTAAGAGAATACAGTTCTTGAAAGGAAAAATAAAACAATGGAATACACATGTGTTCAAGAATATATTTCATCAAAAGGATCTAGTCTCTAAATAGCTAGTAGTGGTGAATGAGAAAATTATAAGTTAGGTGCTAACTCTTCAATATTTTGAACATCAAAAAATTTTACAAGCAGAATGGGATGAGCTAGTATTGCTTGAGGAGTTATACTGGTGACAAAAATCATGAGAATTGTGGCTTAAAGAAGGTGATAAGAATACTAAATTTTTTCATATGTTAGCTCAAGTTAAGAAAGCTAAGAATGTTGTGTTTCACATTCAAGAGAGTTCATCGAGTAAATGGTTAAATAATGAAGTTAACATTCAAAATGAAGGAGTTAAATTTTTTTCAAATCTACTTTATGCACCAATACAACAATCAGATCAGATTGGGGTTGATAGAGAGGATATGTTACAGGCAATTCCTACTCTTGTCACTAATCAAGATAATGCACAACTCAATAAGCCATTAATTTGGGTGAAGTGAGAACGGTTGTCTTTTCACTCAAGGCTGATAAAGCTCTAGGTCCTGATGGATTTACAACATTATTTTTTCAAAAATGTTGGGAGTTCATAGGAAATGATCTACTCAAGGCATTGGACGAGTCTAGAACATATTCATCCATGCTCAAACAATTTAATGTAATGCACATTGCATTAATTCCGAAGGTCAAGGATCCTAGATCTTTCTCAAAATTTAGTCCTATCTCCCTTTGCAACACAATTTATAAGATTTTCACCAAAGCAATATACCTTTGTTTGTTTCCCATCATTCCAAAATTAATTTCAGAAGAGCAAGGTGGTTTTGTTCCAGGCAGGGAGATAGCAGAGGGTGCTTTGGTGGCACATGAAGTTTTGCAATCAATTTCCTTACACAAAATTCCTTCCTTTATCATTAAGCTTGACATGATGAAAGCTTATGATAAAGTGGATTGGGCCTTTCTGATGCGGGTATTATGGAAATTTGGCTTTACTAATAGATAGTGTAAATGGTTCCTTTCTTGTTTAAAGGGAGTTAAGTTTTTAGTATTAATTAATGGAACATCATCTGGTTTCTTTACTTCCACTCAAGGTGTGAGGCAAGGGGATCCATTATCACCCTTTTTATTCATCATATTAGCTGAGGCTCTTAGTAGGACAGTTAACCAATCTCATTCTCAGGGGTTGTGGAAAGGCATTGCAATACCTTGTACTGATTTGTCCATAACACATTCACTATTTGCAGATGACACATTATTATTTGGAATTGCTTAGATATCCAAGGCTAAGCATATAAAATATGTATTAGATAAATATTCACATGCATCAGGTCAACAAATAAATGCAAAGAAATCAAAGATTTATACTTTCCATATTAAATCAAGTTTACAAAAGAAAATTATTAATCTTCTTGGGTTTCAAATAGCTGAATTGCCTTGCAAGTATCTTGGGATTCCATTTCGGGGGAAAATAAAATTTCTTATTGGGTCAGCATCATTCAGAGCATTCAGAAGAGAATAGCAACTTGGAAGGGAAGATAGTTGTCACTATTAGGACAAATCTTGTTGATAAAATTAGTCATTTCTACCATTCCAAATTATTATGTGGTAGTGTTAAAAGCTCCTAAATTTGTGATTCTGTTAATTGAAAACATAATCAGGGATTTTTTATGGAAAGGAAACATTGATAACAAAAAGAAAATCTCTCTTATCTCATTAGAAAATATGTGTAGAGAAATCCAAAGGAGGAGCAGGTATACACAATTTTTCAACACAAAATCAGGCATTGGGGGAAAAGTTAGTGTTGTACATGTGTGCTAAATCACAAACAAAATGGTGTAGAGTTATGCAAACCAAATACTTAGATAATGTGGACCCACATAGAATTTTTATAGTTGCAAATCTGCCACAAGGCTCAACAATGTGGAATTTCTTGGTGTCCTGTATAAAGGTAATCATACCATATCTTACTTGGGAAATCCATAATGATTTAACAACAAAATTTTGGGAAGATTCGTGGGGAGGTCATGCACCATTAAATTTAAATAATAATTTGCAAGTTATTGACAACCTACTCAGGTCAAGTTGGGGTGACAAAGTGATTATTTTGATAGTATAGATGAGTGTACTAGAAGGGTAAAGTGGAAAGATGTATCTGGTATTGGTTGTCCAAATGATCAAAAAGAGGATTTTACAAGCATTATAGGTGAGAGGACTATATATTTCTTAGGAAAGGATGATAAGCTATTATGGGTGCCATCAAAATCTAGAGATTATATAGTCAAATTAGGATAAAAGGCAATAATGAATCAAAGGGAAGTTACTAAGCCACAAAGAACACTATCTTTTTGTTGGGATTCCTCAGTACTTCCAAAGGTTGGTTGATTCTCATGGTTGGCCATTAAGAGGTGAGTTTTGACAAGTGATAGGCTTTTGAAACTTGGAATTGCAGACCAATTTAAATGTGTCCTCTATGAGGAAGATATGGAAGAGGTAAATCACCTTTTTATTCATTGTCCTTTCGCATTCCATTCTTGGTCTTTTATTAAAGAAAAATTAAGTTGGTATGCTCCATTACTAGAAAACTTGTGGGATTTATTTTCAAGCTGGCCAGTGTTGCACAAACTTGCATTATTTGCTTGCATATGGAGAGTGATTCCTTTTGTAGTATTATGGATGATTTGGTGGCAAAGGAATAGAAGAATTTTCAGAAATGAAAGAATGAAATTTGAGCAAGTATTGGAGAAACTAGAGTCTTCAATAACGAAGATATCAAATGCGTATGTCCTTAAGACTAAGCATGTGAGATCATTATTCACAAATTGGGATTCAAAGTTGATACAAAAATGGAAGAAGTTAGTTCTTCCATTCAAGAGAAGTTTACACCAGAATCCAAAGCCTAAATTAGATAGAAGAAAATTTCATTGGATTCCACCTATGGAAGGGTATTTAAAGTTAAATTTTGATGGTGCTTCATGTGGGAATCCAGGTTTGTTAGGGGCAGGGATTATTATAAGAAATCACAAAGGATTCCTAATCTCAACAAAGTCAGTTAAACTCCCCAAAGGAAAAAATAATGTTGTAGAAGCACAAGCATCACTTCACAACTTGCAATTAGCATTTGATTTGCAAATAAAATATTTGGAAATTGAAGGTGATTCATTAATTATTGTTAATGCTTGTAAGGAAAAAAAAATTTTGTTGGAAAAGTAGATATGTGTTGCAACAAGTTTGGTCCTTGTTGGCTAAGTTCAGGTCTGTGCAAATAAAATACACATATAGAGAGGGTAACCTGATGGAAGATAAATTATCAAATGTTGGGTGTGAACAAAATCAAATTGAACAGTTTTATGGAAGTAATATTCAAGATTTAGCCGAGGATCTAAAAATTGCTATTAAAAATCAAATGATTACTAGCAAGGGGTGTGAAAGTAATAGGAGATATGTATGATAAAACAACTTCTATATATCAACAAGATATTTTTGAGCTCTAAAAGAGGAAAGTGTTTGAGAGTTATGCTAAAATTATTTACATATGGAGATATCCCTAAAAGTGATAAGCTATTGGTATTCCTTTTCCACATGTTTTTCCTAGAGAAGATCATCATTTTTGTTGTACAACTACAACTAGATCATTGATTTTTGGTCAAGTCATTCATCCCCTTCCGTGCAACAATGTGTGCTAATTTTTGGTCCTCTATCTAAATCAAGCTTGATTAGTACAATGGAAGTGTAATTTGTAGAACAAAACACTAAATTGGCATGTGTTTTACTTTGTCCAAACAAGGAGACATAATATTTTACAAGATTATAGGAGCTGTGGCATGAATTTATCAAAGAAACTTTTATGAAGCATCTCGATGAATGTAGCAAAGGTATGTTTTTAACTTAACAAGTGTTGAATTTTTGCAGTTCTTAGACAATTAGATGTGTCCGTGGTTGAAACATCATATTTTTGAGTTGGATCGAATGTGGGATAGGATGCTCCGTATGTGGTGAATTCTAATCTACTTTTGTTTTTTTGATTTTTTTTGGGGTCCACCTCTATTAAAATGCATGGCGATGTATGCATTTTACATTATGAAAAGGCGAAAATAAGATGGTAGGCTTAGTTTAAGTTAATATCATGTTCAAAATGGTGTAACTTGGATCCTAGTCATAGGTGTTCACAGTCAATAGAAACAGGGTTGAGTGCTCAAGGACAACTGAAACAGAGTGTTGGGTTTAGCTTATTTGTCGGGTATGCTATATGCTTGAAGGAAAAGGACAATTTTTCTTTTTTCTATGTTCTAGATGCTTGTTTGTCACAACGTGCCATTCATTATGTTGTTTCTTTCCACTGAACACTTTGATAAAATACTGGTTATTTAAATATGAAGTGCTTCAGGATGAAATACTGATGCATTCTATTAAGGATTTGTTAAATAATTTCAGTCTGTGGAGAATTTCATGCTGTCTGATGATTATTGTTTTTGGAAATGCTCAAGTAACATTATTATCTCATTCAATTTTTTTGGGTAGTGTGTTGTGCAGGGGCCACTGTGTTTTAAAAAAAACTGTGTTGCAACATGGAGTTTATACCACGAAATACCAGAGCTCCTTTTCCAGTACACAAGTGGGAGGTGCCATTCTCCAAAGCATTGGAAAGAGATCATCTTTCACATATTTTCAAGACTGATTACTTACTTGTGTATAAGTGTTTGAAGACTTTGATAGGTGATGGAATTTTGATTCCTTTAAATCAAAGGTTAATACTACCATTAGAACTGGTGTCAATCTTTGTTTCAAATGTGCTGGACCTAAATCCAAATTATAAGGATATGGTTAAAATTTCATGTAAAGTCATCAAGGAAGTATTCTTGCAAGATTATGCTCTGCTGAAGAGCATACAAAAGTATAATTTCTAGAAAGGGGAAGCATATGTGGGAAGAATTTTTCCAAGGAACTACTTGCATCACAAGGTTTTCTACTGTAACATATACATTGTAATGAATATATCACTGTGGAATAACTCATCAAGTTATTTGTACAGAGCACTAACTCGCCATCATTTTGAAGTAGGTGATGATATGGTAAAGAGCTTCAAAGAAAAATATCATGCATTATAATTTCTCCTAACACATCATTGCCATCAAGAAGATAGATCCAACAAACAAGTGGCAAAATAGAAAGAGGTGGTGGAATATGCAGAGTCTCAAGTTGAACAAAGAAATATGATTGCACATTAGGATAGGTCAATTCCACAATTACCAGATATGAACATCACTGCAAATCTCACTCAATTCCTCTGACACAATAGAGCATGCATAAAGGGTCGTCTGTAGGAAATGTTTGCAACATGATCTTTTAGAAGCAGTATATAATAGGTATGTAAATAATTGTTTTGCTAAATCTAACAAGCTTTTATCAAATAGGTTTCCTAGAATTTTGATAGTTTTGGCTTCAAAGCTTGAACATTTTGATCTCAGGTTTTTTGTTTCTATCAAGTTGATATCATATAGGTTTCATAGTATTTTGAATTTTGACTACAAAGGCAATATTATTGTAATTATTTGAGTTACATTATTATATATATAAATCTAGTCGGCTTATAGCCTTTTATTCAAAAAAAATAGACCCTTACAATATTGGGGCCATGCTTGGGTGGTGTCACTCAGTGTGGGTAGTGTTGGGGTGATAAATTTTTGTCACACCACTAGGATTGAGCAATAGGATTAAGTGTTTATAGAATAGAAAATAAAACTAGTTGAATGTCGCTCTTGGGGGAACAATGGTTGCAATGACCATTGGAGATAAGCCCCTATTGGCTGGGGTGACTTTGGCCTCACAATCATGCAACCAAGGTCCAAAAATAAAACCTTGTTCAATAAAAAATATTTAATTTGAAACAACAAATTATCCATACCTAACATAGGAGGAGGATGCACGACTAACACATGCCAACTCAAATATTTGCAAAATATTTTATAGAATATTTTGACATATCTAATGATGACTACAACCTTTAAAAACCATACAAATCTATACAAATGCATGGATTTGCATAGTGAAAATTCTATAAATCCTCTAAAAATGCTAAAAAAAAATCATAATCTAGATATTATCAAGTATTATATTAGTTTATACATTTTTAGGTATTTTTAACTAAATAGTGAGGTCCATTTTCCCAAAAATGCACCCAATAAAAGTTCCTAGTAAAAACACTCTCAAATTGAGAAGGGGTTTATAGATCTAAAACTTTGATACCATGTAAGAGTCACACAATAAAATCAAGCAACTAGGATGACTTGCAAAGAAAAATAAACCTTCCATGAAAGAGTAACAAGATATGAATGCTATAAAATGAAATAGGATACAATATGATACCCAATATACAAGAGGAACCTTGCTTATATAGGCAAGGTGAGAGATAGGGAAATATAGGATTATGACAAGCATCAAAATCATATGACATGAGACACAAAAATAAAAATATTTAAAAGTTCCCTAAGTAAAATTAACTAAGTGTGAATAGGGCCTAGATGGGAACTAACTAAGTAATGTACCCTATTCACAACAACATCCATTAGACAACGATCCCCTCAATGTGATAGCTTTGTTTAAGAGGCAAGCTCAAAGATTATTATAAGAGAGACAACCCTTAGTTTGGATAGATATAGACAACTATGTTGACGATTGTTTTTGCACATCACAACACTGAAAAAATGAAGTATTTTTTTTCTCTTGAAAGGAAATATAACCTTTGAAACTTCAAAAAGATAACCCCAAGGCTTCAATAGCAAGTCTCAACTTTGTAGAAAACAACTTGATGGTTCAATATTTTGTTGTTTTACAAGGAGCTTTACAATTACTTAGCTATAACTCGATAATAAGGGTTTGGGAGATTTGAAATTGATATGAAACCCTATCTATGTTTCCAAATATGAAATTTTAAAATAATATTCAACATCTAATATGACAATTTAGGTGATGCTTTTCTTCCTAAACTAACCCAATCTTAAAATAAAATGCAAAAGATAGGGTAAGAAGAAATTTAAGTGATGAAAACCTAAGGAAAATGACAATAATAGTTTGATGTTGTAGATAGACTAATCCATCACAAAACCAATTCATGCTTACTAAGAGACTAGCTCATAATGTTGCAAGAACAGTGCAATCTTCAAAGAAAATGAAAATATTTTCAAATCATGAACATTTATACAAATACCCAATTTAGGTGTAATATAAATAAATATTCACAATTTGAACCAATATTGAAATAAGGCTTAGAATAACCATACAAAGTAACTTACAATCAACAAATTACAAATGGTATGAACTAGAGATCTATCAATATCTTCACACTGCACCATTATTATAACTGAACTTTTATCTAATATTGAAGAAAGGAACCATGAATACATAAGAAACACCAAGTAGAACACCAGATCTCCAATATTGTGTTTGTATTGGTTTCAAAATTTCTAGTTACAATAATTCTTGTTCAACAACCTTTATAATGAGAGAGAAAAATGCCTTTTATAAGCAAGGACAACAAAACCTAAGGCAAAACCAATGGTGGATATTATCTCAACACCAAGGCCCAAAGATCGTATTTGCATTAAATATTTGGATAACATTAAATGTTTGCAACATATTCGTCATCCATCTCCAACTTAAATTAGTTACAAATATGCCTAAGGACATGTAAAAGTGCATTATTTAATATATCTTTGCATGAATTAAATTTTACAATGTCCCAAGAAATCCGGGGCACAAAATTCCAAAAATATTTTTAGCAAGCACTTTTCACAAAAAATGATCATCAATGAGACTTCTACTTTTTGACTTCTTGTTCATGGAAAATTTTACAAAGGTTTTCAAAGTAGAGGCGAGTTCATTAACTTGGATCTTGTAGCATTGGAAATCATATTGATCGATCAAATGGTGATGCAATACCATCCATGGAGACTTCTAGCTAATAAAATCTTGAGATTTCACCAAAAATTAAGCAGCCTCATCCATGAAATCTATTGATAATTCCTTAGTAGGCTCTTTATGGATTAACAAATTCCATGTTGTTGCTTCAAAGTTTATTCATTTATACTTATAGAAGCATCCACCTTAGCTTTTGTAAGCTCTCCCAAAAATTGGTTGCAATCCATCAAAACTTCATTAATTTGATCATTTATTTTCTTCACTTCTGGCTCCAGTTGCATAACTATCTCTTTGTGAAATCCTAGCACATGCAACTAGTAGTGAGGATTTTTTCACTAACTCTTTCTTCAAAATACCATCCCTCACTATCACTTCAATGGAGAGTTTCTTTACAGTCTCCAACTTGGGGAATACTAAGCCATGGTATTTTTCATTATTGCTAAAATACTCAATCAACTTATCCACTTCCTCGAGGATGGGAAAGTTACTATGCACTTGAATGGTAATATCAATTGTGATATGATTTAGGATCTAAGATGATTGATTTAAGAATGCACAACGTTTATAGTTTTCAAACTCCAAATTACTAAAATGAGATCAACAACACATAATTAAATGAACAAAATCATAATTCAGAATGAGACAAGAAAGAGAGAATGCAAACAAATTGATGACGAAGTTCATCGTAAGAATGACTACGTCTCCGGGCCCCTCTCAAAGAGTAGACCGATTTGATTGAAATCTTCAAAAATTCAGCATTGCATCAGTTTGCAAGTTCTTCCCTTTAAGCACGACGAAATTTTGACATTCTCCTGATGCACAGGAACAACAAATTATCTCTTCAAAATGCTCTAAGTCTCCAACATCTGAATAATTTTGAATCATGAATGTCCCCCTAAACCTCTAACCCCTCCTTTTCATACAAAAATTTACAATTGGGCTAATAACCAATTGATTTACAAAATCCACCTTATCTCTCCATTTTTACATAAAATCTTCACTAATCTCCCTTATTTACATATTAGGTTTTATTAATAATCCTAATTAATCTCTTCAAATTATTTAAGCCCTTCATTTTATCCTTTTCGGGCTTTTGTTGTTACAGGGATTTTCATTTAAATCCTTATAAGTTTGATTGTTTTATTTTTTTAGAGGGATTCATTTATTTTTAGGGGTATTCGGGTTTTGTATTACAACAAAACCGACTGGGCTCCCACTGTATATCGAAGCTATCGCATGGTGTAACAACCGACAATGATTTTGGCAACCGACTGGTTCAGGGTTCCAAACCCGCTGACTTCAAATTTTCACCAAACCCAACAATATTGTTAACAAAACATACCGATTGCCATATATGGTTAGCGGAGGTTGTGGGGCTTAGCAGTAAGGCACACGCGTAGCTGTTGGGAGGTGGGGGGTTTGAATTCCCCTTACACCATTTTACCAACAATTCCAACAAACAAAAAACCCATCGAAGGAGGATAAATAAGGTGCCACATGGCGTGTTGAGGAGGTGCCATGTGGCACAATATGATTTGTTGCTGTGTGGTGACGTGTCTGCCTGCTGTGTGGTGATGTGGCCAATGATTATGTGATGATGTGGCCAATGATAGAGCTGATGGAGTGTACGTATGACATGTGTCAGCTGGTGATTGACTAAGAACACTGATTGTACCATGCTGATGTTAATAAAGTCAACCCAACTTTGACTTCTCATATCTTGTGCAAACGAACTCTGTTTTCCATGAAACAAATGTCGTTGGAAAGCTTGTGACGAGTTCTTCGCATTGACACTAAATTTGAATTTTTTTGATGATGTCAATTTTTGACCTTTTTTTTCTTTGACCTGGTACTAGGGTTGACCAAGGTTTGACTGAGCATATCTTGGACTTCGTAGCTCTATTTGACTTCATTCGAGTTGTGTTGGAGTCAAAATTCGCCCTCTTTCTGATGATGCTAATTCTAGAGATAAAAAAGAGAAACTTCAATTTTTGGCGAAGATCCTTCGGATCAGTCCTCCCCACTAGAGAGCTTTTCGACCTCCGAGAGCTTGATTACTCAAAAATTGAGGGTAAAGTTCCCTCACTTTACCAATCTTCATCTATTTTTCCTTGCTTGGATTCATCCCCTTCAGTCCCACTTTAAGGTACTCAACTACTCATCTTCGTGAAGTCCTGGTTTTCCTGTCTAGGATGACATCTTTAGGAAATTCTAACATGTACTCTAGTGAAAGATCATCAATTGATGGAACCTAAATGTTAGTCTCCTCGTCCAATATCATCAGAGGTTCATACAACTTCAAGTTCTCAACATTTACAATTGAATAGATCTACATGTATGGAGGAAGATTAAGGCGGAAGGCATTGGTTCCAATCTTTTCCAAGATCTCAAAGGGACCATACCAAATCAGCTTGAGCTTCCTTCCTTCACCTTGCATTCTTTCCTTGCTGATATGTAACCGAATGTGGTCACCGACTTGAAAATTATGATCGATGCGATGTTTATCATGCCGAGCCTTGTATTTGGCTTGGCTCTTTTCCAACTGTGCTTCTACTGCCTGATGGATGGCTTGGACTTTTTGGATGAAATTTAAAGCCTTCTCTGAATCATGGCTCCATCTCCTCCATCTTCCCATTCTTCTTCTTCCTCTTCTACTACTGTTAATCCTTTCAAAAGCAAGTCTAAGCCTATTATCAAACTTGATGTAAAATTTGAATTACCTAAGTATTGTGGTGAGTTGAATGCCAAAAAGTTAGATGATTGGATCTAGCAGATAGAAGTGTATTGTAGGATTCAAGGCCTAGCAAAAGATACTTGTATGATCTAGTTAGCCACTCTCTAGTTGGGAGGTACAACTCTCACTTGGTGGGAGAGTAGGACTCAGGAGGAAATTGCTCGCCATGGTAAGGTCAATATGACTTGGATGGAATTTATTGCTGCCCTTAAAAGACACTTTTATCCTTTAGGTTATATGCAACAATTAACAATGAATTGGAAAAACTTTAGGCAAGGTAAGGGTCAGTCTGTCCAATATTACACTCATGAGTTTAGAAAATGAGCTATTGCTTTAAATGTTCCATTGTATACTTAGGATACATTACTCAAGTACATAGGTGGTTTGCATTCTTACCTAAGGCATACTATTCTAATGTTGAGTCCTAATAATTTGGATGAAGTGTTAGTCCAAGCTACTCATTTAGAGTCAAGGGGTAAGAACACTTTCAATGATAATTTCTCAAAGAAACCATGTAAGTCTAAGGAGAAGTCTAAGGGTAAAGAAAAAGAAACAGATAAAGGCAAAGGGAAGAAGACAACTACAATTAAGGAGGGTGATAAGCCGACATGCTCCCATTGCAAGAAAGAGGGGCATGGTGATTCAAAGTTTTGGAAGCTTCATCCCGAATTGAGGCCAAAAAGATAAAGATGCAATAAAGGCAAGCAAAAGACTGTTGTAGTGATTCAACAAGATCTTGGATCTGACTCTGGAGATGAAACTCAGATTGTTGCTATTGGGGTCCAAGGTAAAGGGAAAGGTATACTTATCTCTTCTGATGCAAATGTTTCTAATGCAAATGCAAGTACAAGTAAAGTATCTACTCCTCCTAAAGCTAATAAACAATGGAATGAATTGTTTATATTCGAGTTGTAACTAAGCACACTAAGATTGATACATTGTTTGATACAGGTTCTCAAGTCAACTTAATATTTGAAGAGGTGGTAAAGAAACTCAATCTAGCTACAACATCTCATCCTAAGCCCTATCCACTTGGATGGGTATGTATTGATGCACAGTTGTAGGTGACAAAATAGTGCAAATTGCGTTTTGCCATCATTGCTATTTCATTGATGAAGTAGAAGTAGATATTGGACCTCTAGATATTTGTGGGCTTGTTTTAGGGAGTCCTTATTTGTATGATAGAAAGGAAATATTTTACAGGGGGAGAACAAATATCATCTTTTTAAAGATAGGGTATAATATGTTGTACGTGCACACAAGGTCAAGAATAGTCTCACACTAGTTAATGCTAGTCAAATGAAAAGGTTAGTCAACTCTAGTAAGAACTTTGTGTTAATGCTTGTAAAAGCAAAAGAAGAAGATATCTCTAAGGAATTTAAAGGGTGTGACCCAAAACATAAGGTTGAAATGGTCAAAATTGTTTTCGCTTATGATGACTTGTTTCAGGAACCAAAGGGGTTGCCACCCAAGAGGGAAATACAACATGAAATCCAGTTGTAGCAGGATGTGCCATTTCCTAACATCGACTTGTACCATTTGTCCATTATGCATAATGAAGAAATCAAGAAACTAGTTCAGGAGTTAGTGGAGAAAGGAGTCATCCATCCTAGTACATCTCCTTGTGGTTCTCCAATTGTGTTGGTTCCAAAGAAAGATGGATCTTGGAGAATGTGCATCGACTATTGAGCCTTGAACAAGATAACGGTAAAAAATAGGAACCCTCTTCCAAGAATTGATGATTTAATTGATTAGTTAAAACATGTAGTTTATTTCACTAAGTTAGACTTGCGTAGTGGATATCATCAAATAAGAATTGCAGAGGATGACATTTGGAAAACTGCATTTAAGACAAAATAGGGACTTTACGAGTGGTTGGTCATGCCCATCGAGCTTTGCAATGCACCAACTACATTTATGAGAGTCATGAATGATGTCTTTCATCCTTTTATTGATGATTTTGTCATAGTCTATTTAGATGATATTCTTGTATTTAGTCGAACTTGGGATGATCATGTAATTCATGTAAAGAAAGTTTTTGATGTATTGAGAAAAGAAAAACTTTATGTAAAGATGTATAAATGTGAATTTGCAAAGCCATCTCTAGTGTACTTAGGCTATGTTGTAGGTGGTGGTCAATTGAAAGTAGACCTTGCAAAGGTCAAAGCTATTGTAAACTGGCTTAAGCCAAGTACTATAACAGAAGTCAAAAGTTTCTTAGGTGCAGTTTAGTACTGGAGAAAGTTCATTGCAAACTTCTTCTACATTGCATCACCATTGCATGCATTGACAAGTACGAAGACAAATTTTTAGTGGGGAGGTCCACAGCAGAAGGCCTTCAACACTTTTAAGGAAATTTTGAGCACTGCACTAGTTCTGGCTTTACTAGATCTACATCAACCATTTGAGATCGAGACTGATGCAAGCGGGTTTTCCATGGGAGTTGTTCTCATGCAAGGAGATAAACCAGTCTGCTACCACTCTAAAACCTTTTTAGGAGTAGTAAGTAACTATCCTACTTATGATAAGGAACTTTATGCTTTAGTTCAAAGTGTTAAAAAATGGAAACATTACATAATGGGGAAAGAAACTGTAATCCACACTAATCACTAGCCACTACAATACTTGAACTCACAGTCTAAACTGCAACAAAGTAGGCATTTTAGATGGATAGATTTTTTGCATTAGTTTCACTTAGTAATTAAGTACAAGAAAGGTACCCATAACAAAGTAGCAGATATGCTTTCTAGGCCTCCTGTTATGAACTCATTGATTATCCTTAAAGGTATTTCCATGGTACATGAAAGTTTTTCAGGAACAATATGCTAATGATGAAAGCTTTAAGGATATTTATTCAACTTTAATTGTAGGCAAATAGATAGAAGAGAAAGATTACTATGTGTAGGATAAAATTTTGTATCATTTAGGCAAGTTATGTGTTTCAAAAGATGAACAAGCACATGTAATCTGTGAAGCTCACACCTCTTTGATTGCAGGACATTTTGGGGTAAGTAAAACAGTTACTCAGTTGTAGAAATATTGTTACTGGCCTAAAAAGTAGAAACTGTCACCAAATACATTAAGGGTTGTATTATGTGTGCAACTAGTAAACCAAGTAACAAAAAATTGGGGTTGTACACACCATTACTTGTTCCATCCCATCCATTGGAAAGTGTGTCTATGGATTTTGTTGGGCGTTTACTTATGTCTAGGAAGGGTCATGACTATCTTTATGTAGTAGTTGATCAGTTTAGCAAAATGTGTATCTTAATGCCTTGTAAAAAGCAAGTTACTGCTGAACTGACAACTCAAATGTACTTCCAATTTGTATAGGTTCATTTTTGTTTACCTACTTCTATTGTGTCAGATTGAGATTCTTGATTCCTAGGGGAATTTTGGTTAGCTTTGTGGGGACTTATGGACACTAGACTGAAGAAGAGTATAGCCTTCCATCCGCATACAAACAGATAGACAGAGGTAGTAAACATGATAGTTATGCATCTACTCAGAGTTTACTACAACAAACATCCCAAGTTGTGGGATGAGAGTCCTCGTTATGTGCAACATGCTTACAACCATGCGACACACTCTTCTACAAAGAGGTCTCCTTTTGAGACTTGTTTCAGTTATGTGCCCAAAACACTGATGGATTTTGCTTTTGGGAAGGACGATGTTGAAGATGGATGCCATGATTCAGAGAAGGCTTTAAATTTCTTCTAGAAAGTCCAAGCCACCCAACTTTGAATTCTCATATCTCATGCAAATGGAGTTCATTTTCTATGAAACAAACGTCGTCAGAAAGCTTGTGATGAGCTCTTCGCATTGACACCAAATTTGACAACTTTTGACGATGTCAAATTTTTACCCTTTTTTTCTCTGACCTGGTACTAGGGTTGACCAAGGTTTGAATGAGCATATCTTGGACTCCATAAATTTGTTTGACTCCATTCAAGTTGTGTTGGAGTCAGAATTTTTCCCTCTTTTTGATGATGCCGATTCTTGAGATAAAAGAGAAACTTCAATTTTTGGCGAAGATCCTCCAGATCAAATTGCCTTATTGTTGGTGTCAAAAACATGTTTTAGCCAATTATGAACAGATTCGGCCCAAGACCTCATTTTCTCCATTTTCCCTACCTCATCCCTAGATAACACTACTAGGGTTACAACTTCCCTAGTGTACATTGAATTGGGGCCACCGAATGTTGGATGAACATTGTTAGCTCTGCTACTTGCGACTTCAATTCAACCTTAGTCATCTCAATTTTATGAATCTATTTTAAACTATTAGAAACTGACCCCTAAAACTGATCTATTTATTGGGCTCTATTTGAAAGACTAAGATTTATAGTTGAAACATTTTTTTTGGAAAAATGGTCTATCATCCTTATTTATAGCAAGAGAGGTGACATGCAAAATTATTGACCCAAAAGCACCCTTGGTCATATGAGACCTTATATTGGCCTTTTAATTCTCCTTAGGCTTCTGTACTTTGCTCAAAATCACCTCAAGGCTTAACTAAGGAGTTTTAATAATCGAACTTTTTATTCTTTAACTACTCTTCTAGCCATGTAAGGGAAATAGCCTTATATGTTGTTTCTATTTGTGGAAGAAGGGAGGAAGTTTCCTTGTGAATACCTTCTACATATACCTCTTCATGAATTGTAGGCTGCTTTGACTCGAGCTTAGGAATATCCTCAGTAAATTTTTCTTCTTTTGAAGGATTACCTTGGGTGGATAGAACTGATAAATCTTCCACCGAGTACAAACCAACCATACTCTCCTTTTCCTACTATTGTAGTTCTTCCAGTATTCTATCCATGCTCTCCATAGAGGGAGGATCTAATGATTATTTTGAAGAATATAGAGAGGTGGTTTGTGCTAATTGATTCAACAAAGACCTGTTGACTTGGGAAAGTACTATAGTAGCCACCTCTTTGGGCATATTTGAAAGGTTAGGGATGAAGGATTAAGGAAGTTCAAGTGAAGTGGGAAGATCAGAGGTAGAAGGCATAGTGGAAGAACTAGTGGACATGGTGAATTGGGAAGGAGGAATAAATGTAGGAGGGAGAGAGGTGGGAGAAGGAGATGAATCAATGGAGGTATGAGTAGTGGAAGGAGTGAGAATTGAAGTGGTGAAATCCATTGAGATGTAAAGTGGAAGAGGTGAAGTGAAGGTGGATGAGGGAGAAGATATGGAAATGGGTGAAGAAGATGGAGGTGCAAAAGTTGAAGGAGGGGGTGAAGGGGAAGAGTCTCCCTTTTCTTCTTCTACTAGTTCCAATGAAATAGTCCTAGACCACTTAGTTCTTTTTGATTGGGGCTTACTCCCCTTCGAGGTGCTAGCCTTCCTCTTATACACGCTTTATTTGGTTGTAGGCTTCCTCTCTTATTTTACTAGCTTTACCTTTGGCCTTAGAAGGAGTCTCAATATACTTCTATGTAGATTCATCACTTGGCCTAGTTTGTTCTTTAATTTTCTCTTCTTCACTAGAAGAAGCTCCTTCTTCAATCCTCTTGCATTCCAATTCTACTCCTTTAGTAGGATACTAGAGGAATGTGCTTCCATCCATCTTTTAATTCTTCTTAAGACTGGCCTATTTATAATCTCCAACTCAATCACTTCCTCCCTGACCTAGTTAGGAAGTGCAATTGGCTTATTTTCAACTTCATTATATCCATCCTCTTCTAGTACTTTGTCATATTCCTCTACTTGATCGAGAACAAGAAAGGGGCAAAGATTTCTGATGTAATCCACTATCAGCTTGGAGTATGGTCTCTTCCTTACCTCAAGGTCATCTTTAAAATTAGCCCAAAAATATTCAATGTCCAATTGATGCCCATACAACCTTCCTACTTGCTTCTTTATTTCCCAAGGGGTTCAAAATGCTTTCTTTGATTGTGGAAATTGAACCCAAAATTTTGCATTTCCACATCTAAAAATTTAGCAGTCTATGCTAAAGGACATGAATATAAACCTCTCATGAGTGCCAAAGGATATGGATCTCCTAGCTTGTGTTTTCTCTTTAGTAGCTGATGAGAGGCACATAGTTGTCTTATCATTTCTAACATCATAATTGTATTGTTAGGATACTTTGGAAATCTATAGGGAGCTCTTGAGAATCCCTCCATTTTGAAGTATGTAAATTTAGGGAATTGGATAGACCAATACCTAAACCTTTTCAACATCTCCATGATAGATGATGTAAACCTTCCGTTTGAATCCCCTTGAAGAGTCCTAACTATGAACATGATAAAGGAATCATTCACTTTCTTATAATGGTTCTTGGAATTTTGTATTTGAAGCTAAGGGGTGATCCCACAATAGTGGTTTATACTTTTTGGGACATCCTAATTTTTGCTAAAATCACATATTTTTAGAAAATATTGTGATTTAAGCCTTGAGAAGATCCATTTAAAGGATTTTAATTGAAGAGGATTTGATTAAACCACCTTAGATCAAACCCCCTTGGATAGAACCTTTCTAGTTTTAAACCATACCTATAATGAAGTCTCCTTTACACCTATCAAAATGTTGATAAAAAACCACTTTAGATTTACATTTTGGGGATCAAATGAATCCATTTAAAATTTATTTTTTGTATGTGGTACTTATTATAATATTCCCAAAAGGTATAATTTTAAATATATTTAATTTGATTATTATATTTTAATTTTTTTTTTGTGAATGCAGGGTTTTCATCGAAAATCAAGCTCTCTGTTCTGCACATGTGAAAAAATAGTAGATTATAAAAAAAAATTCTGAAAAATACCTATGCACTAGATATTGATGTCCTTGATCCAAGAAAGATAAAATAATTGAATTTTGATACATACAATTTTTTTTATATTTTAGCAAGTAAAAATATGTTTGAATTGTAACTGGTTTGACTTCAAAGCTTAGTTAAGAAAAAAATTATTCAATAAAACACTATGAAACTAATTACATGCACTAGATATCATAGTTACAAATCTAAATTAGAAAAAAATAGAATTTTATCCTTCATAAAAAGTTATGTGTTAGCAAGTACACGTCACTCTTTAAAAATGGTGTTTACTGTTAAAAACTAGTTTTTGAAGGAGATGGAAAAAGAAATGCAATTTGATTCCAATTTTTTTTTTAAATATACACTTAGAATGTTACAAATCACTAGTTTGCATCATCTTCAAATTCCTCATTGTTTAGTAGCTATAGGTGCCCGAAAGTGAAGATTTAGTTAAAAAAATTCAATTCAATGTCCAGTTTGGCCAAAAATTGTAAACCAGTATTGTGGGATCACCCTAGGGGTAACAATCATATACCTTATATTGGTTGGGATCAGTGCCAACAAGACCTAAGCAAGTTAATCATTTATACCTGAAGTTGGCAGCCAAGAGATATACTATATGTGAATTCATATTTAAAATTCCTAAATTCTTTACAATAGAGAACTGATTATGAATGTTATCACTTATGATCTATACCCATGGAAACTTTGTGGGTCCCCTCAAAATTTCTTACACAAAGTAGAACATCCAATTCTCAAAGGTGGAGACTGAGTTAATTCCCATTACTCTACTTAATAGAGTGACCAAATCATTAACATCAATAATGAATTGACTTATGTACAGATGTTTGGGTAGCTTATTTGTAGACCCCTTTGGATGTTTCATCCAAATATCATTTACCACCTTCATACAATCTTCAGTATTTACATCAAATACCTCTATGGCATGCTCTTTGGTGGCAAGGATCATATTCAAGAATGATGGGATCCCAAAGATTTGGGCAATAGAGGTAGTAGAAAGGTTTGCTAACACTCTCCCATCAGTAGCTATAATTTTTTGGGTGTCCTTGTGATAGTTCTCCCTAATTTCCATAATCAACTCTGGACACAACACTGAGGAGGGGAAACCAACAACTTTTGCTATTCCACTCTATTTGATTTTCTTGGTTAACTTCATCCTTTGATCCCCAAAATTCCTCTTTGAATTCTTCCATATCTAGATGTCCTAGGTTGGTATCCCTGACCATAAGCCAATTGGTGGTAATTCTTCTAGGGGGATCCACACCTTTGAATTTGTACTTCATCCTAATAGTTCTATCCATGAAACTTGCAAAATAGACCACTAATAAGAAATTTGATAATTCTTCATTGTATTTTCAATTACATGCTTTGAAAGATAACTCAAATGAATTATTTAAAATGATTAAATAAAATATACCATTAAATTTCCATTAGTTACTTACAACCTCTAAAATCATCCAAAATCAATGCCATATAATAATATCACATTTTAATACTTGATAGTCCATTGCAAAGTAGAGAGAACTTTGTGGAAAATTGAGAGGGATCCACTTTTACGAGGAATATAAGCCTATCAAACTTTTCAAAAATTCAAAACTCATCATTCTATGAAAATCTAACTCCCACAACCCCACAAAAGTAATACTAGGGATTTAAAGAAATTAAAATCAAGTGCACCCTAAATCTTTGCAAGCTAAAGTTTGAGGAAGGTTGATCATGAAAAATCTTGTGGCAACTTTGTCCCCATAAAACCTCAAATGAAAATCCCTCTCTATGGAAATTGTTAACATTAGAAACTTTGTGGAGATTTCACATGCACCTGACTACGGGAAAAGTAGCCCAATATGATTTTAGAGAAAATTGGACTAAAAGACCTTGTAGAAAAGTGAGCATGAAAATTTAGTAGAGAAATCAAGAGGAGTAAGATAGAGTCAAGCACCCCTTGAAACTTCACAAACTTGAGGTTTTGCTAAAAATCTACCGTAACATGACTTTATAAAAAAATGGAATAATCAAAATTTTATGGAGATTTGGGTCATCCTAGTCCTTGCAGAAAAGTGAGGTGTATATGACTTAAGTCGAGTTGACTCCAAATCTCTGTAACTAAAATTTCCACAGGAGATTGGCATGATTGAATCTTTAAGACTAACTCAAATTTTTATGGGAAAATGAAAATCACTCAACTTTTCTCACAAATTCAAAATGGAAGGAAGGATCCATTGTGATCACTTGAAGGGTATGCTAGTAAGGTTAGTAGGCTGTAAAATCTCTACACCCAACAATTTTTCACAAATAAAAAAATTACACAAATTCGTTGGCTGCAGGAAAATGAGCTCTATGAAAAATCCCAAATTTGACCCCATTCATGATTAATGGAAAAAACCCTAATTTAACCAACTCTAATTCTTCTATGAGAAAATAACCATATAAACTCTTGCAATCTACAAAAGTTTCCATATAACATGATCAAAATTCCTTAATCCCTTAGGGAATTTTAAACCCTAAAAAGTTAGGCATATGACTTCCAAACCCTAACTCGTAGGATATTCATGGAGACAATGAACATGAACTAGCCTACAAAAATCATGACGGAAGAAAATATGAACCAACACATAATTTCAATTTAAATATAATTTTAACCTTAATCTCACAAGCTATCCTAGCTGGCTTATATAGAAACTCAATGCAAATTTACAAAAAGCTGACATGCCTTAATAAAATCCAACCCAAAAACAAATATTAAATGTAAACCAACATTTAATCTTCACTTAACCAATTTAAACTAGGGCACATAAGTAAGGCCAAGGTAACTTACCTATAGCTCAATGAAAATCTGAAGTAGAAAATGTTGAGATCCCTAATAATCACAAATCCAGTCGCTCAAGAGCTCCATAGTGTCAAGATTAATCTTTAATGTAAGAAAAATGATCTTAATAATCCCAAAAATGGCATATATACATCAACCCATCTACCACCATTATTACCCCAAAATTATAGTGTTGAGCATTTAAGAAAATGTTAAAATCTGATGACCTTTAAACTTTGCGAGAATTTTAAAGTCTCTTGTTTTGTAGAAAATCAAAGTCCTCATTCCTTATGGAAAACTAGCTAGTGTTTGTTTAAGGTTTGACTACCACTGAATCCACATAATTAGAATTGTTGTAAAAATTTGGGGCCTCTAGGTTTTGTGGAAATATGGGGTCTGTTCAACTCTATGGAGATTTAGGTTTGTGAGGATTTAGGATGTGCTTAACTATGTGGAGATTCAAAGAAGACTTAGCCCAATCAAATCTCTGTAATATTTAAATTCTTGGGCAAAGATGCAACCTAGACATAAAATCAAACAAGCAAGCATGTCAAAAGAAAACTAACCTAAAATGACCTAAAGTAAGAACCTAGAAAGTTCAAAAGCCTAAGAAAAGAAAAGAAAAGAGGGGGTACTTGCTTTCAATGGGGAGTGTGTGCAAGGCACAACAAACTAGACTTATTTGGAACCCCTAACTATCCTAATCAAATACCTAATGAAATTAGATGGAAATTTAATAAATTTTAATGGAATAATGCAATCTTTGGAGAGGAGCACCTTAGGCACATTATTAATGTTATTAATAACTACAAGTTTGACCATCATGATGTCATAATAAAATTTTTTGTGCAATCCCTCAAAGATAGTGCAAGGACATAGTATAAAATTCTACTTGACACTAGCACTAACTCATGGGAAGAATTTATGAGGATGTTTAGGTTATAATATGGAGATAGCATGAAACCAAATTTTCCATACATGATTTAACAACCATAAGAAATAAGATAAATGAAATAATTATCAATTTTAAGTTTATCATGACTATAAGGAAGGTTCCACCTAATTAAGGGCCAACAAATCCATGTGGCTAGTGTTGCATTTTTGGCACTTTTGATGCAAATTTGGATATTGAATAATCAATGGCAATATTCCTCAAACTCTAAGGGAGGCCTATTATATTGCTATTAATTTTGAAGGCAATATGAGGGTGTCTAGCAAGCACATCAAAATAATTGTGTCAAGATTTCCCAACTAAATAAAGGTACCCCAAACAAACCTCTTGTTGTTGATGAAAATCTTGATAAGATTACGTGTGCAATGAAAGATCTATCTTAGCAACTTGCAAGGAATGAGAAAGGGTTTCCTCTAAATAATAATGATGCTCATTATAATGAAGCTTAAATATTGAAAAAAAGATTGTACAACTTAAATTGGTCTAAAATACTAGGGTAGAATGATGAATGAGTAGTTCCTAGTCAAGGAAGTCAAAAAACTAAATACAATGTAAAGCCCAATCACTTGAGGAAGGATCATGCAAACCTTTAAGAAGATGTAATATGGTGTGAGGTATGTTATTTTCCCTTTGATCCCATAAAATAGGTTGTTACAATTTCTATCACAAGATATGAAGAATTCCCAAATGAAGAAGGCAATCTTGAATGTTATGAAGACCATGAAAAAGATTAGTTTGACACAAAATATTATCATATGGATGGAGAAATAGAGTATGAAAATTGCTTTAATAATGATGGTTTTTTAGTATAATAGGACAATATTTTAGGCCTATATGAGTTCCCAATTCATGATCTAAAGTGTCTCAGAGAACTCATGTAGTAGAGGTACAAGAAGGAAAGGCCTTCAAGTGAGGATAGCAAGGCTCTCATTGATGTATTTTTTATTCAAATGAAATATGTATCATCTAAAGAAGATGCAAGTTGCTACTAGGAATGAGGTTGTTGCTGCTACTAAATTAAATATATCTATGCCATAGGAAAATAAAAGAAAAATTAAGGTTAGGAATGATAAAATTGTAGAAATAATAGTTTACATGAAGCCACACAATTTTAGTAGCCTAAAAGAAGTCTATCCCACATATAAAAGTGGTTGATATACCAATAATTAGTATTGAGGTTCCCAAACCCAAGAATGCAAATGTTAAGATAAGTGAAACCGAGAAGGCACCACAACAAGGACAAGAAACGATCCAAGGGAATGGCAATGTCACCAATAGAAAGAATATGAACACTTGCAACAATATCCTACAATTCATTCTCAACACTAATGCTATAACCATATCTCAATGTATCCCTTTGAAAAATTATGTTTCCATTAACTTTTCCCATGTCTTGAGATAGGTTATAACTTCTATACCTATTGTGAGAATTGAAATAAAATAGAATTAAAGTAATAAGAATCAAACTTTAGATAAAATCATAACTTTCACCTTCCAATTAAGCTCAATAATATGTGCCGGATAAGTTTCATAAGAGGGTAAGTCATTGGACTTATTGTTGGCTTTCGCCAACTAAATGTGTGACTCTTTTAAAGTTTGTGGTTTAGACTCTTCCTATTTATAGATGTTTTGTGCAGGTTTCCCCTCAATTCTTTGTTAAGGAGTTTGACAACCTTGCCCGTCAATTTCTGTGGGCTAGTAATTTGTCTTCTTAAAAACGAAGCCTTGTCAAGTGGGATTCTATTTGTAGGAAAAAGTAAGAGGGAGGTCTTGGGATCAAGCTTGTGAGTATGATTGGCTAGGTCTTAGCTGCTAAGTTATATTGGTGTTGGTGTACTAGTCAGGATCAAGACTGGGCTAGGATTCTTACTATTAAGTATATTTGGGGGGTAAGTTTTATGGATGTACCTCAATGTAGTCTTTCGGGGAGGGGGTCCATGATTTTAGATACTCTCAAAAGAGGGGTGAATCTCATTAAACAATGTCTCTTTTGGATTTGTAACAGTGGCTCTAATTCCCTCTTTTGGCATGATTCGTGGGATGGCCATCCCCCCATCTTGATTATGTATCCCCATCTTCTGCTTCTTTGTAATAGTTTTCTTGATGTTGGGTGGAGTAGGGTGAGATATTTCAATGTAGTGCAAGTTTTGGACTAGGTGGAGGTGGTGCATTGGTTCAATCCGCAAGAGTGGCCATTGGGAGGAACTAAGGAGGATTTGGAGTTCGCTAGGATTTTGGATGACAAAATGTGCAATTCCCTTTTTGGGAGGGACATTTTGGCTTGGGGCCCAACTCCAATGGGTAAATCTTTAGTGGCCTTAGGTTACCTGGAGTTGGATAGATAGATGTTTGGGAGGTTGGAGGTGCCTTGGTGGAAGCAAGTTTGGAACAAACTTTCCTGGCCCAAATGTAACTTTTTCTTATGTTTGGTTGTTCAAAATAGATGTCTTACCTGGGAAAATTTATGGAAGAGAGGTTTTCATGGCCCTTCCATGTGTGTTCTATGAAATAATAGTGAGGAAAGCTCCTCTCACCTCTTTTTTCTATGCCCTTTTTCTAGGGTGATTTGGCACTTTTGGTGGGGGGTTTGGAATCTTGCTTATGTTTATGCCACTTCTTTGCTTGAGTTTTGGGACAATATGGGTAGACCTCCTACTCAAACCTCTTTTCTTAAGTTCACTTGGATCATTGAACCTTAATTATCTAGCAGCTATGCTTGGAAAGGAATAGGAGGATATTTTAGGGTGTACAAATAGTAACGACTCAACTTTGGAATAAGATCCCCTGCAAGGTTCATGACACTATCTCTATGAAATGTGACGTGCTTGATGATGTGAATCCTCGTGATGTGGCTTTCATAAGGAATTTGAATTTAGTGGTTGGTGGCCCTAGTTACTTTAGTAATAGAGGACCTCAACTTACCAAGCAAAAAATTTAGTGAGAGAGTAAATGGTCCCCTCCTCCTTAGGGTGTTCTTAAGGTGAATACTAATGGTTCTTCTCGAGGGAATCTTGGCCATGCTGGGATTGGTGGCATTGGTAGAAATAGTGCCAATGATAATGTGTTCTTTTTTTTTGTTTATAAAGGGAAACAAACTAATAATCTTATGGAGGCCCTAGCTATTCTTTATGTTGTGGAAAGAGGTTACTCCCTTGGATGGAGGTAGATTATTTGTGAATCTGATTCATAGGTTGTTATAGATATGTCAAATGATCAAAGGTTGGAGGGAGCTAGTTGGAAACTAGCTTTAGTGGTTAAATAGATTTTGAGGATGTGTAGTCTCATGGAGTATATCTCCTTTTGTCATATTCCTAGGAAGTGGAACAAAGTGGCTGATTGTTTGACCAAGTGGGCTTCAAAATATGAGGATAGGTGGGATGTGGGAGATTGGAGTCTTTTGCCTCTAAAGTATGTGATGAATTTGGAAAAGGTTATTTTGGAGGACAAAAATATGTAATTGTGCCTTTTTGGGGTTCCTTTGGGGAATCCTTGTTACCTTCAAGCTGTTTTTGTACTGTCTCTTGATTTTCTAATAAAGTTCTTACCCCTCTTTTTAAAAAAAAAAGCTCAACAATAATTTGCATAAAAATAAAATGAAATAAATCACAAATACAAAACCAATAAAAATTGTCATTATGGATAGAATAGATATTCTTGAATCATTTGTGATATTTGTTGTTAAGTGCAACAACATATACTTGCTTGATTTAGGATGATGAAAATGTAGGATTGAGCTTCACTTTATATAAAATTTGAGAGGAAATTGAATGGTGGAGATTTAATATTGGATCATGAGTTGGATCGATGAATG
Source organism: Sequoia sempervirens (assembly GCA_007258455.2). Taxonomy (NCBI): domain Eukaryota; kingdom Viridiplantae; phylum Streptophyta; class Pinopsida; order Cupressales; family Cupressaceae; genus Sequoia; species Sequoia sempervirens. The sequence continues at coordinate 744,582,013 of VDFB02000003.1, read as the reverse complement.
GTGAGTGTGATGGGGAGATGGAGAAATCAATTTTATAATTGGATAAAGTTGACTAGGTTATTCAACTCATTTGGTTGGTGAATTGTTAGTTATTTGATTTATTAATTAATTTGTGATCTTGATTTAACCAAAATTAATTATCTTGTCAATGAATTTGTTTAGTGAGAGAACTAAATTGAGCAATTATTTAACTATTTTGATTGATAATTAACCCATGAGGTGTAATTTAGGATTTAAATTAATCTAACTGTGGATAATTTAGATTTAAATTAATTAAATTTATTTAATGAATTTGATTGGTGAATGAACTAAATTGATTATTTAGTGAATTATTTTGATTGATAGTTAACTCATGATGTGTAATTTAGGATTTAAATTAATTTAATTGTGGATAATTTAGATTTACATTAATTAAACAATAAATATTATTTAATGAATTTAATTGTGATAGAGTAATGGACTTAGAATAGTAATAATTATTTTAATGGATTAAGAGGTGGTAAGTGTGTTGAATGTTAAAATGAGATGATATTATATAAATTAGTATACATGTGCTTTTAGTGTCTACATTTTACCCCTCTTTGAAATGGTGTTGTGATTAGAAGATAGAATTTTGTTTCAAAGAAAATAGATATATACATAGGGTGTGTCAACATTGATGAGAGACAATGCACCCAACATTGAAATGGTTGATTGGTGGGATTAATTAGGTCAATAAAATTGTTCATTTACTGGAAGATTGGATTCAAAAGATGATTTAAGAATTGGAGATATTTTAGATTTATTTAATGTCTATTTGTTCTTGGGGATTAAATCAAATGATAAGGTGATGAAAATGTGAGGTGAAATCAAACAAAACTAGAAGAAAAATGAAACAATAAGTGTTGGAGTTGATAATGAACCCCACAACTCCCAAAAATTGCCAACTAAAATTTCTATCACATCTGAAGAGAAAAAGACATTGATATGCTCATGCAACCTTGAGAAGAGATGATCCAAAAAAGCAATTGATTATGTAGTGAATTAATATAAATATGTCTAAATAAAATAAATGAGAATCCTTTTAAAAGGAAAAAAACAATCCCTAGATGAGGGTTTGATTAGATTGAGACATGTGCCATCATTTCATGCAATGAGACAACTTAGCCTACAAATAACCTAATCTAATAATAAAAAACACTTAAGTTTAGCTTAAGTGAATAAAGTAATAAGGGATCTAATAATTAATTAATGATTCATTAATTATCAAGTGATTCCCTAATTACTCCAACAATAAGAATAAAACTCTAAATGAAATCATAACTATCACCTTCCAATTAAGATCAACAATACTCATAAACGTAAAACGAACACAAATTATCACTGTGGATGGAGTGGATTTTCTTAAATTATTTGTGATGTTTGTTGCTCAATGTGGTAGCATCTAGTTCTATACCTTGATGAAAACCTGGAAAACAAGCGTTTTGGCGACAACAAAAAAAAAGCAAAAAAAAGAAAAATACTAAAAAAGTGAAAAATTAGAAAAATAAAAAATTCATAAGATCTGAAAAAGTGCAATAAAAACAAGTAGTGAAAACCTAGAAACATGCGCTATTTGTGATAGATTATCTTTTCCATCTATTTGAGCATGTTTTGACCATTTGCTTTCGCCATCATTCCGCTTGTCATAGGAAAACCTCATGTACATATCTTGGCATTGTGGTCATGTCTCTCCCTGGCTTGGGGGAAAAATCCTGAAATCATTGGGGGCAATAAACTTTGAGCCTAAACCAACATACAAACAACAGTATGATAACATAGCAAACACAAAGATCACAGCGAAACACTCAACATTGAACATATATCAATCATTAAATGTTAAAAAAAAAACATCCCAATTGGACAATTAAAATCAAGCAATCAAAACAAATCTAAATGGATGTTGTTCTTTTGAATCATGGCTTTATCACATTAGCAAGAATGTTCAACTATTGTACTTTGATTTTTGTTATCATTTCTTCGGAGCAACTCGATGATGTCATGGACTAGAGAAGCAAGGAAGGAGAATGATTTTTCTTTGTTTGTTTTCTATGAGTTAATTATTACTACTGTACAAATCGTCATGGGACATGCTCTACAAAGTATCATTGATGGCATTTTGAATTTGCATAGGAAAATGATTAACTCTTGTCTGTTTACATGAGAAATGCTCAGGTCATCTTAGTTTAATTATACCTAGATGCTTGTGTTAACTTGCAATATCAAAAAATCATGGAATTGTAGTACTTACGTCATTATGGTCTAATTATACCATCGATGTTTGTACTCACTTTCAACATTTTAAAGGATCAATGATGATAAAAGCACGATAAATCGGCTATTGCGATAACAACTTTGTATCTTTAGATTTGTGTGGTTAAGTTAGATTGCATCCATGCTAGTTTTGCATGTAACACCCCTCTGATTTGCTATGTTTTCTCTGACAATTTAGATACATTGATAGACCATATTTTATGTTATTGTTATTCGATTGTTGATAGTGGAGCGATGATAGATCTATATTGATGAGATGATACACTATATTGATGGTTTATGACATACTTTATGTTAGTTTTAAATGTTTATTTGAGTGATTGATATATGCTCATTTGTATTTTAATTGATGTTGTAGTTCATCAGTTTATTATGACACTGTATTGGTGAAGGGAATGAGATTGCACCACTTGCATGCGAGTGCCCTACGATTCCGCGATTCTCTCTTCACGGTGTGTATGATTTATTATCTGGATACATGTACGACATATGCTTTGTTTGTAGGTTTGCAGGTACAAGAAAATGGATTCACCTAAATTCATAGGTTTGAGCATGTACACTACCCAATAGTAATGTTGATTGGGAGATAGTAATGGGTTTACCTAGTCAAACCTTTACCCTAGTTATAGTGTGTCGTCAGTCTATGTATTGGTCGTATTCTTTATCCACGTTTGCCTTGTTATTTTATTTATCGTGCAAGGTTTATTTGTGTGAATTAATTTATAATGTTATGATTGGTCATTTAATTAATCTGGATAATTGATGTTGAGGCTTTATAATTGATAAAATTAATTAATTTAATTTATGTTATAAAGTGATTTTATTATTAGATTAAATTTAATTTGAAATAAATAATTTATTTAGATTTCAAATGCATAATATCTATAAAAGATTTTTGGAAATATCTGTGGTTGTTGTAGAAAAGATATTTGTTTTGTAATTGGAAGTTAGAAGATATTTACTACAATAGTTTGAAAATTGATTCCTAAAGAGAATGATTGAGATTGATGAAAATAAGTTATTTTCACGGAAGAAAGAGAGGAAGTTGAAGATGGTTGAATTGGTTTTGGGTTTTGAGATTTTTAAAAATTAGAAGCTCTCGGAAAAGTTTGAGGATCTAGTTTTGTTGCATTCTTTTGGTTCTGGATTATTTTTTTGTTCTCTGGAAAGTGGTAATTCTGGGAAGAGGCTTTGGCAAAGTTGGAAATTAAGGGAAAGCTCTGCATCAAATTTCGAATCAACAAATCTTCTGGAACAGGTTCCTTATTGCTTTTGTAAATTTAATTTGAAAAGGTTATTTAAATTATTATTGTTTTACAAATTGGAAAGGTTTCCTATAGAAGAGGATTTCATTGCTTGTAGAAGCTTTGGTTTTTTAAACGATTGTCGAGAATATTTACAGCCTCTATAGAAAATGTTTTAAATCCTCTGTTAAAATTGAGTTTTAGAAATGGATTTACCATGAAGAAAATTATAGTAAAATTTTAGAACCTCTGTTGAAATTAAATCGAAACTATAGAAAACTTCTTTCTGTAAAATTGAAAATATATTCTGTAGAATTTTTATATGAAAATTAAATGCCCTTCTGAAGCATTTTATTGTGAATTTTGTATATACATATTTATATATGTATACATATATATATATTAAATATATATATACATATACATATATATATATACATATACATATACATATATATATATATATATCTATAAATATATATATATATATACATATACATATATATATATATATATATATATATATACATATACATATATATATATATATATATATATATATATATATATATATATATATATATATATATATATATATATATATATATACATAATATATATATATATATATATATATATATATATATATATATACATATACACATATATATATACATATACAAATATATATATATATAAATTGTTTGATTGAAATGTGTTTTGGGATTTTTTTTTTTTGAAATAAAACCTTGATAAAATCGTATGGCGATTTCTTGAAATCACAATTTTTATAATTTTTTTTTGCAAGTATTATACATAGTGGGGAGGCATGGCTACCCCACAACTGCCTCCCATATGGGAGGGTGGTGGTGGTGGCATCCATCGCTGCCCCCACTGAGGGTCACACCCATGGTTGGGGCCGGCGTTGTGTGCAAGCAGCGACGACTATGCTGTTCGTCGTATTCCGTCTGCATTTCTTTGGTTGCGATTTTTATTTTTGTTATATATATATATATATATATTTGTTATAGTTATTTAAAATGAATATTGGAAAGAATAATTGGAATATGTAATTAAATAATATATAATTAAATATATATTTATTTAAAAGGATATTTATTTAGATGGGTTTTATTGTTTTAGATGCATGCAAGCATGGTAGTTATCCTTTAATGATAGATTATTTTAATTGTGGAAATTGAGTTAATTAGTTTGAGTAGTTGTGAAACTGAAAGATAATCTTTTAGTTAATTCCTTGTTTATTTGTAATTGGAATTATGTTTAAATGATGTATTTTAAATATGAGTTATTAGTTCATTTGGACTTAGGAAATCCTAATGGTAGTTCATTTAATTACTTGAGTTGCTTACTTTAATTATGTATTCTTCTGTAATGGTGTATTGAGGGGATATTTGTTATTGTGAAAATGTAAGTCTTCTAGAGATTGTAAATTGTGGAAGGGTTGTTGTGTCTTTTGTTCACCCTTTGAGATTTCCTTGGGTAGTGCACGTAGTTGGGATTAAGTATTTGACATCCGTAGGGATGTGTTACCTCTTGAGTTATGGTGGTTATTGTTATCAGTTTTAGTGCACTGTCTACCCTTGGGTTGTGGAATAAGTATATTGTATTGTCAATAGGGGAGTGGCTTTCAACGAGGGCCAACACACAAAGTGGTTCCAGAATAACTCGTATGAGAGTCAGTTTAATCAATGGAAATTAAATAACCTATATTAGGGGAAAGGGTAGCTTAATACATTTAAATTGATAATTTAGCCTCGCTCATTGGCTCAAGGGCTTGTGTTAGACTTGAGATGAGTTGGGAAGGCCTGGAATGACAAGATCATTATCTTGTCTTCTCAAAAAATAATCGATTCTGCACTGGTATGCATGTGGGGTCAAAGTTTGTGAGAGGTTACCAGGATAACCCAGGATGGGGGTTAGGACCTAGGAAGATCTCCTAAGGATAAGCAATGTAAACTTTGTGATGACACTCCTCCTATGAAAATAGTCGACTTGTATTGTACTGTGGATATACTTGAATTAGTAGTTTTTGAAGTAACGTAACCTTGTGTTTGTGTTCATTGGTATAGTGTTGTTTTGTGTGTCTTCTGTGCCTAATGGTTGTAGGTTTGTATTGGTATCCTTTTACTATCTCTTGGCACAGGGGTTGGGCCTACGGGTACCACACGGTCGGGTGGATCATGCACCTTACACTGTTGGGCTTTCTCTGCTTGTTCGTGATGGTGGGATCTTCCAGTTCGGAGAGCTTGTGTGTATATGTGGATATGTTACTTCTCTTATGTTCATTGTATTAGTTTGACACTACGTATTTTACTTATTTGTTTTCGAGGAGGATCCGGGTATATTATAATTGTATCATTTTGTATGTTCTATCTCATCTTGGAGATGAGCTTTGTAATGGTATATTGCCTTAATGTAATCTTTGAGAGAATTTAATTATTGTACTTTGTATATTATGCAATGGGTTAATGCCTTGATGTATATTGTTTATCATGAGCTAATTTCATATGCTATGGATAGTTTAATTTTGTATGGTTGGGATTCACATGTAGACATGTTGCGTGGCCTAGAGGATAGTTGTGTTTAGAGTAGATTACTTGTTATTGTTGCTCTTTTTAAGAAAAAAAATTGTTGCGCTTCCGTATTGTTGTAACATCCTCTAGGTTACATGGCGGGTTTTTACATTGCATCTATATTTATGGATTTTCCAAGGCTGACACAATTTTCAAAATGATGTTATCTCTATCATTAATGCATTAAGTATACTTGATATTAAAAAAACATATCATTCTCATATAGTTGCATAATCATTTACATATTATACACACATGAGAAAAAATTATTACATCATTCATCCATCCATGCATTACATCATGATATTTGCATTAGAAAACACAAAAAAAGTGCATTACATATCATTTACATCCTTAAATTCATCTCATATAGCAATCGGATCATATATTTGCATTCAAAAAACACAAAAATAACATACATTGCATCTCATTTGCATAATCAAATCCATCCCATATAGTGTAAAACATGATGCATAAGAACATATAGAATCGTCATCCATACATAATCATATAAGCATCATGGACACATCACATAGCATCATAACATAGAAATTAAATGCATCCATCATAAAGACACATAAACACATGTAGATCGATAATCATTGCTGCATCTCATCTAAATCTCAAAATAATAATGCCAATTGTACAATGATGTCCAAATATGTGTAGAGATATAATATCAAAAAAATGGCAAAAAACATAATGTCTCAATGTAATCAGTGTATAGATCATGTCTCATCAGAAGTGATCATAACAAGGGCTATGTGCTGTTGCCCCCAGATAGTGTTGGCCCTGTACCTCCTGTTGCACCTGATGCCCCTACCCTTGGATCTCTGTGAGGTGGTGACCCTGTAACACCCCTACTGGTAGTCTTGGAATGAGTACGAGCACTAGTGGACTGAGCATAGATGACCCGATGCTCTGGAGGCACTACCTCATGATATTGCCCTCTATAGTACTCAACCTCTCTAGTGGAGTGTCGTACCTCTCTGAGGTAGTCTGCTGTAGATGTGCTCTCAACTACTCTCTGTAGTCTCTCTACCACGCCCTCTACCTGCTCAATCCATTGTCTCAAGGTGTCTCTCTCCACTGTGAAGGTGGCAATTTGTGCCTATGCTTGAGCTTGTGTCTCCATTTGTCCTTGTATCTGAGCTAGTTGTCCTTGTAAGGCTTGTACTTGTGACTGTAATGTAGTAATCTAAGCCTGCTGTTATTGAGAAGGCAACTGAATCTGCACATGCTACTATGCTACAACCACCAACAATCGCCTCTTCCAAGGTACTTTGAGATCTAATGTAACAACCCCCATGTTTGTATTTTGTTGTGGTCTTTCCTTGATGGATTCCGATAACTGTATATTTTTTATTCATTCTATTCGTCCCTTCATTATTTTGTATTGACACCCGAGAGGTGTAATTCTGCGACTTTTATGCTGGATTACATGTTTACATGCTTACATGTTTATATGCTGTTATGTTGTTGACATGATTATTGTTCATGCTGGATTTCATGCTTACATGGTTAGATATTATGTTGGATTACATGCTTATATTTTTATGTATACATCATTGTCCTTGCTTTTTTATGATTATGGATAGGAAAAAGATGATATCATGACACTCGTAACCAAGAGGCTTATAATATTATGACTCTTTTTCCTGATGGTTGATGCTGCTTTGGATATATGATATATGATTCATTAACATGTACTTTAACATTTTATTGGAGTGATGCAGGTACTGAGTATCGACTCTGCCTAAATTTATAGGCCTGAGCATACTCTTTTTCCCTGATGGTGGTTACTGGAGATAGTCATAGGCCAACATCCCCTACCCTAGCCACTGTACCCTGTTAGGGCAGTGTTTCCGTGTGTTGTCTTCCGTCCGGTTACCTAATGGTAACTTCCGGAGCACCCTTCTACCCTTACATGACTTGCCTGCTTGTCTCATTTGAGGTATTTGGTCTTGGTTTTCATTAATTTTTCATGCGTAATTTAATATTTCTCATTTTGTGATTTTAACTAGTTGTTCCTTTTGGGGGAGCTTTAATGCATAATTTTATAAAAAATGCTTTTATTCCTTTTGTGGTTTTGGGGAAAAAGATAAAAAGAAAAGAGAGCTTTGTTTTGAGGGAGGATTTTTATTTTTTGAAGAAGGGAGAGAAATTTCTATTTATGGCATGGAGAAATAAACCCTATGAATTTGGGGTGATTGAGTGGGGAGACTGTTAAAAGTTTTCTGTGAAGAAGATTGTGGGCAGTATATTGTTAAAACCAGCGCACCAACTCTTGTTTGCTGTTTGTTTTTCGAGCTTGGCCATGCCTTCTCCATCGAGAAAATTCACCATTTCAATTTTGAGGACATTTGAGGTAATTTTCCTGTTGTTCTCCTTTGATGCTTGGCTAGTAAATTTTCCTTCTAATCTGGGTTATTGTTGTCCCATGAAAATTTGAGGAAATCCTTCATGTCTTTGTTTTGCATTGTTGGAGTTGAATGTTGGTTTGTTTAATTGGTTGTTGCTGCTGTGTGGGGGTTTTTGTGTGACTAAATTTGCAGATCTCTAGCAACTTGATATGGGTTTATGAAAGAAATATGTTTTGGGCTCTTTCTAATTGTTTTTCTTTTGCTCAATTTGTATGAAAAATGTGTTTTCTTTTGATGCTCATTACCATGTTGATAAAAAAGAGAAATAAGGGTGGATTTCATATAGGGATTACAATACCTCAACTGGGTTTTGGTAGATTTGAAATCTGGGCACTTTTAATTTTCTATGTTTTTCTTGCTTACCATGTGTGGAAAAAGATGTTTTTCTGTATAACACTTATTTTTGGCCCTAAAATCAAAAATAAAAGGTGGATTTTGAATTGAAACGCCCAAATATGAACTGGGTCAAGCTTAGTTTTGTAATATGGGCACTTTAAATTTTTGCATGTTTTCTATGCTTTCTTTCCTTGTTGATTTACAACCATTCATTGTGTGTTTAACAACAGTGTTAGTTAGCTATCTTTAATTGGTTTCTTTGACATAAATTTGTGGCCTTTCCTTCAGTTCATGTATTGTTTGGTTTCCTCATTTGTTTAAACGAGATGAGCATAGGACTAGGTAATAGAGTGGTCATATGGAGTGGCTCTCTACGGGCCCAGGGCCCGTAAGTGGCTGCCAGGGGAACTAGTAGCAGAGTTAGAGTAAACAAGTGATAACCAAATAAAATTAATGAGGAAAAACACTAATAAGATAATGAGTCCTCTTTCATGGCCTTGAGCACTTCTAAAGGCTAAGAGTGCACTCGAGAAGGCCCATCCATCTGCGGGGCATTGAGTCATTCGTCTGCGGGGCGTAGATTCAGGCATGATGGAGTCTCCTTGTCCCTACAAGGGGTGTACTTGATTCCATGTGGTGCCATCCCTTCGAACATGCATGACACTCCATATTATATGCACTCTATTATCTAACCCTTGGTAGACGTGAGTAGTACCCATCATGATATTTGATGAGTATTTCTTGTGAATTTGATGGTGTGCATTGCCTTCCATGTTTGCTCTATGATTGATGTGAGTGTTGGATTTACTTTTCCTTTGTCTTGCTACCTCTTTTTGGGCCTTGTGACTTTCTCTGAGCACGGTGGGGTGGCCTCTTTTGAGTCCACATGGTAGGGAGGTGTTGCCACCGCCATTGGGGACTGGTGTACAGGTTCTTGGAGCACCGTTGAAGTCATCCCCTCTTCCGGATTTATCTTTCTAATGATGTATTTAATTCATGTATATGCCATTGTACTCAAACTCATTTCTTTATGCTCATTGTACTCACTTGAGAGTGACAAAAATAAAAAATTAATGAGAAGATATGTGATGATTATGTTTGGCTTTCTGGTTCCAGTGTTGGTATCAGAATCGCATGTTCTATGATAATTCTTTTATGGCTTCATTCTTATTTCATGTTAAATTAAATCTCTAGATGTACTTTCTTCCTTTATGTATCTTGTGGTTAAGTTTCCAGCGCATCTCAACATGTTATTTTAATCTGTGTAGTTGCTGCCATAGTTCCGGAGCAGCGCTGTTAAAGGTTCTAGAGCAGCGTTGTTAAGTTCTGGAGCAGTGTTGCAAGTTCCAGAGCAGTGCTGCAAGTTTTAGAGCAGTGTTGCAAGTTCCAGAGCAGCGCTGTTGAAGGTTCTGAAGTAGCGCTAAAGGTTCTGGAGTAGTGTTGTAAGTTTCAGAGCAGTGCTGTAAGGGTTCCAAAGTAGCACTACAAGTTCTAAAGCAACGTTGTTGAAGGTTTTGGAGCAGCGCTGCTAAGATCCAAAGTAGCACTGTAAGTTCTAGAGTAGCGCTGTAAGGGTTCCAGAGCAATGCTGCAAGTTTTGGAGCAGCGCTGCAAGTTCCGGAGTAGCGCTGCTAAGGTTCCAGAGCATCTTCCCTAGAGCTGCATTATGTGTTCTTGTTCGGTTTTTCTTTGGAGGGTAGATTAATCCTCTCCCTTGGGCTGCATTAGGTCGTACTTGGCCTTGTATGAAGCTGTTTTTAATGTATTTGAAACTTCTTTGTGTATGTTATTCTTTATGTTTTTAAAAAAATAAAAATTATCTTGCCCTCTTTTGGCTCTTATCCTTCGAGGCTTTATAGAGGGATGTTACATCTGGTATCAAATCCCATGTTCACACACTGGGAGCTCTGGTATATTTGAGCCTTCTATGTTATGCTGTGTTTGGCGTGTGTGGCATGTGCTTGTTATTTTGTTTAATATTCTTATTGTTATGCTTTCATGTCGTAGTTTGGTGAATAGGTCATCCTTGTGATGATCTATTTTGATGTGTTCTTTGTTTTGTTTTTAGAATGCCTCCTAGGGGTAGAGCCAGAGGAAGAGCTTAAGGTAGAGCCTCTGTTCCTCAGTGGAGCACCCGACTTAATGCTGATCAGGGTAATTAGGGTGAGCAACAAGGGGGAAAAACGTGCTGATAACCAAGTCGAAGGGCTTGGGGGTGCTTAGGCTTTAGATCTTTTGCAGTAGATTGTGGATTGTTTAGGACCTCATCAGGAGGTATCTCACGAGGAGGAGTCACACCCTTCTCATCAAGATGGTTGGGATGATAGAGCTGAGCGAGAGCGTTCTCATAGTCCATGTCATTCAAGAGCAGATGTTGTGAGGGATAGGGTGGATGGAGACAGGGTTGATGCTGGTCACATGAGGGATCTCCTTAGAGCCCATCCCCCTACTTTTGATGGTTCTGGTACAGTTACCGAGGCAGAGACTTGGTTGATCGATCTTGATCGATGCTTTGCTATGCATCCATACAGTAGAAATACTAGAGCTCGGTGTGCCATTATGCATCTCAGAGGCTTTGCCTCTTCATGGTGGAGAGTAGAGGAGCAAAAGCTTCACCTAGACATTGTTTTTGTTTCTTGGGGACTATTCTTAGAGAGGTTTCGTGTTTGATTTCTTTCTGACTTCTACCGATAGAGACGTGCTGATGAGTTCCATGAGCTTTGTCAGTTAACTATGATGGTAGATCAATATGAGCACCGTTTCTTTGAGCTTAAGTAGTATGCTAACATCTCTGATGATGAGTTGATGTTAGTGCAACATTTCATCAGGGGCTTGAATGCTCGTATTAGTGGTGGTGTTTGAGTGTTTGAACCAACGACCTTAGAGATCGCTATGGAGAAGGCGAGGTTGATAGAGGAGAATCTGGTTAGAGGCTTTGGTGGTCAGACAGGTGTTTAGGTTGGTAGTGCCCCTCTTTCAGGATCAGTTACTCGGGGTACATAGCCTCAAGGAGCTAGACTATCTAGATCTCAATCTGCACCTTCTACATCTGGTCAGCGGCATAGGCATAGGCCTTCTCAGTCTCAGTAGAGTGGGCAGAGCCTTGGCACTCCATTTTTTAGGGAGCGTCCATGTCATCATTCTCGGAGTAGGCAACAGAGTGGTCCGGTGCAGAGTTCTCAGAGTGCACAACAAAGTTCTAGGGGTGAAGGAACCCAACAGTCACGTGCACCATTTTCAGGCTGAGGTTTTGTCAGAGGTGGTTGTTTTGCTTGTGGGCAGCATGGTCATATAGTTGTTTAGTGCCCTCAAAGATCAGTAGTTGGAGGTAGTTAGAGACAGGCTACTTTAGAGCCTACAGTAGGTGATACTGGAAGATCTCATAGAGTTTTTGCGGCGGTGGATAACTGCCAAGCTGAGCATCAGGGCACCGTGGTCGAGTATTCAGGTGCGTTATGTGGGATTACCACATCTATTTTGTTTGATTCAGGAGTTTTAGATTCTTTTATTTCTCCTTCTCTCGTAGAGCACTATGGACTTGTGGTGGCAAGGAAAGATGTTGGTTGGCAGGTTGAGTTAGCCACTGGAGCCAAGGTGGCTGTAGAATCCCTTGTTTGTGGTTGTGTGTTGGATTTGGGCGCCTTCACTACCACAATGGATCTTCATGTGATGCCTTTGGGATCCTATGGAATTGTTTTAGGCATGGATTGGTTGGAGACACACCAAGCCAGTATAGATTCTCAGCATAAGTCAGTTCGGTGTGTAGACGATGTTGGGAAGTGTGTTGAGTTAGTCAAGGTCCAGAGACCCATTTCTCTTCGTGTGATTTCAGCCATGCAGCTGAAGCATGCCATGTGGCAAGGTTGTCAGATGTTCACTATTTTGGTTAGTGATCTTGCTGAGGGTGGGATTCAAGAGGTATCTCTTGATGACCATCCTCTTCTTCAGGAGTTTGCAGATGTTTTTTCGAGTGCTATTCCAAGTATGCCGCCTAAGGGTGACATAGACTTTCGTATTGATCTTATTCCTAGAGCGGAGCCTATCTCTCAGGCACTATATCGTATGACTACTCAGGAGTTGAGTGAGTTGCGGTTGCAATTAGAGGAGTTGCTGGAGAAGGGTTTCATTCATCCTAGTGTATCCCCTTGGGGAGCACCTGTCATCTTCGTGAAGAAGGACGAATCTCTTCGCTTGTGCATTGATTATCGCCAGTTAAACAAAGTGACGGTGAAGAATCATTACTTGTTGCCTCAAATAGATGATTTGTTTGATCAGATGAGGGGAGCTAAGGTGTTCTCCAAGATAGATCTGAAGTTAGGATACCATTAGCTTCACATTCATGGAGCGGACATTCATCGGACAACATTTCGTACACGCTATGGGAATTATGAGTTCACGGTTGTCCCTTTTGGATTGACCAATGCTCCATCAGTTTTCATGAGTTTGATGAATGGGGTGTTTCATACATATCTTGGCTGATTTGTTCTCATGTTCCTCGATGATATTTTGATTTATTCGAGGACTATGGAGGAGCATGAAGGCCATTTGTGGTAAGTGTTGCAGTGCTTGCGAGATAATTAGTTGTTTGGGAATTTGGCCAAGTGTGAGTTCTTCCAGACTGAGGTGAGATATTTGGGCCATATCATCTCAAGAGAGGGTATCACTGTGGATCCTTCTAAGATCCAAGCCATTGTGGATTGGCCAGCACCAATAGATGTGGTGGAGGTTCGCAGTTTCATGGGATTGGTAGGTTACTACTGCTGATTTGTGAGAGATTTCTCTCGGGTAGCCCATCCCATCACCTCTCTTCAGCAGAAAGGGAAGAAGTTTTTTTGGTCTGATCAGTGCGAGTCAACTTTTCAAACTCTTAAGGAGCAGCTAACTAGTGCACCCATCCTTGTAGTGCCAGATCCTATAGGCAATTTCGTAGTGTGCACCAATGATTTGTTGGAAGGTGTGGGGGTAGTTCTTATGCAGGAGGGATGAGTGATTACATATGAGTCCCGTAAGCTCAAGGATCATGAGTTGAACTACCCCACCCATGATTTGGAGTTAGCGGCTGTCATCCATGCACTTGTGCATTGGAGACATTTCCTCTTGGGACATCGGTTTGAGTTGCATAGTGATCATTGCAGCTTGCAGTATATCTTCACTCAGCTGAATCTGAATGCTCGGCAACGTCATTGGATGGAGTTCCTTTGTAAGTATGACTTTGAGGTTCGCTATATCCAGGGCAAGGAAAATGTTGTTGTAGATTCCTTGAGTAGGAGGAGACATGAGATCTCAGTTTTGTCCCTTGGAGTGGATTTGCGAAGCTATATTTTGGAGTCACTTCCTAGGGATACTTGGTATCAGGAGGTGAAAGCAAAAATTGAGTCTGGGAGAGTCCTTGAGGGCAGGTTTGCAGGTTTCTCTCTCGAGCCTGATGGACTGTTGTGGCATCTAGGTCACATTTATGTTCCATATTCTGGCAATCTTCATTCCTTGGTTTTGTCAGAGGCCCATCGTGCACCCTATTCAACTCATCTGGATGTCATGAAGATGCATGCCGATCTTCGATAGTTGTATCATTGGGCAGGGTTGCGGCGCGATATTGCTAATTTTGTGGCTTGGTGTCTCAAGTGCCAGCGGGTGAAGGTAGAACATCAACACCCAACATGACTGTTGCAACCTCACTCTATCCTTGGATGGAAGTGGGATACGATATCTCTTGATTTTATAGTGGGGCTACCTATGTCTTCATGTCAACATGATGCTATTATGGTTACAGTGGACAAGTTGTCCAAGGTGGCACACTTCTCACCCATAAGGTCTTTGTGCACTGTAGCATCCATAGCTCGAGTGTTTATGGAGGATATTGTGCGGTTGCATGGTATTCCTCGTAGGATCATTTTCGATCATGATCCAATGTTCACTTTAGCTTTGTGGACTTCTCTCCAGCATGCTTTGGGAGCTCAACTTAATTTTAGCTCTGCGTACCATCGTGAGACTGACGAATAGATGAAGCGGGTTATTAGGTTTTAGAGGATATGCTTCAGATGTACGTTATGGATCAACAATCTCATTGGGAGGACTACTTGTACCTGGTTGAGTTTGCTTATAATAATTGGTACCATAGTTCTCTTGGTATGTCCCCTTTCCAGGCCTTATATGGTAAGCCATGCTGGACACCGTTGAGCTGGTATCACTTAGAGGGCTGAGTTCTTTTGGGTCCAGAGATGCTTTAGGATATGGAGCAACAGGAAGTGTGGATTAGAGAGTAGTTGGTTACAGCTCAAGATCAGTAGAGGAAGTATGCCAATGCCCATAGGTTGGACGCCTAAATCCGAACTGGGTTGGGCTTAGTTTTGTAATCCGAGCACTTTAAATTTTTGCATGTTTTCTATGCTTTCTTTCCTTGCTGATTTACAACCATTCATTGTGTGTTTAACAACATTGTTAGTTGGATGTCTTTAATTGGTTTCTTTGACATAAATTTATGGCCTTTCCTTCAATTCATGTATTGTTTGGTTTCCTCATTTGGTTAAACGAGATGAGCATAGGACTAGGTAATAGAGTGGTCATATGGAGTGGCTCTCTACGAGCCCAGGGCCTGCAAGTGGCTACTAGGGGAACTAGTAACATAGTTAGAGGAAACAAGTGATAACTAAATTAAATTAATGGGGTAAAACACTAATAAGATAATGAGTCCTCGTGCATGGCCTTGAGCGCTTGTAAAGGCTAAGGGTGCACTCGAGAAGGCCCATCCGTCTGCGGGGCATTGAGTCATCCATCTGTGGGGCATGGATTCAGGCATGATTGAGTCTCCTCGTCCCTATGAGAGGTGTACTTGATTCCATGTGGTGCCATCCCTTCGAGCACGCATTATGACACTCCATATTATATGCACTCTATTATCTAACCTCTGGTAGACATGAGTAGTACCCGTCATGATATTTGATGAGCATTTCTTGCTGTGAATTTGATGGTGTGCATTGCCTTCCATGTTTGCTCTGTGATTGATGTGATTGTTGGCTTTACCTTGCCTTTGTCTTTCTACCTCTGTTTGGGCCTTATGACTATCTCCGAGCACGGTGGGGTGGCCTCTTTTGAGTCCACATGGTAGGGAGGCATTGCCACCACCATTGGGGACCAGTGTATAGGTTCTTGGAGCACCGTTGGAGTCATCCCCTCTTTCGTATTTATCTTTCTATGATGTATTTAATTCATGTATATGCCATTGTACTCAAACTCATTTCTTTATGCTCATTGCACTCACTTGAGAGTGAAATAAATCATAAAATTAATGAGAAGATATGTGATGATTATGTTTGGCTTTCGGGTTCTAGTGTTGGTAACGGAATCACATGTTCTATGATAATTCTTTTATGGCTTCATTCTTATTTCATGTTAAATTAAATCTCTAGATGTATTTTCTTCCTTTATGTATCTTGTGGTTAAGTTTCGAGCACATCTCAACATGTTATTTTAATCTGTGTAGTTGCTGCCATAGTTCCGGAGCAGCGCTATTAAAGGTTTCAGAGTAGTGCTGTTAAGTTCCAGAGCAGTGTTGTTAAAGGTTCCAGAGTAGCACTACAAGTTTCAGAGCAGCGGTGTTGAAGGTTCTGGAGTAGCGCTGCAGGTTCTGGAGCAGCACTGCAATTTCTAGAGCAGCGCTGTTAAGTTCTGGAGCAGCCCTGTAAGTTCTAGAGCAGTGTTGTAAGGGTTCTGGAGCAGCATTGCAAGTTCTAGAGTAGCGCTGCAAGTTCCAGAGCAGCGTTGCTAAGGTTCCAGAGCATCTTCCCTGGAGCTGCATTATGTGTTCTTGTTCAGTTTTTATTTGGAGGGTAGATTAATCCTCTCCCTTGGGTTGCATTAGGCCATACTTAGCCTTGTATGAAGTCATTTTTAATGCATTTGAAACTTCTTTGTGTATGTTATTCTTTATGTTTAAATTTTTTTTTTATCTTGCCCTCTTTTGGCTCTTATCCTTTGAGGCTTTATAGAGGGATATTACATCTAACACATGCAAACCACCCTCTTTGCCTCCACCACCATTTCCTCCACCATCACCTCCATCACCATCTCCCCCATCACCATCTCCACCACCTCCACCATGACCATCACCTCCATCCCCATCCCCATCATCACTGCTCTCTCCCTCCTCCTCCTCATCATCTTCTCCATCTCTCCTCTGCCTACATGCATGTGGTGTTGGCTCATCATATAAAAATGGTACCAAATCATCTGGACTATATATCATTGAGAAAGGATGTGAAAATAAGTACTATGCATACTCCTCTGACACTAGAGCCTCTATGAAATTTGGATGATAATCCCAAATAATGGCCTTTAAACCCTGGTACTCCTCAACTGCTGCATCATATGATAGCATAGGCCCCCACTCTGAAATATCCTGTCATTTTCATGCATAAAGAGCCACTCCCTGGAGCATGCCATGTACCCTGCCATACTGTCGTAACACTCTTCTGAGGAGGAATCTTTCAATAGAAAACTGTGTCCTCCCAATCAGGTATCTAGATGAGCATGCATAGGGAATCTTAGTGTCATCCTCCGACCACTGCTCGCAATCTAGGTAGGGCCGCCATGTCATTGTCTCCAGGTCATCAAAAAATCTCTAATACTCTAGCTTGCCCAGCTTATGTTGAATAACTGGACCTATGTATCTATGAATGTAAGGCCTCCCTGCTAGACGCTGTCTATTTTCCACTGGGTAGGTGACAACTATGTGCTACCACACCCATATCTATAACAGTATGACCCTAGCTGACAAACTAGCCCCTCTGAGATAGACTACCTGGTGAAGATCATGGTACAAATGTGCAAGCATGCAAGAGCCCCAAGCATATTTGGTCCCTTGCATAATCATGCTCTCCAAAATATGACCCCAACTGGCTGAGAGTCCCTTTGACCTACGGTCTGGACATAGAAATCCTTTGATAAATCCAACAACACATGGTAGTGTCATATATGCATCCACCATCTCTCGCCATGGGGTCTCATAACCACATATCTACTCATCCTCGAAAACTCTCCAAAGTGCATCAGTCCCTCCCTGCTAAGTGGAATCATACACAAGCAACTCGCCAATGACTGGAATCCTCAAGTTATGGTAAACATTCTCAGGTGTCACTGTCATCTCACTAGTGGGTAGGTGGAAGGTGTTGTGGTCACTATACCACTTCTCTACCAAAGTGGTCAGAAGTCCCCTGTTAATCCTATGCTTGGGAATATCAAGTAGAGAAGTCAATCTGCATCATCCAATCATATTTAGATTAGGTTGATCTAGATATGGAATCAAATCCCATGTCCTTGAGAAGTGCTCCTGAGTCTATAGGATTTTTGAAGGCTCCTATTATCACAACATATTGCAAATCAAAAATATTATTCATCAATCAACATCAATTAGCCTATCAATCTAATCAACTTTAATGAGATTTTGATTACATCTCATGAGTGTCTTTCATTGATCCTCATCTATCATGAGGTCAATCATCATCATCCTATCATTAAATCTCACCTATCATGAGATAAATCATCATCTAATTTATCAATATCATCAAACATCCTCGAATCAAAGGATAACACGATAAAAAATCATTGAAATCAAGGAGTCTAATCTAAAATCCATCAATTTGTTCTAGATATGCTAAAATAGTGTCTCAAAGTGCTAAAAACATGAATGCACCATTAAATTTCATCAATGCGCCATTCTGCTACATCAATGCACCATTTTGCTACATCAATGCACTAAAATGACCTATGTGCTAAAACTTTGATCGAATGTGCTAAATCTTGTCTTCAATGTGCCAAAACTATCATTGTGCTAAAAGATCCTATGGATGCGCTACTAAAGTTCATGCATGCACTATTTTACTATATGCGCTATAACTTTGCATGGATGCACTAAAAATATAGCCCTATGCGCTAATCTACTGGATGCGCTAGAACAATCTACTGATGTGCTACATTGGGGTTTCTATGTGCTAAAACGCTAAAATGTAGAATTTAAAATGTGAAAAAGTAGGAAAAATGTCATTAAAAAATCACGAGGAGGTTTTCCGGGGTACATATTGGAGGTCCATATGTGACCGAGTAGTTGTAATGTTGCACACATTCCAATTGGTGGGTCTGGATCAGAATCACCATCTTGCTCAAAAGTTGTTCAATCACTCAATCACTCCAAATTTTCAAAATCCAAATGCACAAATGAGTTCAAGTCACATTGTTTTAACCTTTTAAAGGGTGATTAAGTGGGATTTTTAATGGGTTTGATTTATTTTATTTTTCAAATGGGGCTTAATTAATCAATTCATTATCTAGCAGGTTCAACATAATTTTTCGGGAGATAAATCTTCTCTGCGTCATAAAATTTGAAAATCATCATAAAAAAATCATAATTTTTTTCAAAAAATAAAAAAATACAAAAATTCATCGATTTATGTCCTGAGGGGGCATATATCCATTCACTTGAAAATCAACATCTGGGGCATATCGAATTTTTTTGTCAGCACTAGCAGCAAATTTTTCTTTGAAGCAATGTGTAAACACATTACTTCAAAGAGGGGAAAAATGTATACACCTAAAATCGTTCAAGATACTCATTAATTAAATACTAGGTATTTAATTAAT
This sequence comes from Sequoia sempervirens, assembly GCA_007258455.2. Lineage (NCBI taxonomy): Eukaryota > Viridiplantae > Streptophyta > Pinopsida > Cupressales > Cupressaceae > Sequoia > Sequoia sempervirens. The sequence continues at coordinate 744,562,492 of VDFB02000003.1, read as the reverse complement.
AAACCTCTTATTTCATCTACTTATAAATAAATTCTAAATTTATTTATGTAGTTCACACTTTCTAATTCTTCTTATCTTAAATCACATTCTTCTAATTTTAATTAACTAAACAAATTCCAATAGTTTGTTTTATTTAATTAATATCTTCTTACTAAATTTAAATAATTCCAAATTTGAATTTAGTCACATGTCTCCAACTTTTCCTCTTGCCACCTCATCAAGTGTCTTATGAATTTAAATATCCTTAATTTTTAAATTGGAATTATCCTCAACCAATTCTGAAACAAACTTTGGACACTTGGCTCTCTCCATCATTTTATTCTCTCACACTTTGCAAAATATTCTCTTTAAAGGGAACCATCTCCATGATTCCCTCTAACTTCTTCATTCTCCACCATTCATCTCTCCAGCTAAAATCTTGACCATTGGTTGCTGCCACATCACAATATGCCTTGGAAATCCTATAAATACAATATCATTCTCCAACAAATACATCCCATCTTTGAGCAAACTTACTATGCAAAAATCATAGTAGCATTTGTGAGCTTAGCATATCATTCTAGTTTAGCATTTAGCATTTAGTTTAAAGTAATGTTACCATGGCAATTTCATTTCTAGAATCTTAACTGTTGCATTAGTTTTATTGCATTTTCATACAACATTTTAATTAGTCTTGCATTTCATCATAGCATCATCTTAGCATCATTTTGAACACAACAACATCATAATCTTAGCATCATATCATTTGTAGATCAATAATGTAAATGTAATAATAGATTTCTTGCATTTTAGATAGCATCTCATTTCTTGGGTTGTCATCCAAAGAGTCTAGTTTAGTTACACAATCTGAGAGCACTAATGATTTAGAGGATACTTGAGAATAAAGAACAATCGAATAGTTTTATCAAGTTTATTTGTTATTTCAATTTCCTTAATGTAAATGTTTCTTTGATTGTGTGGTTTTATTACTCATTATTTACTTTACACAACTCACACAATACAATTTCAATGTCTATATTTTTTCCTCTTTTAAATGAAATCCCATTACAAAGAAAATAGTTATAAACATAGGGTGTGTTGATATTGATGGGAGAAAAATTCCCACAGAATCAAAGGTTAAGGTTGGTTGGTTGGATTAATTTGATTTATTAGTTTGATTAATTAGTTATTTAGATGATTGGTTTTGAAAGATGGCTTGAGGATAAAATTTGGATTCAAAATATCAATTTTTTTTTTTTTGGATTAAGTTAGATGATGAGATGATGATGCCCTATTAAGATGACAATTGAGTTGGAAGAACATGAGAGTGGTCTCAAAATAAATGGCATGATATTAGAAAATATGGGAGGGATGGATGCAAGTAAATAAATATTTTGGGAATGATGGAATAAATGAATGAGTAGGATGGAAAATATATTATTACTATTAGAAGATTAAGAAAAGTAAGATGATGTAGAGATGGAGACTAGTAGGAGAATAGTAAGGATGTTGAAAATAAATTAGGATCATACATATGGTGGACACTATAAGAATAGGGTGGGATGAAATATGAGGATAGGATAATGAGTTGTGTAAGATTCCTAGATTGGAGCTTAAGATGATGGATATGGATGTGGATGATTATGATATCTTCTTGAAGTATTCAAGCTTAGGTATATGTTGAGAATCTACTAGGAGATTCTTATGTTTTTGAACAACAATTTTTATTTTGCATACAAATATGCATTATTATATAAGGGATCATAATTATTATGTGTCATATGCATAAAGGGTTGACTCAAAATAATAAAGCAAAGATAAAAGAAATCAAATCAATGATTTAACAAAGATAAAAGACAAGACTCAAATGCCCTAGAGTGAGCATAACCTCAAGAGATAGTCATAGTATAAAGAAATATGATGTCCTTGTGATAGTATGTTATGGGAACCAAACCAAGCATGATAAAATAAAAAAATAAGACACCTCTCATCCTAAAGTTTCCATGGTACTAAGGAGTTTTTTGGTTTGATACAAGGAGTGTGACATGTTAAGGCTCATTATTGGAAAATAGGTAATGAGATATTTAAAATTTAAGACAAAATGAAATTGGTGTCAAAATGTGTAGATCATAATGCCATAGTAGAGATAGGAATTGATCCAAATATAATTTCAAAGCATAGATTGAGGAATGATCATATATGTTGCATAAGGGTCCATGGGTAAGTATTCAGTAAGTGGATGGATAGAAAAAATTGATGCCTCTAAGTGTGTATATTACTTATAGATAAGAGAGTTATGAATTATCATACATGATGCTTGTGAAATATTTTTCATCATGATTCTTGTGAACTGGTTTTCATCATGATGCTCATAGAAATAGTTTTTTCTAGAGGATGATTTTTTCTCTTTACTATTTTTTGTGTTTTTTCTATTTTTTTGGTTGCCATACATGATGCATGTGAATAGGTTTTCATCATGGTAAATTAATGAAGGTTCCATAGAAATGGTTTTCACTAGAGTATGATTTTTTCTATTTACTATTTTTTTGTTATTTGATATTTTTTGTATTTTTTTGCTATTTGATATTTTTGTATTTTTTTTAAGATTGCAGGAATTGGTCAGGTTTTCGTCCCCCTATAAATTGCAGTGTGCTTGGTAATTTTTTTTTCACGTGATCGGTGCCGCTAGCACGACACGCCCTCCGATACCATGGGTTTGGGGGGAGACTAGACCTCATGACCTCTTGCATGCAACATGATGCTTTAGCCAATCGAGCCAAGCCCCCTACCCCTTTTTTGTATTATTTTTGTTATTTGATTTTTGTTTCTATTTTTGATGGAAAAATATAGAAGATCAAACATAAAAGTGCTTAATATTAATGGAATCCCTATGCTTCTGACAAGAAAAGCATTTCTTGACATATTGGCATGTGTTGTGCTCCATAGTTGGCTAGTAGTAACTAGTTCTAAGTAAGTTTTTCATAAGTGTGACACCATTAGTGTGAGTTTCACAAGTACCATCATGAACTTCTACAAGTTTTAAATTAAATTCATTCAATTTAAGGCATCATAAATGTATTTTCATAACCCCTACAATACCAAGAAGAGTGAAGTGGGTATCACATTGGATGAATATGCTTTTTTGGTTATTGAACAAGTTAGGTAGGAGAGTTTGGGTAGTGAGGTAAGTATGGATTTTGCAATACCAGGGGGAAGTGTGACTAACCATATCCCATTACTATATTTGTATCATTTTGAACATTTTGTTCTTCTGAGTTTATGATAGAAGCAATTTGTGTTAACTTTTGATCTTAGTTAATGCCCAAGTTTATGAAAATGGCATCTTTTGCTAAGATATTTAATGTCATGTAGAATCTATTTAGTAAGGTAAAGGTGGAGTTCCTCATCAAATGATGCATAATTTGAGTCCTAAATGGGTACTTCAAATTTTTATTTCTTTGATTTTTATTTTTTATTTAGAGAAAAGGACTATTTGTTACCCAAAATATGCTAAATTTTAAAGATATAAATATAAAATCCCTTTTGTGGTCTCTTATAGGAATATGATCTCTAGCACTAAGTAGTTCAAGGAGATCCTCATTATTTTTGAATTCATTTAATGGTATGTGGTAATTTTGGTCCTAGTAAATAATGTTAGGATATTGCAAGTGAAGGCTTATGGTGAAAATAAAATTATCTAGAAAGAGGTTAGTATTGGAAAGCTCTTCATAAGTGTCATGGCGAGTAATGGTTTCAACATGATTAACATCATATGAAGCATCATCAATAATTTATAAAGAGTCACTAAAGTTATTGAGAGATTCACTCCAAGGTATATACCATAATCCCCACTTAGTTGTAGTCTCAAGAAAGTGGATAGGTTCTAGGATTTCTTATGTGTGTGCCCTTAGGCCTTTATCTTTATATTTTATATTCTCTTATATTTTATTGGATATTGGATAGCCATTTTTATTGGAACATGAGGCACATTCCTCTTTAGTATTTTCCATGATGCATTTGAGTAGTCAATTTTTTTATTAGAGCGAAAACAATGTTTGTGACAAAAGTTGTAGAGCCATAGTGTGACGTCTCTTGCTTTTGCTTCTATTTCATGTTAGGATGACCATAGGATTTAGGTGACAATGGAAGTTTCCCAATGTGGAAGGCCTCTTGGATTTTTCACTCACCTTACCCTTTGTCGATGAACTTAACCTTTGTTGGGATTGATATAAGAGGATTTGGTTGAGATGGTGGATTTCTAACTTTAGTGATGGAATAAGAGTTTGATTTTTGGAATAAACCCTCCAATATTTTATAATATTAGAAGGGTTCTTGATATGTTGGTATGGATAATTCAATGCCTTAACTAATATATTTGAGACATTTGTGGAATGTGGATGGAATAACCTACATGACATGTATCCATGGGTTGCCAAGGAGGATATTATATGGAAGGTCAAGATTGACAACATGATAAAGGGTGTTATGACATAAGGTCCAACCTAGAGGGGAAAAATTATGGTTCCAATAGTCTCCATTTTTTCATTATCAAAGAATTTAATTATTATTGTATGGCTTCCAAAGCCTCTTCTATGTATCCTAAGAGTTTTACAAGCTAAAAGGTGTAGATGTTTATTCTAGAGATATTATCTATAAGTACTTGTTTGATCTTATGTTTGGAAATAAAGGATTTGATATGAAGTGGATGATTATGGTATGTGTTAAGAGATTTCATATCTTTAGGACTAAAAGTGATACGATGATCAAAATTAAAGTGTATGATTAGTGTGAAGAAATGAGAGGGGTCAATGCCATTAAAAAACCTTGGCTCTTTTAGGACTTAAGTGTAATCATGAGAGAATTTATGGGAGTGTATATTATATGTGTTTTAATCTTATCTTGAGTCTTTTTGGTATAGGATTGACACTAATCATGATTTATAAAGGGTTTTTGGTATATGCCCAAGTTTATGCTTGGTGAAGATAATGATGCACTTTCAACTTTAATGTTACCTCAATCTATCAAATCTTGGATATAATATTTAATTTTATGCATTTATTAGTTGCATTACCTTTGAATTGGTGGTATTCATGGTATTTGTGGTCTTCATACCATGCAGGTTTTGATTTGTCATCATCATAAAACTTAGGAAGTGAAAAGTTTATCATGTTCACTTGTAAGAGTTTCTTGAATACATTGTCCAAGGGTTCACATAAGTTTGTATATTGGAATTTATTGTCATCCTTTTTATGTGGCCATGCATAAAATACAAGCTTATTTATATTTTAAACTATTTGTACATGTTTCATACCAGTGATGTTGTCATTGACTAAATTTTTTATGAATATTTTTGGCTTCTCATTTTGGCTATTATTTCTCTTGTAGTCCTTGGTAAAACAAATTCACTCAATATTTGGTGATTAATGCCTTATCAAATTTAACACCCTTTTAATTATCTCATCAAATGTGCATGCATGATGTAATTATAAATGGAAGGCCATTTTGGCATTAATATTTATAATAAAAATTTATATTTTGGCTCTTGTGTATAAGCCATAGAAACCTACTAGCTAGTGTTCACTATCATTTAACGAAAGTGGAAAATCTCTCACCTTATTTTTATTTTGCATTCTAAAAATCAAGCATTGTTAATTTGTGCTCAACATCATACAAAAAGTGTTTAATAAAATTATTTTAGATATCAATAAATATGTTTGTTGTCCCTTTGGGTAGATGAGTAAACCAATCTGAAGCTTTTCCCCTAGGAAACAAGGGAAGAGGTGCTATAGGTAATCATCATTATAGGGAACCTCATGGAAAGTGATGTAAAATTCATGGATATGACTCTTTAGATTGCCTTTTCCTTTTTATTTATCAAATTTGGGTATTTCAATTGTGGAGGAAAAGGTATTTATGTAATTTAACTTTTGAAGGGATAGGTACATAGTTCCTAAAAATTATATCCATTAGTAGAAGGTGAACCCAATTGAAGAATTTTAGGGGTATCATTTATATCCTTCAATTGTTGAGTGATCAAAGATTTAGATGATTGATACATAATTTAGTATAACCAAGAAGGCCATCAAAAATATGGTTGGTATATTTAGAGGTATTTATATGGGAATCATAATGGAAATTTTCACCAAAGTCCATCCCTTTATTCATTTCTTTAGCTCTAGCATTCTCACAAGTAGTGTCATTTTCACACACTTCACATCATTCTTCATTTTTTGTAGGAGGGGGTTCTTATGTTTTTAATTGTTCACTTGAGGTTTAATTCACTTGGTAATAAATCTCCTAATTATATTAGTTCTTGAAGGATGCGATCTTGATGTGTTTCAATGTAAGTTTGAATGTTTTGTTTTGAAAACTAGCTATACGATCTCCTTATTTGCTATGGTTATGGGAGCTAACATTATCATCATCATGGTCTTTAGGTGGTACACACAAGAGTGATCACATGGTTATCTATTTTATGGGAATTTTCTTAGCTGCATGTAACAACTAGGGACGTACAAAACTTATAATCTTACTTGTATGCATAAAAATAATTGCTTAGATATGAAAAGATGCATCAAGGAAAAGTTTAGAATCAAAATTTCATTAATCAAAGAAAAAATAGACTCAAAACTTAGTAAAAAAATAGTTTTCTATGACTATGATGAGCTATGAATTGTTATGAACTTAAATGTATATAGGATGGGTTTTTATGGTTAAAGGATAGACTTATGACTTGGATATGAGTTGACTATGTCATGAGTGAAATGGTGTTAGGGCTAAAGTCAAATGCTACCTAAATGTAAGATGAATCTAACATGAATATGGAAATCAAATGATATTTTAGGCTAGGGTTAATTTAGAATTAGGTTATGTGTAACTATGATTAATTGTAAACTAAGGTTAAGTTAACTTGAGTTAAGTTGTACTAGGGTTAAGTTGACTATGAGTTTAATTGATTTTGATTAAGTTGAACTAAGGTTGAGTTAAACCAAGGTTGAATTAAACTCAAGTTGAGCTAAACATAGGATGAGTAAACCTATGTTTGTGCTAACCTATGGTTGAGTTAAAATAATGTTGAATTAAACTTAGGTTGGTTGACTATAGGTTGGATGAAATATTGTTAATTAGACACTAAGGTGGAGCTAACCTATGGTTTAAGTTGACTTAAGTTAAACTAGATAGGGTGGAGTAAACTTGGGTTTGGCTGAATATGGTTTGGATGATCTAATGTTAGGTTGGACTAAGGTTGGGTTGACCAATGGTTTAATTTAACTTGAGTTAAAATAGCTAGGTTGGAGTAAGCCTAGGGTTGGTTGATTATAGGTTGGATGATCTAAGGTTAGGTTGGATGATGGTTTAGTTTGGTTAAGACCTTGGGTTATGTTGGAATAAAGTGGCAATTATGGGTGAGGATGGAGTATGGTTATGAATTTAGTTATGAACCAAGTTGGCTTCAAGGTTATGAATTTTTTTTTGGACTATGGTTTGGGACTTTGGATCAAAGTTGTGGTTGTTGACCACGTTGTGACTCATATAAATAAAATGATAGAAAATCCTAACTTTCAAGATGGATAAGCTTCCCCTTTGGATTGGTTTGAAGTGGGAAGGGTTGATATAAATATCAAAAGACACATAATGCACATGAAAAATACAAATCTAGATATGTAGGTGTATCACTCCTTATAGGTTCATAAATATATCATTTACAAAAAGGTGGGAGCTTCATGCCATTTTATTGGGTCTAGGGTCAATAGATTGCCCATAAACATAACACATGTTTGGGTGGTAAATGCCTCGGTATCGGCTTTCCCATGACCTAATACTACCATAATTGGGGTAATATATGATTAAATTCATAATGTAGTCCACGGATTAGTGCACTACAAGGAATGATGACCAAAAGGATGTATAGCTACAATAAAAAAGTAATCTAAGAGAGTCATTTGTATACCCAAAGGTACATGAGGCTAAATTTTGTGTTATAGGGGTTCCTTCTAAGGATTAGGTATTGGTGGGATGAAACAACCTCATTTCATGGAGTTCTTAAAAAATATCTCTATTCAACGAGTAATTATAGCTCCTCCTAAATTTATAAAGCCCACTAGTACACACAATCTCCTACTAGATTCAATGATCAAATCCATATATTAGTAGACATAGAAAAAAGTAAATATGTCTGCTTAGTGTTGAGGTTCAAGTCATAAGAAAAATAATTTTGATCTATTTATGATCCTTAAGATCATCCAATGATGTGAGATGAGTGTTGAAGAAGCAATAAAATGAATGCAAAAACCAAAGTATTTTATATGGAATTACACACAATAATGCCAAAATTTATTAGATTAGTGAATCAATATAATACAATGAGCTCCTTCTATATGTAGGATAAGAAGGAAGAAGGAAGGTAGGAGTAAACTATTAATTATCCCTCTAAAAGGTATAACACATGTAGAAAACTTGGGACAAGTGTGAGCACATGTAAAGTACCTATAAGGTGAGATAAAAATATAAAAAAATATTAAGTGAGCTTAAGTGTAGTGTTAATATGTATGCTAGGTAAAAGTAAACTAGATAGGTAAAAATAATTTTCACACTCACATGCTCCCTTAAGTGATACTTAGGGATAAATCTAATCAATGAAAAAATTAAGTCTAAACAACTAGGACTGATGAGGTACTCATGTACAAATAAAAGTATCTCAAAAGTATAGCAAAGAAGAAAACCTCATGGGAAATATCCTCTCTAAAAAAGAGATCCTATAAAAAGACCTCGAACTCGAAATTACCCCCAAGTATAAATTCCTTTATCCGAATTATATGTCACAAATCAAGATATATTTAGGAAATGTTAAATGCTTACTGAAGATGATTGCAAATTGCTCCCGAGTATACAAATAATCAAGGAGAAAACACCATCATGGATGAATTTTTGAATGAAATACGTGTGTATCTTAATGTTATTTGTCCTTTGATGATCTAATAGGTTGCAAGAAATGTGAATGGCACTTTGGTTATCACACCAAAGAATAATAGTATGATCAACTGGTAAACCAAAATATATCATAAGTTTCCAAATCTATAAACCTCCTAGCTAGAAATCATTTCTCCTTGATAGTTAAGGATGAAAATGTAATAGTAGATTTCTTCTTTCAAGATCATACAAATGGAATAGAAACAAGAAAAAAAAAACCCAAAAGTGGACTGTCATGAGTCAACATCACTAGTATAATATGAGAACTAACCCTACTATTTGAGAATATATTAACGTGTACTAAATTCTAAAATGTGTGGTGCTTTGAATATACCTTAGAATATTCTTTTCTATCTTCCAATGAATCTCATAAGAATAATGGGAAATGTAAGAGACAACCACATGAAGATGACATTAGGATGAGTGTGGGTTAAATACAAAAGACTACCAAATAATTGTTTGTACAAAGTAGCTTCAACACTAGGTGTGGTGCAATAATAGTCAAAGTTAAACCAAATAAAAATAGTGTGGGAGAATGCTTACAATTAGCCATGCTAAACCAATAAAATAAGTAAATGGTATAGTTTTGCTGGTATGTAGAATTCCCCTTAATAGACTATAGGACCTACAAACTAAGTAATGCAAAAGCATAGGATTGATCATATCAAAGTGCTTCATCATGTTTTAAATATTTTAAGCATAGATGAGGGGCTACTAGTGAGAATCAAATAATCTAAGTATAATAATAGTGTAGACACTAAAAAAATGTCCTGATTAATATCATACACTCGAATCAGGTATACTAACATCATTTCATCCTCAAACTGATCCTCTTTTCGCTTAATTGATTAAATTAGCCTAGCTATTTAATTAATTAAGTCATTTGCATCTATTAATATAATTAATTTAATCAGGTTAATTCACCTCCCTTTCATGCTAACATTTCATCTTATTAAATTAAATAAATCAAACTATTTAATTTAAATTTCTAAATCTTCTTATTTAATTAAATAACCCTAAGTTATTTAATTAAATACCATCACCTCTTCCCCTTTTCATTAAATCACTTTATTTAATAAAAATCATCTAATTCTTCTAATCCCCTTAATTGTAAAATTAACATTATTTAATTATCAATTATTAATTAATCTAATTCCCCCCACTTGCAAGGGAATATTCCTCTTTTGCACATTCCTTCCCCTTTTGTACAATTAAACTTTGTTTTAATTTGCTAAATATCTTTTTTTCTCACCCATGAGAATATTCCAAAGAATATTCTCTCTCCTCACTCATTTGAAAAAGGGACTATTCTTACAAAGCTTCATGTACAAGTTAACTCAAAACTTCTTGTGCAAGTTAACTTGTGACCTCTTATACATGTCAAAAGTGTGTTTGTTTGAAGGAATATGAACCCTTGATTAAATATCATCTTGCATCCTCAACCCTTGATGGGAATCCTTGATCCATGCCTCCAACTTCTTACATCCTTGACCATTGATTAACCTTTATGATCTCAACCCTCCATTTTTCATTTGCTTTCCTATAAATAGGTCACTATTTGGAGACAAATGGATCCATCTTTTAACATCAAACTTATGCTGTTAAAGTCACTCACACTCACACTCATATTTAGCACTTTTTTAGTATCATTTTAGCTTAATTACTTGCATTAATTAGCTTTAACTTCCATTAATGGCTTCCATCATCACATAATGCATCCATTTAGCTTATTTGTTAATTATGGTTTGAATCTTTTAGTTTAGAATCCATTTAGATTAGCTTTGTATTTGCATATCTATATCATTTTAGCATAAAATCACGTTAAATTAGCTTGCATAATGTTCATTTAGGTTAAAATAATGTTTTCATATACATCTTACAATGGTTCAATCAATTTTATTCAATAAAATTGATTGGAACAAGCTCATTTATCCATGGGATTAGGAAATGGTCACTGTTCCACATCAATGCAACACTACTCCCACAATAGGATAAGTTTCAAATGGATTAGAGTAGGCATTTTCAAAGCTTTCATAGTTTAGTATGCTTGGTTTAATTTGCATTTGATTGATCCTATTGAGATTGATGTTAGTGGCTTAATTATGCTTCGATTCTTCATGGATCAAGCATAATCAACTCAATACTAATCCGTCGGTCACAAATAGTATCAAAATATCATCTCGATGTCTTTGAATATACATTGTGTGATATGAGTGGCATTGAGTGAAACCAGAAACAAGCAAGAAACTATCAATATTCTCATACAAATCTTGAGGAGTTTTTTTGAAACCACATAATGGAATTTAAATCTTGAAATAAAGTGAAGAGTCTTACATAAATCTTAGAGGTTGCTTCATGTAGATCTCCTCATGAAGATCACTATGAAAGAAGGAACTCTTCACACACATATAGAAAATTGGTCATCTTTTAGATGCAACAATATAAAGGAAAAGGTGTGTTGGAAAGAGACACTGCAAATGCTTTCAGGTGTTGTCATTGATGGAAACCCTAGTCGGTGACTGATCCGAACATCATCATTTGATCCCACCAACAGACAGATTGAGGACAGTCAGGAAGAACAGTGCATCTGGCAGTTTGGTGATCTTTGATTCACGTGTAGATTTTCTATTACTATTTTGAGTTATGGATCTCATGGAAGGTTTATCAAATATATTTCTTATGTTATCCAAAAATCTTAGTGCCTTGTACCAAGTCATGTGTAAGTTTGGAGATCCAGTTGATATATTTCTGTTTATCAGTATTCTCTAGCTGACTAAGTTGATATAATGTGTTGAAAATATTCAATGAATGTTTATTCGAATATTTTTATTTTTTATCATTATGTTTTGGGTCCAAGCTAAGTTGTGGATGACTGTTGTGGGTGCACATTTAATAGAACTCAAGATTTGAGTCGACAATTGCTAATATTTTTAAGCTTTATTGAAGTTGGCTTGTAGCGACTAAATCTTTTGTTGCAGATATATATAAGTGATCAGTTATATCATTTATGGTGTGAGAAAAGGTGTGTTGAAGTGTGTTGCAATTATTAGAAGGGCGATTAAGTGATTATGCATAGTTTCACTTGTGCATAAAGATTTTATAGTGCGAGTTTGTGCAGAGCAGAGCATAATTGCTGAATTAGTCAGAAGGACAGAAGATTGACTGTTGAGCTTAACCAAAACTATAATTAAACATTTATAGATGCAATTCTTTCAGTTCATTCTCTTCGATCTAATCCAAATCATTGTAAGGCAGTGAGCCTTTCTTTCTGAGCAATGAGCTCTAGGTAGTGTGCTTGAATGCAAGTGCATTCCCATTTTGTAATCTTTCTTTTGGGTATACTCAGATTATATTTTGGATTGGCCATCCATCGTGATTTTTCCCCTAACAAGGTTTCCACGTAAAAATCCTTGTGTTATGGTGTTGTGGTTGTTTGTTTTCTGTTTATGTGTATATCTTTTGGTTGAATGCTTTAAGTGGATTAAGGTTCAGAATAATAAATTCAATTTTTGCACAACACTGATTCACCCCCCTCTCAGTGTTGATTGTTTCCAACAAGGTGAATATAAGACATATTGGCTACAAGTGGTAAATATTGGATTAGTCAATATCCTCAAGTTGTGAAAAACAATTAGCTACAAGACGTGTTTTGTACCTTTGTATAGAACCATCATTTGCATACATTTTGTGATATACGCACTATCATCAAACCATCTTTCTTCCCTTATGAAGAGAAACCAAATCCAATTTTTTATTCTTCATCAAAGAAAAAATTCCCCTCTACCATAGCACATTACCACTCTAGAATGAAATAATCCTTTGAAATTTTTTACGATCAGTAGATATGACATGAATCAAAAGACTAGTGCCAAAATTTTGTGAGAAAGTATAGTGAGAACTCATAGGGTCACCAAATAATGGTATAGCCTCTTGAATAGTACTATGATCCCATCTAGAAAAAAAGAGTAGGAGGTGGTGAAAGAACTGAACAATATGAAAATGGGTGCTTTATAACCTAGGTCATAGAACATCAATTTTCTCTTATTATCATTCAATAATGTCCTAGGAGTCCTAATTGGATTGAATAACAACCTCACAAGGGTGAGTCAATTCTCAATAAGGAAGACCAAGGAGGGGTTCTTTTAGGCTTTGAAGGGTTCACCACCAAGAAAATGCTTGGAAAAGAAAAATAAGGATTCAACTCACAAAACCTAGTAATGCAAGCCAAATAATGAGAATGAATGATGAAATTAAGATGCACCAAGTTAGGGTATATGTACTTGGGAAGTTTGGAAATGTAATGAGTATTATAGAAATGTAAAAATGCAGGACTAAGACACCCTTACCGTTTTCTTAGTCCTGCTACTATTTTTCAGGGCAAATGTGGAATCTTCGGATGCCAGATCAAGATCTCAAAGAATCTCTAAAAAAATACCCCTGGGAGGACTAAGATGCCCTAGGTGGTGAATTAGTCCCATTCTAAATTTCTAAAAACTCTAAATGTGATCTTGAGCTCCAAGGTCTGCACTAGCTTCTCTTTGGATCTCAAGTTCTGGAACTTCCAGATTCGGCCTGTAGGTGAGTTTATGTGAAGATGACAACTTTGGAAATGCAACTTTGAAAATTTGACAACTTTTTACTTTAAACGATATTCAAGTCATGATATTGCTATCAGGATTCAACCGTGTAGTTTTGAGTCAAACTCATTGACCCATGTTTCATGAGTAGTGGTTCAACAAGAACCCATCTCTCATGATATCGAAGTCTTCAATCTAGATCTGCAAATACAAACACACAAACACACAAGAGGGAAAAACTTGTTGATTGTTAGTAAATTACACAACAAGCAGACATATGAAATCATTAATTAAAGGAGGCTAATACCACCAAGATTTGAAATTAAGTCCTGAAAATAAGCCAAGGAGGACTAAGATGCCCTAGGTGGCATCTTAGTCCCAAGGATCAAATCTCGGGGCATAGACTCCAAAAAGGGACCTTTTAAGGAATATTCAAAATCAGGATCCTAAGACCCATGGAGGACAAAGATTCCTTAGGTGGCATTTTAGACCTACTCCAAAAATCAGGGACACATAGACAAAATCATTAAATTATCATTTATCATTTGATATTTGTCAAGATTTTCCATAAAAATATATAGTTTATTAGGCTTGTGGATGCAAAATAGGATCAATTAAGCCATAAAGAAGCATAAATAAAGCAAGGTGGGCCCAAAAAAGTGTGAAAATGCAAGGGTATGCATTTTGCTACACTAAATTTAGCCCCCACTTTAGTGAGAAGATGAACTTGCTTTAAACTCACACTAAAGTAGCCAACCATGCAATGAAGAGGGGTTCCCATGTATGAATTCTAGTAAGATAGGATGACAATAATCAAGAGGGATGATCAAGCACATACGATCAAGATCCTATGGAAAAATGACATAAGCACAAATGAACACACATGCAGATGATATATGAAGCCATAACCAGATCGCAAACATACACCATCAAAGATAAGAAAAAGGAAAAAGGAAAAATGCAATGGATCAAGCTTCGACTAGCTGTCCAACGCGGCAGACCAGGTCTAGGCTATTTGTCCAAAAAGGTTTACAAGTGGAACACGGTGTCCACTATGCAAAAAAAATGCATGCTCACAAGGACTAGTGAAGCTAGTTGTTCACTAGGTGAGCCCTAGGGGACCATATCAAAGCCATACCTCCATGAATTTAATAAGGTACAAAAATGCATGTAACAAGAAAGAGGGATGTTCAAAGGGATTTTTCTTAGTTCATGCAAGGTATCATCTTAGGGAACATTGTGCTTAATGTTTCCAAGAGAGGACAAGTCAAAGAAATATCACATTCTCAGAGGAAATCAAACCCAATGACACCACCAAGAAAAATGATGCATCACAAAAAGAAAGAAAATCGCTAAATGAAACATGAGTGTCGATGTATTCCCCAACTTTAAAGTGGTTGCCAACACCATTGCTGTGAGCAATTGCTTTAAAGTAGAAGAAGATATAAGAGCTTATTCAAAAATCCCTATGCCAAGTTATATGTTTTTCGCTAAGCTACGTCATGAATAAGTATGTCACATGCAAGCCAACGTAAGGCATGTCATCCACATCCCAAGCTTGCTCTTATATGTACATGAAAAGTGGTCAACTAGCCAAAAGAGATAACGACAAGTAACATATGAGGACAAGGCTACCTAACCCCTTGCCCCCACCTAGTGCAGGAGAAGGGTGAGATGAATAGGATCAAAATAAGTATTAGGTAGAGGAACTAGGTGCTTCAACACAAGGAAGAGCACCAAAATCCCTAGGATATTGAATTTTGTTATGCAAAGCCTTACATTCATTAGTAGAATGACCATGAACTCTATGATATGCACAAAATGAAGTCTTATAATAAAATTTCTTTCATGTTCTTGGAGGAAGGGATATCGAGTGATCTTGGAGGAGTCTCAACAAGATACCCTCTTGATCAATGGTAGAAGGTGTTCCTAAAATTTGTGGATATCTCTTGCTTACTACAAGATGTCATACTTACACAAGACTCTTTAGATTGTGAGATTTTTTTCTCTCCTTTACTCGAGAGTGTAAAATCTAATGAATTCAAATCATAAGTTTTTTGTGTGCTAACATTAATGTTAAGTGAGGACTTCTTTTTCTGTTTCATTTCTTGCAAAAGACCACTAGTGTCTATTAGCTTAGGATGCACTACTATTAAAGTCGGCTTATAAGGATGTTTTGTGATAGTGTTGATATTAAGTGAAGGCTTGTTTTTTTCTTTCGATGAAAAATAACTAAGACCACTAGTCTTCTCTTGCATGTGTAGCTCTATGGGGACATGGATACCTTGTTCTCTAGCACCACATCCTTTTCCATTGTAACCAAGTTGTTTCATAAGTTCGTAACCTTTTCCATAAATATTTTTCATTTATTTTGGATTTGGTGGTTGCTCATGATTAAGTTCGTCAAAGTTTGTTGTGTAATTTGTTGTCTTTTGTTCTAAAGTGGTTGAGGTGGATGCTTTCGAAGGGTCTTCTGAATTTTGTGTTGACATTACCATTGTTTCTTTTACCTTATCTGAATCTTTGTTTATGATCTTGTATTCTCCCATGAATGTATGTTTGAAATCTAAGGAACCCCAATCATCTTCTAGTAGCTTCGTGACTTGCTCTATGTGTTTTTCTTTGTCTTTATGTATCACAGGTTCCACTTGTGTAGTAGGTGTTAATGTTTTCAAGGAGTTGTCTTTGTTTTTCTCAAGTTTTAAGACACTGTAAGGATGATTATTAGCGCCCAATATGTACAGTTTGTTGTTGTAGACATACTTCATTTTATGATGAAGTGTAGAAGGCACCGCATGCATCTCATGAATCCATGACCTTTCCAAAAGAAGATTATAGGAAAGATCATGAGGCATAACATGAATATGGGTTTGTAAGGTAGCCTTTCCAACTGTAATAGGTAAAGTGATCACTCCAATGATTTATTTGCCACATTATCAAATCCCTTAATAGATAAAGAGTCAAGTTAAAATTTTTGATTTATCAACACCGAGTTTATCCAAAAGGTTTACACTACCCACATTTAAGGCTGAGTCATTGTCAACAAGGGTTTACTTTATCCATTTGCTATTGTATTGAGCTATTATCATGAGAGAATTGCATTGTTTTTGCATGTACAAAGGAGGGAGCTCACTTTGGTGGAAAAAGATGTCAGCATTTATTCCTTGAATCATGACTGCTATGTCATTTGGGTACTAAGTGGAACCGCAACTTGTTGCAAGGCTGTTTGAAGCATAGTTTGATAGTTAGGTGAATTCTGAATTAAGTCCCATAGGGATATCTTTGCAGGAGTATTATTAAGTTGTTCAACAAGATCATACTCCTTTCCACTTTGTGAAGGAAAACGGGGGGCACAAGGCAAGATAGGATTAGGCAATGGTATGGATGTTGAAGGTGTTTGTCTTGGTTGGGGATTGCTCCTAGTGTTGTATGTATGAGCAACGATATTATAACTCAGTTGCTGTGTAACAATATTCTTAGGTGCTTTGAGGATAAGGATAGGTTTGTTTTGAACTTGTGGGTTTTGAGAGGGTGGAGAAATTATAATTTTAGGATCAAGAGAGTACTCTAAGGGGTATCAAAAGACTTATCCTTATTTTCATGATCTCTTAGTGAAGAGGAGTCTAATGTTACTTCATCATATTCATCTAAGGAATTATTATTGTCAATGTTTTCATTTTCTTGCACCATGATATCTTCCAAAGGGGGAAAGGTTTTAGGAGAATCACAAACTAAATGTTCATGACATTCAAAGGTTGGTTCTTCTTCAATGACTTCATCACATGCAAGGGAATTATTAATGGTTGTAATTTCTTGTTCAATAAGGGTTTTCCTAGCATAAGAGGAAAAAATAAGATTCTCATCAAGCATAGTATTGTATTCACAACTAGGAGAGGAATATATGTGATTGTCATGTTTATCTATGTTTTCATCCTCTTTAACTAGGACATTCTCACAAGCAAGGGATGAATGGAGGCTAGGTAAGGTGATGTTTACGAATGTGTCTATGATATCATTCTCTTGTGCCATAATATATTCCCAAGGGGGATGAGGAGGAGAACAAGAAAGACCTTTGTGATTCTCAATGATTGTATCTTCTTTCACCAAGATACTTTTGTCACTAAAAGGAGAGGTATCAGAAGAAGTACAATTATGATCATCATGGTTATCTATATTTTTATTCTCTTCTATCACATCCTCCTCACAAATAGGAGAGATAAGAGGGGGTGTAGGTTTAAGGCAAGCATCATCATTTTCACTCTCTTTTGCTAATAGACTCTCATAACTAGGGAATGCATTGAATGAATGACTAACATGCTTATTGACTAACTTTTTCTTTGCAAATTTGGAAAGGATAGATACTAAATTTTTTGAACAGTAATTTATGCAAAATCAAAATGCAATGTAAAGGCCCAAAATGGAATGTATAAATGCAATTTTCAGATTTCAAACAAGGTATTTTGTTGATTATAATATGCAATGATTTGAAGGATACAATGTTGTAAATGAAAATTTGGAATTGAGCAATGCATGAAATGAAGCACTTTAAGATATATTTAGTAAAATGCAAGAAACAAAAAGTCAACCCACTGAAATAGGTAATCAATGGCAGCAAACATAAGCAAAAAAAAGTAGATTTAAACCCTGGAAATTGCAGCTTCAAACTTAACAGGGACTAAGATGCCAGTAAGGGCATCTTGGTCCTATTGAAGGAATTTGAAGGTTCTAGAAACTGGCATAGAATGAAATCAACCTAGATAGGATTCTGAGGTAAAAACCCAAAGAGGGACTAAGACACTAGTATGGGAATTTTTGTCCCAAGGGAGGTTTTTTACAAAAAAAACAACAAATTCTGAGTTGATTACAGTGTTCCCAGATTGCCTACCCAAGGAAATGATGATTGGAAATAGAAAAGTGTGCAAATGAATGCAAGAAAAAGTGATTATTGACAAGAAATTGTATGCAAAAGTGAATGATTTTTTTTCAATTTTGAATGCAATAAGAATGTTTCTAAATGTAATTAAGATGATGAACAATGCACTTTTCAGTTTTTCAATGAAATGAAATGATGCAAGAAAGTAAAAATGCAACCTATATGCACTTTCACTAATGCAAAGATGAGAAACCCTAAATGTAATTTCACTAAATATGAGAACCCTAGATGCAATTTCACTAATGCAAGATGCAATGTAAGAATGAATGAAACCTAGATCTAGGAATGTAATTGACTCCAAATCAGAAAGTGAGTGCTCAAAAACGTCGGGTTCACCAAAATGAACAATAGGAAAATAGGTGCTTTATAACCTAGGTCATAGAACACCACTTTTCTCCTATTATCATTCAATAATGTCCTAGGAGTCCTAATTGGATCTAATAAGAACCTCGCAAAGGTGAGTCAATTCTCAATAAGGAAGACCTAGGATGGGTTCTTTTAGGCTTTGAAGGGTTCACCACCAAGCAAATGCTTGGAAAAGAAAAATAAGGATTCAACTCACAAAACCTAGTAATGTAAACCAAATAATGATTATGAATGATGCAATTAAGCTACACCAAGTTAGGGTATATGTGCCTAGAAGTTTGAAAATGTAATGAGGATTCTGGAAATGTTAAAATGCTGTCAAAAAGTGCTATGGAGGATGAAGACACCCTTATTGTTGTCTTAGTCCTGCTGCTTTTTTTGAAGGAAAAGTTGAAATCTTTGAATACCAAATCAGGATCTCAAAGAATATCTCAAAATTACCCTTGGGAGGACCAAGATGCCCTAGTTTGCATATTAGTCCTTTTCAAAAATTTTGAAAACTCTGAATGTGCTCTTGAGCTCCAAGGGTTGCACTAGCTTCTCTTCTGATGTTAGGTTTTAGAACTTCTGGATTCGGCCTGTAAGTGAGTTTTCGTGAAGATGACAACTTTGGAAATACAACTTTGCAACTTTGAAAACTTTGAAATTTAAAGGATCTTGAATTCTTCAACCTAGATCTACAAACAAAAACACACAAGAGGGAAAAACTTGTTGATTGTTAGTAAATGGGGGTTTGCCTTGGTCAAACCCCTTGTAGGTAATTAAACCAAATGATGAAATGAAGCATGAAGCATGAAATTTGTAAATGATATCACCTTGTATGATGTATTGTGAAGCAAATATGCAATCTACCATGTAGTGCCCATGAAGAATGTACATCTTGGATCCTTAGATATGATGTGAACAATGGTTGCAAATATATTTTCAATGCTACATCCACAATCTTGGTTCATCAACATGAATGGATGTACTAAGCCCTTGACATGATGCTTGAATCTTGATGATGGCTTGAGAAGCTTGATGAATTGCTCTTGAATGTATAAAATTTCCTTAGGAATGAATACTTGAATGCTTGTTATGAAAATGAGTGGAGGAACCTTGTATTTATACTTGTTCATGCTTAATATCCCGAAATTACACCACAACAAGCCAACATATGAAATCATTAATTAAAGGAGGCTAAATCCCACCAAGATTTGAAATTAGGATATTAGGATATTAAGCATGATCTTTAATTAATCTAGTACTTTTTCATGCTTAATATCCTAAAATTAAGCATGAACAAGTACTAGATTAATTAAGCATGAACAAGTACTAGATCATGCTTAATATCCTAAAATTACACAACAAGCCGACATATGAAGTCATTAATTAAAGGAGGCTAATACAATTAAGATTTGAAATTAAGTCCTGAAAATAAGCCAGGGAGGACTAAGATGCCCTAGGTGGCATCTTAGTAGCAAGGATCAAATCTCGGGGCATAGACTCCGAAAAGGGACCTTTTAAGGAATATTCAAAGTCAAGATCCTAAGACCCATGGAGGACAAAGATGCCCTAGGTGGCATTTTAGTCCTACTCCACAAATCAGGGACACATAGACAAAATCATTAAATTATCATTTATCATTTGATATTTTTCAGGATTTTCCATAAAAATATATAGTTTATTAGGCTTATGGATGCAAAATAGGATCAATTAAGCCATAAAGAAGCATAAATAAAGCAAGGTGGGCCCAAAAAAGTGTGAAAATGCAAGGGTATGCATTTTACTACACTACATTTAGCCCCCACTTTAGTGAGAAGATGAACTTGCTTCAAACTCACACTAAAGTAGCCAACCATGCAATCAAGAGGGGTTCCCATGTACGAATTCTAGTAAGATAGAATGAAAATAATCAAGAGGGATGATCAAGACCCTAGGATCAAGATCCTATGGAAAACTGACATAAGCACAAACAGACACACATGGCGATGATATATGAAGCCATAACTAGATCGCAAACATACACCATCAAAGATAAGAAAAAGGAAAAAGAAAAAGGAAAACTGCAACGGATCAAGCTTTGACTGGCCATCCAATGCGGTGGACTAGGTCTAGGCTATTTGTCCAAAAAGGTTTACAAGTGGAACACGATGTCCACTATGCAATTAAAATGCATGCTCACAAGGGCTAGTGAAGCTAGTTGTTCACTAGGTGAGCCCTAGCGGACCATATCAAAGCCATACCTCCACGAATTTAATAATGTACAAAAATGCATGTAACAAGAAAGAGGGATGTTCAAAGGATTTTGCTTAGTTCATGTGAGGTCTCATCTTAGGGAACATTGTGCTTAATGTTTCCAAGAGAGGACAAGTCAAAGAAATATCACATTCTTAGAGGAAATCAAACCCAATGACACCACCAAGAAAAATGGTGCATCACAAGAAGAAAGAACATCACACAATGAAACATGAGTGTTGATGTATTCCCAAAATTTAAAGTGGTTGCTAACACCATTGCTGTGAGCAATTGCTTTAAAGTAGAAGAAGATATAAGAGATTATTCAAAAATCCCTATGCCAAGTTATATGTTTTCACTAAGCTATGTCATGAATAAGTATGTCACATGCGAGCCAACGTAAGGTATGTCATCCACATCCCAAGCTTGCTCTTATATGTACATGAAAAGTGGTCAACTAGCCAAAAGAGACAATGGCAAGTGACATACGAGGACAAGGCTACCTAACCCCTTGCCTCCACTTAGTGCAAGAGAAGGGTGAGATGAATAGGATCAAAATAAGTATTAGGTAGAGGAACTAGGTGCTTCAACACAAGGAAGAGCACCAAAATCCCTAGGATGTTGAATTTTGTTATGCAAAGCCTTACATTCATTAGTAGAATGACCATGAATTCTATGATATGCAAAAAATGAAGTCTTATAATAAAATTTCTTTCGTGTTCTTGGAGGGAGGGATATCAAGTGATTTTGGAGGAGTCTCAACAAGATACCCTCTTGATCAATGGTAGAAGGTGTTCCTAAAATTTGTGGCAAAGATATCTCTTGCTTACTACAAGATGTCATACTTACACAAGACTCTTTAGATTGTGAGATTTTTTTCTCTCCTTTACTCGAGAGTGTAAAATCTAATGAATTCAAATCATAAGTTTTTTGTGTGCTAACATTAATGTTAAGTGAGGACTTCTTTGTCTGTTTCATTTCTTGCAAAAGACCACTAGTGTCTATTAGCTTAGGATGCACTACTGTTAAAGTCAGCTTAGAAGGATGTTTTGTGATAGTGTTGATATTAAGTGAAGGCTTGTTTTTTTCTTTCAATGGAAAATAACTAAGACCACTAGTATTCTCTTGCATGTGCAACTCTATGGGGACATGGAGACCTTGTTCTCTAGCACCACATCCTTTTCCATTGTAACCAAGTTGTTTCATAAGTTCGTAACCTTTTCCATAAAGATTTTTCATTTCTTTTGGATTTGGTGGTTTCTCATGATTAAGTTCGTCAAAGTTTGTTGTGTAATTTGTTGTCTTTTGTTCTAAAGTGGTTGAGGTGGATGCTTTCGAAGGGT
The DNA here is from genome assembly GCA_007258455.2 of Sequoia sempervirens. Classification (NCBI taxonomy): domain Eukaryota; kingdom Viridiplantae; phylum Streptophyta; class Pinopsida; order Cupressales; family Cupressaceae; genus Sequoia; species Sequoia sempervirens. The sequence goes on along the minus strand of VDFB02000003.1, from coordinate 744,540,107 downwards.
CTTATGAATTTTGTGTTGACATTACCATTGTTTCTTTTCCCTTGTCCGAATCTTTGTTTATGATCTTGTATTCTCCCATGAATGTATGTTCAAAATCTAAGGAACCCCAATCATCTTCGAACAGCTTTGTGACTTGCTCTATGTGTTTTTATTTGTCTTTATGTTTCACAGGTTCCGCTTGTGTAGTAGGTGTTAATGTTTTCAAGGAGTTGTCTTTATTTTTCTCAAGTTTTAAGACACTATAAGGCTCATTATTAGTGTCCAATGTGTATAGTTTGTTGTTGTAGACATACTTCATTTTATGATGAATTATAGAAGGAACCGCATGCATCCCATGAATCCATGACCTTTCCAAAAGAAGATTATGTTGATGGTGTTTTCTGCATAGCAACAACTCAGACATAATGCAATATTCTATCTCTTTTGAAAGGTTATTCTCAACAATAAATTACTAAAAATCGCCCCAAGGTCTCTCGGGTGTCAGGTCATGACAATGCATAAACAACTCAGATAATATGTGAAAATGCTGGTAATCACAAGGGGCCTTACAAATGAACAATGCTGGAAGTGAATTTCATCAGATGTAACAATATAGTGATGCTTTCAATCCTAAAACTAACCCAGATTCAAAATAAACAACAAAAGAGATAAGGGTTCAGACAAATTTCTATTCTATTCTAACTCCTAAGATTAATAATGCAAATGATAAACACTTGAAATGGACCAATCCCAACGAAACCAATCTCTGCTTGACCAAGATTAATTTGCAATCTTACAGAAACAGTGCAATCTTCTAAGGTTTTAAAGATTTTCAGATTATGAACATTCACCCAAGACAACCCAATTGCAGTTGAAATGAATAAATCTCCATAATTGAACCAAGCACAATGAATATAAAGGTCCAGGCTAACTTTACAAAGCAACTAACAATTAGCTAGTTGCAAAAAGTATGGACCAGGGATTGCTGCAAACACTTCAAACATTAAATCATGAACATCATTGAATCATATCTAAATCTAAATCTAATAACCATGAGCAATTTTAAAAATTGAATCATAAGAACCATGCAAGATAAGTCAACACAAAAGAGATCACCAGAAGATCACAATGCTTTCAATTGTATTGAATCACCAAACTCCAGCAACAATTCCAATGTTCTGTTACATCACTTGCTCATAAATTGACTAGCTTCTACCTCTACTCTACTGCTAAATTCGCTCTCTATCAAATATTATCCTAATCTCTCACCCCCCTTACAAATGAGGCACAAACACCATTTATAGAAAACCCCAAACATGTCGGCCCAATTGGATTTTACAACAATAATTGGCCTCAAAACAGGTCGGCCAGGAGAGTTCCAAAATATGACAAGATTTGCATTAAATGCACGGATATTATCCATGTCGACCCACGATCTCCAGCAAGATCAAATTCACGTGTCTTCTAGAAAGTCCTCCAGCTGTAGACAGTTTTGGCACGGATTCTTAGGAAGGTCCCACTTTGAAAATATTTGTTTAGTCCTGAAAAGCAGATATCATCATTAATAGCCCACATGTTCAAATTAAACTTTGAATAAAATTTTGACCTTTTCTAAAAGACTTACATTTTTATAAGGAAACTTTCCACTTTCGGAATTTTTTCCATTTTTGGAAGTTTTATTTTCAAATTTTATGTTTTTTATCTCAAGAAATTTTCATTTTCAAGATCATTTTTAAAAATTTCCACTTTTGGAAAAAATAATTATTTTCAGAAAAATTTCCATTTCGGGAAACCGGACCAAGGGGAAAATCTGGAAAAATCCAGGTCAGGCGGACTCCAGACCAGAATTCAAAAAAAACCAGCCGGACAGGATTCTACCGAATAAGGCAAAAATTTCAACAATAGATCATCAAAACGAACCAAGAATGCGTGAAACATCGTGTAATATATCAAATTAAGCACGAGATGTTGAGCATTTATCATCAAATTCATCAATTTAATCCAGTATTTCAATTTGCACAAAGCCTGGCAAAAAAAATCCAAAAAAAATCAGGGTGGACCGGATTTCCGCGGATGGCGTAAAATTTTGGACTTTTAGCACATTTCGGAAAACTGAAGAAATCCGGGAAAATCCGGGTTGGGCGGAAAATCCCAAACTCAAGAAAAAACCCGGACTTCGCTCAAGATCCAGAATTTTCATGGAAATCGGGAAAATCCGGATGGAGCGGAAAATCCCGGAATAGGCTAAAAACCCGGATTTTTGCACAGAGCCGGACTTTGAGCAGAATCTGGGAAAATCCGGACGACCAGAAAATCCCGGATTGGGGTAAAAACCCAGATTTTGCTCAGAACTTAGTTTTTTCAAAGGGCAACCTGGGGAACTCACTTGGGCAAGCAAGATGAACATCTAAGGACCTCCAAAGGCAATGAAATCAATAAAATTAAGGGCCCAAAAGACACCAAAAGCCAAAGCAAAAAGAGGGTCCCTACTTTCAGTGGGGCGTGTGTGCAAAACTGCACAACAAATTATAGGAAAGATCATGAGGCATAACATGAATATGGGTTTGTAAGGTAGCCTTTCCAATTGTAATAGGTAAAGTGGCCACTCCAATGATTTCTTTGCCACATTATCAAATCCCTTAATAGATAAAGAGTCAAGTTAAATTTTTTATTTATAAACACCGAGTTTATCCAAAAGGTTTACACTACCCACATTTGAGGCTGAGCCCTTGTCAACAAGGGTTCGCTTTATCCCTTTGCTATTGTATTGAGCTATTATCATGAGAGCATCACATTGTTTTTGCATGTACAAAGGAGGGAGCTCACTTTGGTGGAAAGAGATGTTAGCATTTATTCCTTGAATCATGACTGCTATGTCATTCAAGTTTGCACTAAGTGGAACTGCAGCTTATTGCAAGGCTGTTTGAAGCATAGTTTGATAGTTAGGTGAATTTTGAATTAAGTCCCATAGGGATATCTTTGCAGGAGTATTATTAAGTTGTTCAACAAGATCATACTCCTTTCCAATTTGTGAAGGAAAATGAGGGGCACTAGGCAAGATAGGATTAGGCAATGGTAGGGATGTTGAAGGTGTTTGTCTTGGTTGGGGATTGCTCCTAGTGTTGTATGTATGAGCAACGGTATTATAACTCAGTTGCTATGTAACATTATTCTTAGGTGCTTTGAGGATAAGGATAGGTTTGTTTTGAACTTGTGGGTTTTGAGAGGGTGGAGAAATTATAATTTTAGGCTCAAGAGAGTACTCTAAGGGGTATCAAAAGACTTATCCTTATTTTCATGATCTCTTAGTGAAGAGGAGTCTAATGTTACTTCATCATATTCATCTAAGTAATTATTATTGTCAATGTTTTCATTTTCTTCCACCATGATATCCTCCAAAGGGGGAGAGGTTTCAAGAGAATCACAGACTAAATGTTTATGACATTCAAAGGTTGTTTCTTCTTCAATGACTTCATCGCATGCAAGGGAGTTATTAATGGTTGTAATTTCTTGTTCAATAAGGTTTTTCCTAGGGGAAGAGGAACAAATAAGATTCTCATCAAGCATAGTATTGTCTTCACAACTAGGAGAGGAATATATGTGATTGTCATGTTTATCTATGTTTTCATCCTCTTTAACTAGGACATTCTCACAAGCAAGGGATGAATGGAGGCTAGGTAAGGTTATGGTTAGGAATGTTTCTATGATCTCATTCTCTTGTGCCATAATATCTTCCCAAGGGGGATGAGGAGGAGAACAAGCAAGACCTTCGTGATTCTCAATGATTGTATCTTCTTTCACCAAGATACTTTTGTCACTAAAAGGAGAGGTATTAGGAAAAGTAAAATTATGATCATCATGGTTATCTATGTTTTATTATCTTCTATCACATCCTCTTCACAAATAGGAGAGATAAGAGGGGGTGTAGGTTTAAGGAAAGCATCATCATTTTAACTCTCTTGTGCTAATAGACTCTCATAACTAGGGAATGCATTGAATGAATGACTAACATGCTTATTGACTAACTTTTTCTTTGCAAATTTGGAAAGGATAGATACTAACATTTTTGAATAGTAATTTATGCAAAATCAAAATGCAATGTAAAGGCCCAAAATGGAATGTATAAATGCAATTTTCAGATTTCAAACAAGGTATTTTGTTGATTATAATATGCAATGATTTGAAGGATGCAATATTGTAAATGAAAATTTGGAATTGAGCAATGCATGAAATGAAGCACTTTAAGATATATTTAGTAAAATGCAAGAAACAAAAAGTCAACCCACTGAAATAGGTAATCAATGGTAGCAAGCATAAGCACAAAAAAGTAGATTTAAACCTTGGAAATTGTAGCTTCAAACTTAGCAGGGACTAAGATGCCAGTAAGGGCATCTTGGTCCTATTGAAGGAATTTGAAGGTTCTAGAAACTGGCATAGAATGAAATCAACCTAGATAGGATTCTGAGGTAAAAACCCAAAGAGGGACTAAGACACTAGTATGGGAATTTTTTTCCCAAGGGAGGTTTTTTACAAAAAAAACAACAAATTCTGAGTTGATTACAGTGTTCCCAGATTGCCTACCCAAGGAAATGATGATTGGAAATAGAAAAGTGTGCAAATGAATGCAAGAAAAAGTGATTATTGACAAGAAATTGTATGCAAAAGTGAATGATTTTTTTTCAATTTTGAATGCAATAAGAATGTTTCTAAATGTAATTAAGATGATGAACAATGCACTTTTCAGTTTTTCAATGAAATGAAATGATGCAAGAAAGTAAAAATGCAACCTAAATGCACTTTCACTAATGCAAATATGAGAAACCCTAAATGTAATTTCACTAAATATGCGAAACCCTAGATGCAATTTCACTAATGCAAGATGCAATGCAAGAATGAATGAAACCTAAATCTAGGAATGTAATGGACTCCAAATCAGAAAGTGAGTGCTATGTCGGGTTCACCAAAATGAACAATAGGAAAATGGTGCTTTATAACCTAGGTCATAGAACACCACTTTTCTCCTATTATCATTCAATAATGTCCTAGGAGTCCTAATTGGATTGAATAAGAACCTCACAAGGGTGAGTCAATTCTGAATAAGGAAGACCTAGGATGGGTTCTTTTAGGCTTTGAAGGGTTCACCACCAAGCAAATGCTTGGAAAAGAAAAATAAGGATTCAACTCACAAAACCTAGTAATGCAAACCAAATAATGATTATGAATGATGCAATTAAGCTACACCAAGTTAGGGTATATGTACCTAGAAGTTTGGAAATTTAATGAGGATTCTGGAAATTTTAAAATACTGTCAAAAAGTGCTATGGAGGACTAAGACGTCCTTATTTTTTTCTTAGTCCCGCTGCTGTTTTCAAGGAAAATGTGAAATCTTTGAATACCGGATCAGGATCTCAAAGAATATCTTAAAATTACACTTGGGAGGACTAAGATGCCCTAGTTGGCATATTAGTCCTATTCAAATTTTTTGAAAACTCTGAATGTGCTCTTGAGCTCCAAGGGTTGCACTAGCTTCCCTTTCGATGTCAGGTTCTAGAACTTATGGATTCGGCTTGTAGGTGAGTTTCCGTGAAGATGACAACTTTGGAAATACAACTTTGCAACTTTGAAAACTTTGAAATTTAAAGGATCTTCAAGTCTTCAACCTAGATCTACAAACACAAACACACAAGAGGGAAAAACTTGTTGATTGTTAGTAAATGGGGGTTTTCCTTGGTCAAACCCCTTGTAGGTGATTAAACCAAATGATGAAATGAAGCATGAAGCATGAAATATGTAAATGATATCACCTTGTATGATGTCTTGTGATGCAAATATGCAAATATTAAACCAAAGCATGAAGAATGTACATATTGGATCCTTAGATATGATGTGAACAATGGTTGCAAATATATCTTCAATGCTACATCAACAATCTTGGCTCATCAACATGAATGGATGCACTAAGCCCTTGACATGATGCTTGAATCTTGATGATGGCTTGAGAAGCTTGATGAATTGCTCTTGAATGCATAAAATTTCCTTAGGAATGAATACTTGAATGCTTGTTATGAAAATGAGTGGAGGAACCCTGTATTTATACTTGTTCATGCTTAATATCGCGAAATTACACCACAACAAGCCAACATATGAAATCATTAATTAAAGGAGGCTAAATACCACCAAGATTTGAAATTAAATCTTGAAAACAAGCCAAGGAGGACTAAGATGCCCTAGGTGGCATCTTAGTCCCATGGCTCAAATCTTGGGGCACAGACTCCAAAAAGGGACCTTTTAAGGTATATACAAAATCAGGGTCCCAAGACCCATGGAGGACAAAGACACCCTAGGTGGCGTTTTAGTCCTACTCCACAAATTAGGGACACAGAAAAAATCATTAAATTATCATTTATCATTTGATATTTTTTAGGATTTTCCATAAAAATATATAGTTTATTAGGCTTGTGGATGCTAAATAGGACCAATTAAGCCATAAAGAAACATAAATAAAGTAAGGCGGGCCCAAACAAGTGTGAAAATGTAAGGGTATGCATTTTACTACACTACAAGAACAAGAATATCACCCAAGGTATTTTCAAGTGCAAAAGTACCCTCATGTGATGAAGAATTCAAAGTGGGTAGTAAAGAAGAAGTGGATGGAGGATCGATTTTCATGAAGGAACCATACATTGAACATCTCTTCGAAAGTAGAAATATCTAATGGCTAGAATTGTTAATATTGTTTTCTCACCATGGTTTGAATTATTCCACAGTCGATCACCATTTTATAATTATTTAGGGGTATTAGGTCATGATTAGTCCTAAGTCATGGTTAATATAGAAACAAGTCACAAGAAAAAGTTTTAAGTTCCAAAACTAAAAGAATAGGAAATAATAATCTTTCATTTTTTGCTAAGTCCTATGCTATTTATTGAAGGGAAAAGGATAGAAGTTTTATTTGAGAGTTTTTAGGGTTTTTGTTTTGTTTGTATTGAATAAGCTTCTATATTTGGCATGGAAGTGACACTTTCGTATTCTAGCAAGACCCACATTGCAATGGCATTGGAGGTTTTTCAAGAGCCCATTCACACTTTACCCATGTTGTATGATACAAGGAAAACTTGACATGATGTATGAAAAATGAAGGGTTTCAATGAGTTCATATACTTCTTCCCATATTTTAGACCTTGCATGGTTATTTTCACATTGTGATAGGTATGCCTTATGTTGCTTGAGCATGTTCAAAAGTTATATGAAGTCTAGAGTTGTGGAATTTTATTCAAAGTCAATGAGATTAATAAGATTCTATGACTAGTTTAAGGAAATATTAAAACTCCCCCTTAAGATTGGAAAATAATTGCCTATTAAATGTTGTTGATTTTTTCTAGACATAGGCATAATTATCATAGTATCAAATAAGTTCATCAAGTGACAAGAGAAGATATGGCTATGTCATTGTGTCTTTAAAGCTGCAATAGAAGTATATGAAAATATTTTCTAGGGAGTTGAGCAGTGATTGTATCAAATCATAAACATAATAGTAAGTATTTATCAAACCATGTTTGATAGTTCATATGATATCAATGATCAATTAGTGATAGGGACAATCCTTCAAAAACGTAGTAAGAGAGATCACATTGAAGATTAAAGGGAGGATTGAGTGCATGGGCTTAAAAGAGATGATAGTTAGATATAGGAGACAACACTCAAAATATGAGTGTTTCCCTAGAAGGATAATCCAATCAAGGATGTCATGATATTATACCATTGTTCACCTATGACTAACCTTGCACATACAATGAAAACCTTATTAGTTTTTTTTTCTTGAAAGAAATTATAGACTTGTTAAAAATCTACAAGAAAATCATGACATGGATAACAATGTTTTGAAGAGCTTCAATGATATCTTAAAGGTATTATAACTTTGATTAGATGGGATGATAGTGGTGTTGTTAGTGACAAGAGATTAATGACTGTCAACATCAACCAAAGTACATGGTAGTGATATTGGATAGTGTTCATGGTTGTGATGGTAAAAGTTTTCTTTTGAAGATAAGTGTTAACTAAGGGATATGCAAAAAAAGGTTTATGAGTTTGTTTGCTATTATTGTAAAAAATGATCATAGTTAAATGTTGATAGGATAGTCAAAATATAAAACCTTCATAGAGATAGTCTTGAGGAGTGTAAACAACAAGAATGAAAATTTTGGAGGGTACTCAAACAAGTGTTGTGATGACTTAGGAAATATACAAGAGAGAAAATGAAAACCCTATGAATATCCATGAGAGGATCTACCATGCAAGAAATCATCTATAGGTAATTAGTCCACTTTATCACAGTCATGACAAGTAGTAAAGCTATGAATGGCAAGAAATTCACAATGACAGGTCTATAATAAAAGAGTAAGGGGTTAAGGTTATAAAAATAGTGTATGAATCATGTCATTCCAAGAAAAAAGTGAGAATTCTATCAAAATTTCCCAACAAAAAATGACTATATGAAAAAATGACCACAATAAGGGAGAAATCCCATTCAATTGAAAGACTTAAGGACTTGTCAAAGGTTCTAGACATGTCTTGCAGTAGTTCTTTAGAGGTAGTCCCCAAAATGATTGCATCAACACATCTACTAAAAATCAATCAAGACATTTAAACAATGAACTAGTCTTCTTGGAGCTCTGCCAATCTATGTATGGTGTTTTTCTTTAAGATATGAAAGACTCTTATAAGGTGATAGTCATGAGATTGTGAAAATGTGTGTTAATATAGAATAATTTTTATTTTTTTTGATTGAAGAATACTTATATATGGTGTTAATAGAGGCACTATAAGATAACACAAATATTGTAAAGGCTTGAGAAAATAGCAGCAATCAATAACAGTCTACAATGATGCCTACTATTAAAGAAAATAACATATTAGAGATTGAAGTTAGCGTGAATGTCTCTCTAAAGAACATGTAGTGACAATATAGGGTAAACCTACGGTGAGTAGCCTAACAAGGTAGAGGGTAGGAAATTTGATGAAAATCCATAGTGATAGTAAGAAATACACAAGATCGAAGGAAAAGAGTGATGGTTGTCACGAGTCTCCTTCAAAATCCAATGAAAGGTATCATGACAATGAAAAGAAAAGAACCATCAAAGTGCATGATGTGAAAAGGAAAGTGTCAAATGAAAAGAAAGTGACTTCAAACATGAAATAGTTGTGTATAATAAAGATGAAATGAAAATGGCGTTGACAACTATGATCCTAAATGCTTATCAACCCTAAATATTCAAAAACAACAATAATGCAATGAAAGAAAACACAAAGGGACACCTCAAGATCAGCCTAAGAAATGATAAAGCAAAGAAATAAGCTAAAATGAAGATTACAAGATGATTATACCTTATTTGTTGCTGAAATTCCTTGGTTGGCCCTTGATTTGGATTGCTTTGTATGCTCTTTAGATGGCTATTGATGTAGTTGAATGCAAGATTAAGTAGATGGTGGGATGCAAATACAAATAGCTAAAATGGATGGCTAAATGAAAGAAAATGAGTGCAAAAATTGACATCATAAGGTTTCTCAAATGACTAAGTGTTGTAAATTCTTTAGAGGAGGGGGTATTTATAGGAAAATTTGAATTCTTTAGAGAATTCAATGGTTGAGATTTATCCAACAAGGCCAAGATGGAGGGCTAAGGTGAGTTGAGGACTCACAAACCCTCACATTTTGACATGTGGAATGTGAAGTGGCTAAGGGTGAGATGATGTGTAGGTGATGTGGAAGGAGAGTACATGATGTGGAGGAAGGACAAGTACCTTGGGGAGTGAAAATATTTCTTCAAAAAGGAACTTCTTGTCCCCAAGTGAGAATGAAAGTGACATTTCAAGAATTTTAGAATTCCTCAAAAATCTGCATGGGAAATGAGAAAGTGGTTGGAGAAATAAATGTGAATCACATTCTTAGGAAAATCTAATGGATAAGAGAGGGTATCCAAAAAGGTGGGAATTGGTCACATGTGGATGAGGTGACAAGTCAAATGTTCTAGAAGTCTTGGAAGGATAAAATGTGAATTAAAAATTCACATGGGGAGGAGAAAGACCTAGGATGAATAAATGTGAATTAAAAATTCAAAAAGGTTGACTAAAAAGTGGTGCTAAAAGTGGCTAATGACTTTGATTAAGGTTGTGCAAATACCTGATTAAGGTAATTAATGAGAGATTAGAAGTAAGTGGCAAAGATATGCCCCAACACTAGGGCGACTCTGCCCCGAGCCAGGGCGGATGCGCCCCAACCTCGGGGCAACTCCACCCCGACCCTGGGCAAACACACCCCAGCCCCGGGGCAACTCCGCTCTGACCCGGGGCAGACACACCCCCGACCCAGGGTGCTTCCGCCCCAAGTCAGGGTAGACACACCTAAGGTTCTTAAAGTATTTAATTTAACATTAAATGCTTTACCTTACACCTTTTTCCTCTCTAAATTAAATAAATACATCAATTTATTTAATTTAGTCATCTTAAAATTTTTTGAATTAAAATCAATTTAAAATTCTTCTTTTCTCTCTCCTTGTCACATCCTCCATAATCCCTCTCTAATCTGGATTAATTTAATTAATTAATGATTAAGATGTGTATCCTCTTAATCAAGGATTAATGTCACATCCTCCTACATTTGCCACTTGCTTCTAATCTCTCATTAATTATCTTAATCAGGCATTTGCACAACCTTAATCAAAGTCATTAGCTACTTTTAGCACCACTTTTTAGTCAACCTTTTCATTTGTCTTTCTTAGCATTGATCCTCTTTCCCATGTGAATTTTTAATTCACATTTTATCCTTCCAAGACTTCTAGAACATTTGACTTGTCACCTCATCCACATGTGACCAATTCCCACCTTTTTGGAGACCCTCTCTTATCCATTAGATTTTCCTAAGAATGTGAATTTTTAATTCACATTTATTTCTCCAACAACTTTCTCATTTCCCATGGAGATTTTTGAGGAATTCCAAAATTCCTGAAATGTCACTTTCATTCTCACTTGGGGACAAGAAGTTCCTTTTTGAAGAAATATTTTCACTCCCCAAGGTACTTGTCCTTCCTCCACATCATGTACTCTCCTTCCACATCACCTACACATCATCTCACCCTTAGCCACTTCACATTCAACATGTCAAAATGTGAGGGCTTGCGAGTCCTCAACTCACCTTAGCCCTCCATCTTGGCCTTGTTGGATAAATCTCAACCATTGAATTCTCTAGAGAATTCAATTTTTTCTATAAATACCCCCTCCTCTAAGGAATTTCCAACACTTAGCCATTTTGCAACCTTATGTTGTCAGTTTGTGCACTCATTTTTCTCTCATATAGCCATCCATCTTAGCCATTTTGCATTTGCATCCCACCATATAATTAATCTTTCATTAAACTACATCAATAGCCATCTAAGGAGCATACAAAAAAATCCAAATGAAGGGCCAACCAAGGAATTTTAGTAGCAAAGAAGGTATAATCATCTTGTAATCTTTATTTTAGCTTGTTTCTTTGCTTTATCATTTCTTAGGCTAATTTTGAGGCATATCTCAGAGGTACTGATAGTGACCACAACGACCATGACTGGAGTAGATCATATAGGGTTATTACACTTTTTATAGGTTCCGATGATGAGGGCACATCGAGCGATGCTGACAACCCTGATAGAGAGATGGAGTTCAGAGACATCAACATTTCATCTTCCAACGGGGGAGATGACGGTGATGCTGGAGGATGTATGGTGCATCCTGAAGCTGCCAATAGCGGGGCTGTTAGTTAGTGATGTGGTATCGAGAGGGGTAGAGTTAGATCACACTGTGTCAATGTTATTTGGAGATGTGGATCTGCCTATACAAAGTGGGTAGTTGGACCTAGTCAGATGTTTGTCAGTGGGGGTACCACCCCTACCATTATTTCTGGGTGGAATGATTAGTGGGATATTTTTATTGGATCGTAGCAGGAGGTTTTGCAGTCTATGGTACATGGAAGTGATTTGACATATTATCGAGTGCCGTGAGGGACAAATCTCATGGGGTACCTATGTATTAGCGTAGTTATATAGGAATATGCATGTGATATGCTACTGGAACTCAGTGAGTTTGACAGACACAACCCTACTACAGGTGTGGGAATGGGAGCATATTATGGTGATGAGACCCATAGTGGTGAGGGAGGGAGATGAGGATGATAGGGAGCCTACAACCTAGGGTATTTAGAGGCGAGGGGCTGGGTTTTGTGGTACGAGATGTAGGGGGATATGGATGGGTGGAGGAGAGCAATAGATGGTCTATAGGAGAGATACATATTATGTTGTTTGTATATGTATCAACAGTTCAGGGGATGGAGGGGGGAGGAAGAGAGACATAGGGGTTACTTTATGAGCTGACATGTCTTGATTGGGAGTCAACCACACATAGTGGAGATGCATCGACCAAATAGAGTGGTGAGGCAGTTTGGGCTGATACAGGATATTCTAGATGCACCTATTAGGTTTTATCGACTCACCAGAGAGTGACCATGGGGGCCCTCTTTTAGACCGAAGGATGCCAGAGTGGCATGGGTGGCGATAGTGCAGGTACCCTACCTAGGGAGAGTTGTTGGGGTGGAGGATATAGGAGTGACGATATGATATGACCAGTGGTGGCGCAGCCACTGATGGGAGAGGATTACACCATTGGTGCCTATTGTAGGAGTTGTAGGATTCAAATCAGAGGATGAGTGCCAGGGGGTGAGGGAGGGTAGGGCAGTAGGATAGCAAGAGGATGCAGAGGGTGTTGATCAACAGGGTAGAGGAGAGGATGGGGTTGATGCGGTAGGACAACCAAAAAGGAGGAGGAAGAGGAGGAGACAACAGAGGAGGGCTAGGGCGGAGTTGGACATAGCAGGACCCATTGGTGGGAGAGATGCGAGACGACAGGAGGGTGGGATTGGTCTAGAGCTAGATGCAGTAGGACAGTATGAGCCAGAGGTGGAGATGATATGCATGGTGGAGGGTGGGGCTAGTCAGTAAACAAGCATAGGAGGTAGAGTATGGTGGAGGAGAGTGCTGGTGCAGGCTGAGTGAGAGGAGATGGGAGGGGGTGGACAACAAGATGGAGCCCAGGAGGAGATTGAGGCTAGGGGTCAGTCAGAGAGGATGGCAAGTAGGAGATGATAGAGGAGGGTGCAGAGCATGGCAGAGCAGGGGCCTCCCATTATAGAGATAGGGGGAGCAAGGATAAGGAGGAGTTGGAGGGGGAGGCGAGGGTTGTAGGAGAGCCGAGGAGACTAATGAGAGTGGGGAGGCATGGTCAACCGTGGAGAGTTTAGGTCCGTCCCACTATGGAGGACCAGGAGACTCAACATGAGTAGGAGTGTAGGGGGGCGGTAATGCTATGGAGATAGATGGAGATGTTCCAAATATTTTGGATGCAGAGCCATTGGCGATGGTTCCTTGTGTGTCATTAGAGGATCCTATTGCTCAGTCGAGAGATACTATGGAGAGGCTTCAAATGATAGATCAGAGGTTGAGGATAGCTGAGGTGGAGGTGATTAGATTCAAGGTCAAGCTATCGAGGGTATCGGTAGCAGGTCAGAGAGATTATAAATTTATGGTTGACCTTCTATCCACATAGGTAGAGGTGATGGGGAGGGAAAGAGATGAACTACAGGCCGACATACAGAGGGTACAAGATGAGTTGGTTGCTGTTAGTTGGGACCGTGACAGATTATAGGCAGAGGTTGTTATATCACAGGCTAGGGGGGAGCCAGAGGGAGTGACAAATCAGGGGTCAACAAGCATTGGGTAGCAGATAGATGATCTCCGGTGGAAGCAAGATGAGCTATGTGATAGAGTGCATTGTTTAGAGCAGATAGTCAGAGATATGGGGTTGATGTAGGAGAGAGAAGGCAAGGCAAGGGATCAGGCCTGTATTATGCAGGTAGAGAGAGATGTAGAATAGGCATAGGTGCAGGCTATGGAGGAAGAGAGGGATGTGGTATAGACACAGGTGTAGGTTTTGCAGAGTGAGAGAGAGTTGGTAGAGGCACAAATACAACATCTTCAGAGGAGGAGAGAGGAGGAAGTTTTAGAGGTATCGTTACTGCAGAGAGAGCAAGATACATCAAGTTTGAGAGTGCATGAGTTATAGAGGGACAGGGATGTAGTGGTGGCTTAGTCACAAGTCACACAGAGGGAGAGGGATGCGACATAGATGCAAATGTAGATGTTGCAGGGAGAGTGGGACATAACAGTGGCTTAGTTGCAGTTAATACAGGTTGGTGATGTGATGACAGATATGTAGGGGTTACAGGGGGAGAGAGACGCAATAGTGGCTAGGGTAGTGGCTACCGAGGAGATGAGAGATCGGGTTCAAGTAGAGATGGCATAGTTATGACTATCCCAGGAGGATTAGGAGTAGGAAAGGAGAGTGATCACTGGAGATCAAGATAGGTATCATCAGGAGTAGAATTCTGCTCAGGTCTAGATTGCTGAGCGAGAGGAGAATGCGAGGGAGGCAGGATTTTAGATGGATACATATTATCATGTAGTTCTAGACCTGACACAGTGGATGTTCCAATATGTTCGACATACACCATAGACGCCAGCATCATCACATACGTTGAGGATGCGGACCCGAGGTTTTAGTGATTCTCAAGGGGTTTCAATAGGTAGGAGATTAGTACCTGATTCACCTCAGAGATCAGATGTGGGTAGCTCATTTGGCAGGTGATAGGCTACTAAGTTTTTGATAGGTGCAGGGTGTCTTAGCTCTCAAAAATGTAGGCGAGATGCCTCAAGAGGCTGCCAATCTCTTGATACATTTCAGGGTAACAGACAAGGTCAAAAGAATTTAACCTTCTACTCTTCAGGCATTGCTAAACCTAGGCAGGTGTACCTTTCTGAATGAAGCAGACTTGACTTATGATTATCCTTCTTGCAATGATTTGTCCACAATGGTAGATGGAAGTGAACAAATGAATTCAAACTTGATACAAATAGCAATAGCAATCTTCTAAATCTAAATCCTAAAATGCTCAATTAACAGATGTAAAGAAACTGAATGAATCCAAATGATGAAGTGCAGAGACCAGTGCCTTGTTGGGTATGCAGAGTCAAATGAAATCAAGATGAGCAACACTTCTTTGGGAAAACTCAAGTTATCTGGCATATATTCTATTTACAACTTGTATAAACATGCAAGACTGTGACTACTAAGCTCTACTTTAACAATCCAAATGAATCTCTCCGATTACTATGATCAACTAAAAGGATTTAATCTTTGATTGAAAGAACCAATCGATTAATCACACAAACACAACAAATGTGCACTGATGAATTGAATATAAACTTTTTATATCAATTTAAACAATTGGAAAGAATCCATTTTGGAGATAGCTTAGCAATACTTTCATTAAATTCAACAGATAATTGACACCAGAAATGTGCAGCAACATCAATTGATTTTCATAAATACCTCCATTTTGAAATCATGCAACAATAGTCTCTGATTTGAGAATTTTATTCTACTGTATCTACTTGCTATGTAACAAATATCTAAGAGCTGCCCTTTTTACAATTACAAAATGCATATTTATACACCAACATCAAAAAACATATCACTTGGAGCTCCCATGTCGGCCTACCACCAAATTCGGGCTCATTTCATTTCGGCCACAGTATTTGAATTTCATTAATCAACACTAGAACAGTCGCTAAGACATGTCGTAGTCATGCCGAAGGAAATTAAATCGCCAATCATTGCCCCATGTTCTTTGTGCTTCGTCGTGGCTGGGCTGCATTTCCCTTTTCCTCATTTGCTTTTGCCATGACCCAGTGATGTCAGGAAGACCTCTCGTAGACCACATTATGTTTCACCGAAAGCCCTCTTTTATCTCTTGCGTGTCACTGTGACTTTATGATATCGGGGAAATGCCATATAGAATACCCCATGTTTTACTGAAAACCCACATGATGCACTCCTGATCATCGAGACAATCCAATTCTCATACCAATAGAGACCCTTTTGTGTAATGTCGGTGAGACCGAAGGTCACTCACCAAGACCTCACTCTGATATCGCTTAGTCTGGCCGATACAACTTAAACTCCTCCCGATATGTATTTTCCTATCAGCCGTCGGCAAGACTAGGTGAGTTCGTCAAGACGTTTCAGCGGAGGAAAAACTCTCACCAAAGTAACTCCAAATATGCTGGCCGACGAGACATAAGGCACTTGGTGAAACAATATATCAAAGACCAAACTCTTACCGAAATGTCTATCCCGCTTCGTTGTGGAAACAAAGTGAAAGTCTTGCTGAAAGTTGTCAGTAAGTAAAATCCAATCGCTATGACATCAAAAACATCTTGCCAATAGGCAACACAGACGTTTATCAACAGAATCTACAAAATGGATCAGGGAGACCTTGGCCATCTCATGCTGATATATACCCATAGGTGAATGTCAATCGTTGTGACAATTAAGAACTCATGCCGATATGCCTACAACAAACATATGTTAGCAAAAATGCATTGTGGGTCAGGGAGACAGTTATGAGCTTATGCCGATAGGAACTGCAACATGGAAAATGCATGACCCGATGGATCCAATGGGGCTATATGGGAAAAATATGGGTAAAAATATCATGAAGGGAGGAAAATGTGCTCAAGGTAGGACTCAAATGGAAAATGCATGGGTATGGATAACAAGAAAATCATCAGAAATTTACAATTCCAACAATGGCTCCGTCTGGGGATGAAAGATAGTAAGATCATTGCAAGGATCCAGATCTTTGGGTGAGCAGACTAGACACAAAACGATGAACCAGTGAGCAGAATGGAAATGGACATGCAGCATAATGGAATGAAAGGAAAGTGAATGCAAAATGAAGATGGATAAAACCCTAAACTACTGTGCATGGAAAAGAATTTTAAAGAGGATCATCATGAGCTGTCTATGCACTGGCAACCCTCAATCCTCTATATTGCTCATGAGAAGAAAAATTTCAAGAACTGCCCATGAACAGGAAATTCTCTGATCTTCACCAGCCATATTCTGTAGATAGTATGAATCTTCACCTTTCTTTCCAACAACAACAAAAGGTCCCAGCCACAAAGCTTCAAATTTACCATGCTTGCCTTTCTCCTGACTCCACATCAATACCAAGTCATTTTCTTCAAATTTTCTATCCTTTGCCTTCTTGTCAAATAAATACTTCATCTGTGTCTGTGACTTCATATTTTGATTTTGGGCAACTCTCCTTATTTCATCAAGTTCAGCTAGTTGCTCCATTCTTTCCTCCATAGGTTCAGGAATATCCAAATCTTCCTAAAGGACAAACTTGTAGACTGGCAACAAATTCTGCTAAGGCATCCTGGCTTGTATTCCATATACCAATTCAAATGGGGATTTTCCAATTGCCTTCTTAATAGTAATCCTATCAGCCCACACAACCAGTTTTAATTTTGAATCCCAAGCTTCCTTGTTCTGTCCTAACATCCTCCTTATAATCTTCAAAAGACTCTTATTGCTAGAATCTGCTTGACCATTAGCTTGTGGATGGTAAGGAGCTGCATAAGAAATAGTAATGCCATATGTGTCACAGAAGCTTTTGAATTTATCTAACCTGAAACACATCCCATTGTCTATGATTAACCTCAGTGGTGTACCAAATCTGGTGATAATGTTGTCCATCAAGAAATTTGTCACCACTTTGCTTGTAGCCTGTTTAGTTGGGAATGCCTCTACCCATTTAGTAAAATAATCAGTGGCAACCAGTATCCACTTGTGTCCTCCACTTGATTTTTCCTGTATCTCTCCAATGAAATCAATTCCCCATTGATGAAAAGAGACATTAGCCTGCAAGGGTCGAAGTGGTAGAGCTCCTTGATACTTTAGTTTTCCAGAGAACCTCTGGCAGGCTTCACATTTTCTTACATGTGTAAAAGAATAATTGAAAACCTTAGGCCAATAGTAACCTGCCCTGAGAATTTTGTGTGTAGTTGTTTTTGCTGAATAATGTCCTCTAAAAACTCCCTCATGCATTTCACATAGAACATGCTTGGCCCGAGACTCATCCAAACACAACAATAGTATACCATCCCTATTCTTCCAAAACAAATCTCCATCCATGAAAACATATTTAGATGCCTGCAACTTCAAAGTTCTCTTCTGGCTGTCACTCAATTCCTCTAGACACTTCATGTACTTAAGGTAATGCATGATATCAGTATACCAAAGAGTGTGCTCAATGCTTGCAATTGTAGTCCCTTCTTCTACATTACAAACTTGATTTACTTCAATATTCAATTCTGCCATGAACCTAGCCAAGCCTTGACCTCTCACTAGCTTAGTATTTTGTATCTCCATGTCAAACTCTTGGATTTTGTTAATCCATCTGCATCTCTTCCCTGTGACTTCAAATTGTGTTAGAATATCTTTGAAAACTGCATGGGGGACGTAAGCAATCACCTTTGCTCCAACAAGATATGGCCTGAAAGCCTTTGTAGCTTTTACTAATGCATATGCTTGTTTTTCCATTATGTCATACTTCAATTCAGACCCTTGTAATGACTTACTGAAGAAAGACATAGGCTGTTCATGACCATCTTCATTTTTCTGTAGCATGACAACAACAATAGTATACATTGAAGCAAATGA
The DNA here is from genome assembly GCA_007258455.2 of Sequoia sempervirens. Lineage (NCBI taxonomy): Eukaryota > Viridiplantae > Streptophyta > Pinopsida > Cupressales > Cupressaceae > Sequoia > Sequoia sempervirens. Next base: position 744,521,478 of record VDFB02000003.1, on the reverse strand, counting down.
AAATATCTGAAAAGGCTTTGCAAAATATGGAGATTTAAGGACAAGAGCCTCCTTGATGGCCCTTTTGATGGATATAAAAGCTTCCAAGGCCTCTGCAGTCCATTCCATTCTCTATCCTTTCTTCAACATTTTTGATATGGGTTTAATGATCTCAACAAAATTAGAAACAAATCTCCTAACAAAATTAATCTGTCCAAAGAATGATTGTATAGATTTGACAATTTTAGGAATAGGAATTTTATCAATAGCTTCAACCCTCTTAGGATCTATCCTAATTTCCTTCTTTTGAAACAATATGTCCTAAGAGCTTACCTTCTGTGATTGCAAAATGACACTTCTTAGGATTTAATTTGATACCATATTCTAAGGCTTTAATAAATAACTTCTGTAGATGTTGTACATGATCTTCAGCCTTCTTTGAATAAGCAATCAGGTCATCCTGGTACACCACCATGACAGCATTAATCAGCTATGCAAATGCCACGTCCATAGCTCTCTGGAAGGTCGCTCCTACATTAGTGAGACCAAATGGCATTCTTATGTATACATACGTTCCCCAAGGAGTTGTAAATGTTGTCTTATATTGCTTAGACTCTTTGAATTTAACTTGGTTATACCTTGAAAACCCATCCATCATAGACAACAAGTCACACCCTGTCACCTTATGCGATATAGCCTCCATATTGGGTAGAGGATAATTGTCTTTGAGAGATGCCATATTCAAATTCCTGAAGTCCACACATAATCTAATGTCTCCATTTTTCTTCCTCACAGGGACCATGTTTGAGACCCACATTGAGTGCCTGATTGGTTTGATGATTCCCCCATCCCTGAGCTTTGTCAATTCCTCTTGCATTTTAGGCTCTAGTGTTGGATTTATGGGTCTTTGTTTTTGTCTGAATGGCTTAGCATCTGGCTTCAATGGTATTTTATGATGAAACAAATCTTCCTTGTATGCTTTCAAATCTTCATAAGACCAAGCAAACACGTGTTTATATTTTCTCAGCAACTCTATCAACATTCTTCTAATGGTAGGGCCTATCTTATTTCCTATGTACACCTTTCTTGGTGCTATCTCAGTCCCTAAGTTGACTTCTTCACTATCTTCCCTTCTGACTGGTGTTTGCTTCATAAGGGACCGATCATTTCCATCATACATCCTCTCCAATGTCACTAAGCCCCTAGGAAGCTTATTCATTTTGAGCTGTAAGATCTCCTTGCCAAACACAGTTTGCTTCCCATCCACTTCCTCAACAAAAGCATTGGAGTCAATTTCCTGGGCTTCATACTGATCTATACAATGAAGGAATTTCAGAAGGCCAGTATCATCATTGAAGACCTGTCAACTATAAATGTTATCAGGAACAGTAGGCCTTGTCTTGAGCTCAATCTGTGATACCCCAGCCAATGTGATATCATCACTTTTCAGCGCCATATTTGCTAAAAAATCAGCCATTATGTTCTTTGATATGTCAATCCACTCAATTGAAAATGCATCAAACAAATCAATTGTGTCCCATACAAAATTCCTATATTGCTTCAATATTTTATGTTTTTCTGCATATTTTGACTTAACTTGTGAAACAACCAACTCAGAATCACCCAAAACAGCCAACAACTTGATTTTATGTTTCACAGCTATGTCCAAGCTTGTCAATAAAGCTTCATATTCTGCCACATTGTTTGTGCATTCAAATGTCAACATGAATGAATATTTAAATGTAATACCTTTAGGTGAAACAAATAAAATCCCAACTCCATTACCCTCCTGGCTGCATGCTCCATCAAAATATATTTTCCACACTTCATTGCAGTTTTGTGCCACATGCTTTTCAATTGGATCACCATTGGTTAATTCTAGCTGGGCTGGTTCTATCATAAAATTTTCAAGATCCACATCACCAAAACAATTGATCTGATCTTGAGGCACACAGTCAACAAGTTGGTTCATTCTTGGCTCTCTATACAATTTGACTTCCTGACCGTTCACTAGAATAGTTGCATAAGATAAATCAACCTGGACGTTTCCCCCAACTGTTGATGTCCATTGCCTTGACAGAAGCATCCCAAATTACGGAGGAGTATCAATTACTGTTATATCTATATTATAAGCCACCTGTGGATAAGTAGCCAGTTTGACTTCAATACCTCTCATAATTCCTACCACAGGTATAGTTCTATAATCCATTGCATAGCACTTCCCTTCACATGTATCAACCCACATGCCAAGCTACTTCATAACTCCTACTGGCATGATATTTATAGCAGCACTAGAGTCTATCATGCAATTTCTCAGTATTTTATTATTTATAAGCAATGTAGTGAAAAAAGGATCCACTTGTGGGGGAGTCGTTAATACATCACCCAAACAGGCCTCTGGGATATTTACTTTTTCTTGCCTATTGATTACTGTAATAGCTACTCTATCTTCAGTATTCATATGTTTTCTATTTGTTATCAATTGAACAACACTATCTCTGTATTCCTTAATTTTCATTATTTCAAGTAGTGGGACAAACATTTTTACTTGGGATAACGCTTGAGTGAAGTCAAAAGAAGAGCCCTCCACTTTAACAATTTTCTTCTGTTCTGGCATTTCTCCTATGTTTTCTTCCTTTTCTCTTTTACTAGGCTGATCAGGCTTTTGCATCTCTTCATGTAATTCCTCAACTTCCTGCTTTTGTCCACCTTTACCAGGCTGTCTCTTTTCTAGCTTCTTCACAGTTCCTTGTGTTGCCTTCTGATCCTTCATAAAAATTCCCCTAGGAACACCTTCCTTCTCATTTACAGTTCTGTTTCTCAACCAGTATTTACTCCTTGCTTCCTCAACTGCAGCAACTGTTATTCTCTCTATTTCATCTTCAATAAGTCTCCTCATACTGCATTGAGTAGGTGCCTCAATAAAATGTGGTTCTGTATAATTTTCCTTAGAATCATAAAAGACTTGCTATTCAGCCATATGGACATTATATTTCTGATTTGAAACATCATACTCATAACCTTCATCCTCTAAAGATGAGTACCTCTCTTGAACATGATGAAATGTACTTGAAGTCAAATACACACTATAATCTTCTCCATTGTTTTCCATCAACATTCCCTCTTCTTGCATCCTTTGGGATACAACACAATAATATGGGGAATGTGGTTTATCACAAGCTTCATAGAAGTAATTGTTACTCACCATGTAGGTTCCCCTCTTGCTCAATGGATTAGGAGTTTCTTTGCTTCTAGGCCTAGCTGTTATAGGTTTTCCATCCTTCCAATCTGTATTATAAGGCATATCATGTAATCTTGACTTTTCATTCCTGTAAATATTCTCCTGTCTATACTAATAATTGTTGCTTTGCTGAGGAGCCCTAGGGTTGTCTCTCTTATTGACTATCCCAACAGCTTTCTTATTGTTTTCAATTGTTAGTGCAATTTTTTTTGCTTCAGTCAAATCTCTTGGGAATCGATTTCTCAGTTCATACCCTGTTTTAGGATCAAATGCATTCAAATAAACACTCAAGGCTACAAAATCTGGTAGCCTTGATCCAGGAGGTACTTTAGTCTGCAACTAGTTGAATCTTCGGTTGAAATTGTAAATTGAGTCATTCTGATTTTTTTGAATTCACATCAATTCATGCAGAGCTACATCTAGTGCATTTAGATTTCCATATTGCTTAAGAAATTGGTCTTGGAATATTTGAAGAGAATTAATTGAGAATGCTGGCAAGCTATTGAACCAATCCCTAGCATCTTCATTAAGTGACATCATAAACAACTTCATGTGTAAATCTTCATATGGCACATCTATGTCTTGGATGAAAACATTGAAACTCCTTAAATGCTCTTCAATAGTGATTGCATTACTCCCTGTAAATTTGGGCACCATACCCCTCCAACTGCCATCCATAGGGTAAGGGTATAACTGAAAACTCACTAAATCAAACTGTCTGATCATTGTTGTATGCTGGTAAGGGGGAGGGTTTGGTGGATACTGACATTGGTGCATGGAATTATTGTATTGTGCATTATGCTGTGAGACACAAGGCTGACCATGAGGTGGCTACATGTTTGTATGCTGTGTGGGAATATGAGGTGAGTGATTTGGCTGCTTAGAGTGATTTCCTATCTGATTGTGAGGAGCCTTTGGTTGATTAGAGGGCCCCACACCATGATCACCCTGCTTATGAGGTGGCACATACTTTGAGGGGCAACCAGCTGTCTGGGCAGTAATTTGGGCTTTCAACAATTCAGCCTTTAGTTCCTCTATCTCCTTCCTCTATAATTCAAAATGTGCTTTTACCTCCTCAGGAAGCTCATGATCAATAAACTCATTTTGGTTACCTTCCATCTTTTGATCATATTCATGCTGGATTCTGATTCATTCAGCCTCCAGTTCAACTCTAAACATAGCCTGTTTCTGAGGATTGAGAAAAGAGAAAGGATTTCTTTGATCCTCTGGGGTAGAAGGCTCTGCACTCGAATTGTTTCTCCATGTATCATAGCGATCATATGTTTCACAATGTGTTCTTGATGCTTTGCCCTTATTTGTTAGGCACATATCCTCACTTATCCCTTTTCCCTTATCAACCCTGCCATCTTTGTGCGTCCACTTACTACTACCAGTAGGAGCTCTAGTATGACCTCCCCTGTATTGAGATCTTCCATTCATGTTTGAACAATTGCAAAATTTATGTCAGAGTCGCCACTCACTTTTGTCAAAAAATGAGAAAATACTTGATGCTTCTTATTCCTAGCGGAGTCTGTATAAAGTTCCTGACTCTATGATTAAGGCCTTGATTCTGAATGTATCCCCAATAGAGTTTCCAATTTGTTAGCTCTCAAAAATGCAGGTGAGATGCCTCAAGAGGTTTCCAATCTCTTGATACGTTTCAGGGTAACAGACAAGGTCAAAAGAATTTAACCTTCTACTCTTCAGGGGTTGCTAAACCTAGGCGTGTGTACCTTTCTGAATGAAGCAGACTTGACTTATGATTATCCTTCTTGCAATGATTTGTCCACAATGGTAGATGGAAGCGAACAAATGAATTCAAACTTGATCAATCTTCTAAATCTAAATCCTAAAATGCTCAATTAACAGATGTAAAGAAACTGAATGAATCCAAATGATGAAGTGCAGAGACCAGTGCCTTGTTGGGTATGCGGAGTCAAATGAAATCAAGATGAGCAACACTTCTTTGGGAAAACTCAAGTTATCTGGCATATATTCAGTTTACAACTTGTATAAACATGCAATACTGTGACTACTAAGCTCTACTTTAACAATCCAAATGAATCTCTTCGATTACTGTGATCAACTAAAAGGATTTAATCTTTGCTTGAAAGAACCAATCGATTAACCACACAAATGCAACAAATGTGCACTGATGAATTGAATATAAACTTATATCAATTTAAACAATTGGAAAGAATTCATTTTGGAGACAGCTTAGCAATACTTTCATTAAATTCAATAGATAATTGACACCAGAAATGTGCAACAACATCAATTGATTTTCATAAATACCTCCATTATGAAATCATGCAACAATAGTCTCTGATCTAAGAATTTTATTCTACTGTATCTACTTGCTGTGTAACGAATATCTAAGAGCTCCCCTTTTTACAATTACAAAATGCATATTTATACACCAACATCAGAAAACATATCACTTGGAGCTCCCATGTCGACCTACCACCAAATTCGAGCTTATTTCATGTTGGCCATAGTATTTCAATTTTATTAATCAACACTAGAATAGTCGCCAAGACATATCGTAGTCATGCCGAAGGCAATTAAATCGCCAGTCGTTGCCCCATGTTCTTTGTGCTTCGCCGTGACTGGGCTGCATTTCCCTTTTCCTCATTTGCTTTCGCCATGACCCAGTGATGTCAGGAAGACCTCTCGTAGACCACATTATGTTTCACCGAAAGCCCTCTTTTATCTCTTGCGTGTCGCTATGACTTTATGATATCGGGGAAATGTCATATAGAATACCCCATGTTTTACCGAAAACCCACATGATGCACTCTTGATCACCAAGAAAATCCAATTCTCATACCGATAGAGACCCTTTTGTGTAATGTCAGTGAGAGTGAAGGTCACTCGCCAAGACCTCACTCTGATATCGCTTAGTCCGGTCGATAAAAATTAAAATCCTCTCAATATGTATTTGCCTATCAACGGTCGGCAAGACTAGGTGAGTTCACCAAGACGTTTTAGCGGAGGAAAAAATCTCATCGAAGTAACTCCAAATATGCCGGTCGGTGAGACATAAGGAACTCGGTGAAACAATATACTGAAGACCAAACTCCTGCCGAAATGTGTATCTCACTTTGTCGCCGAAACAAAGTGAAAGTCTTGCTGAAAGCTGTCAGTCAGTAAAATCCAATCGCTATAACATCAAAAACGTCTTGCCGATAGGCAACATAGACGTTTATTAGGAGAATCCACAAAATGGATCGGGGAGACCTTGGCCATCTCATGCCGATATATACCCATAGGTGAATGCTGATTGTTGTGACAATTAAGAACTCATGCCGATATGCCTGCAACAAACATATGTTAGAAAAAATGCATTGTGGGTTGGGGAGACAGTTATGAGCTTATACCGATAGGAACTACAACATGGAAAATGCATGACCTGATGGATCCAATGGGGCTATATGGGAAAAATATGGGTAAAAATATCATGAAGGGAGGAAAATGTGCTCAAGGTAGGACTCAAATGGAAAATGCATGGGTATGGATAACATGAAAATCATTAGAAATTTACAATTCCAATAGGGTGGAAGGATAGGTCATAGTGACAGTGGTTATTTACAGGACCTTGTACTGGTATTTTGATTTGATGATTTTTGTATACAATGGTCATAGATACGATGACATCGACGACATTATTATGATATTATCCATGTGATAGTCATGATTATGAGATGTACTTTGGAATTTTGATACATTTATATATGATATATGATATCCCTTATTGACACCATGTTCATGTGGTGGATGAATGATCATGTTTATGTATTTGTGGATTATGGATGATTTTATTAATGCAGAAGCTTATATGATGATATGATGTATGCATATGTTTTATCTATGATAGCTTAGGTAGATGTTTATGTATGGATGCTTATTTGATTTATTGATGTGTATGTATATGTGTATGATGGCTTATGTAGATGCTTTTATGAATGTTTTATACATGCAGGATGTGATGTATTATGAGTCTAACACTTTGTGATGCAAGTGGTGATGTATGCATGATTCTAGCATGTTACGATGTAGGTGGCGATGTATGAATAGTGGAATGAACCTAATATGTGTAGATGATAATACATGTGTAATGGAGTTAAAGTTGTAATGAATCAACAATAGTAAATCATGAAAGGTAATAACACATGGTCATAAGTGTCAATAAGGACTAACATGAAAATAAAAAGGAGGGAAGATGTATGTGTAGTGATTGTGGGAAATGGGTGTAATTTGGCACCTGTCAATAACTTTTAGTATCTTGAGAAGAATGGGAGAGAGAGGGGTAAGTATTTGCACAACCAAAATCATAGGGTGAATGCAATGCAACAGATGATGAAATGCAATCCTAATATGAGTTGCCATCTTCGAAGCACTGATTTTTGCTATAGCATAAGACACCAAGTGCCAAGGTATGTGAAACCAAGGCGAGTTAACATCTAATGCATGAAACAAACACACAAACAAGAAGGCTATTCCAACACCCCAAAGTAGTGAAAAATTTGGTTGGGCTAGGCATTGGGATAACCACAAGCACAAAGGGATGTCCCAACATAAAACAAGATCACAAGGATCTTGGTGGGTATTACATGAGACTACCCAACAAACAACAATAATAAAAGATCAAGATATGCCCTTATGTGAATCAGCCAAGACAAACCATAATATGATAGATTATGACGATCTTAACTAATTATAATAGGGAGTTCAAATGATAAACATGAACCAAAAGTATCAAAAGATTGCAATAAAATTTCAAATGTCCTTTGCCATAGGATCGAGAGGATGGATGAGGTTGATGAGGTCTGTTGGGAAGGATGCATCCTATTGAGACCGATGATGGATACTAAACTAAAAGATCGATATGACACGGGATATTCGAAACCGATTGGATTTGCTAATACTAGTGGATCTCGCTTGTTAATAACCAGCTATATAAGGGCATAGCTTGATGACACATTACAAGAGACAAGTCACAAGATAGAAGATTGACACATCCTACAGACCTAGGGGCTCGGGGGCCGATCATAAATTAGCCTTGCCTACGTGAAAGCGCAGAGCCCTTGTAGTTCTCAAAAAGACTATGGATAAAGCAGAAAGAAGACAATGGTGACCGATGACGAATGATGAAACAAAGCCCTGGGGGTGGATCAAAAGATCAACCTTGCTTATGTGCAAGTGCAGGGGCAACGTAGTTCAAAAAAGACAAATGAGATTCGACCATGGATAAAAGTGAAAAGGGGATAGTGAAGACAGATGATGAATGACCATTACGGGATGGTCAAAATGCCTCGGGGGTAAATCAAATGATCATCCTTGCCTATGTAAAAGTGTAGGGGAAATGTAGTTCGACTAAGGATGAGAAGATCGATGTGACAGGATGAGATCTAGATGGAGTCTGACATGATGGATGATCCTATATGATGAAACCAACTAGTTGACGATCAAACAAATGACACAAGCTCATAGTGGGATATCGAAAAGCTCAGGATGAGGGATAGCCAAGGTGGATTGTCCAATGCTTAATCAAGATATATACCAAGTAGCCGAGGATGGGATGGGTGAGGATGATAGGGCGAATGAAAGCATAAAATAACTAGGACGTAGGTAGATAATGATTAAGCCCTCTACAAATGGTGCCTACAAATAGGTTTTCACCACCTGTACTTATTCAAGGCGCCACCAAAGGTGGTTTTCACCATAGGACGAATTTATTTCTCTTTACTATTTTTTTGATTTTTTGATTTTTTGGTATTTTTGCAAGTAGGGTTACCAAGCGGATTTAGGTGTAGAATTTATTTAGATGCATGATATTGATAGGCTCTTCTAGGGGTTCTCCTTCATGGGTAGCAAGTCTGTATGCCCCAGATCCATATTTAGCAGTAATGTTCTAACCGCTCAAAGATCTTTTTCAATATGGCACGGTGTTCTACTTTGGTTTTGGATTTTCTTAGAAAGTCGTCCACATAATCTTCCATTATAATATGGATGAGGTCATGAAAGATGACAGCCATTGCCCTCTGATATGTTTCCCTAACACTTTTGAGACCAAAAGGCATAACATTGTAGCAAAAAGTACCCCATGACATCGTAAAAGTGGTCTTGTGTTGATCTTCAGGTGCAATTCGGATCTGATTATAACTAGAGAAACCATCCATAAGGGACAAAATATCATGTCGTGCAGTAAGGTCGACCAACATGTCAATATTGGGTTGCGGGAAGTCATCTTTTGGACAGGCTTTGTTGAGATCTCAAAAGTCTGTACAAATCCTAATGTCTCCATTTTGTTTGGCAACATGCACTATGTTGGAGATCCAATCAAAGTAGTCAATAGGTATGATAAAACTGACATTAAGTAATTTTTCTAACTCCTTCTTGACCAATAATGCTACTTGTGGATGCATTTTTCAGAGCTTCTGTTTGATAGGCTTGGCATCTGGGCAAACATCTAAATGATGAACTACTAAAGTAGGGTCTAAGCCTGGCATGTTTGAGTATGACCAAGCAAAGTTAATGATTCCATCTTGGAGTAGCTGAACAAAGACTAAATATTCTTGCTCTGATAGTGACTTGGCCACATAGGTGATCTTAGGGTTTTCAGCAGTACCCAGGTTAACTTCTTAAGTTTCTTCAATTAGGATGGATGACCGTGTGGATAATTGAGTTCCCATAAGGGGAAGATGAATATCTCCATCTTCCAATGCCTCTTCAAGGTTTTCATTGTTGGATGTGTCATTTATTTTTACTTTTTCCAGGTCAGGAAGTGCCTCGGGGAGGTTTTCACTAGATGACCGTTTTTTATTTTTCTTGTTTTTATTCTTGCAACTGGAGCGTTCATCATCCCCCAATCCCATGAGGTTGACATACGTATCCAGGGAGACCTTGGAAGGTGTGCTATCACATAGTTCCCAATCAATGAGTTCGAGATGGTGAAGACAAAGGCTGATGGTATAGACAGATAAGCAGTCAAACATGGATGATAGGTCTGTGTGATCAACATCATCATACGCACGTATGATGGATTCTTCCAAGGGACCATTCTCCACAGTAATGCTATCGGAGGTATTAGATGACGTTGCAGGGCCTTTCTATTTTTTGTCGTATCCGAGGCCTATATTCTGTGACAACTTTGATACATCAATAGGTTGCAATTGTCCTTGTTCTTCCTTACTTAGGCCTTGGCCTTGGTAGTTATGATTTTCTGTGAACTTAGCCAACCAAGGGTATGCTTCTTGAAAATATTCTTTTAGAGGAGGATTTGGTTGGGGTTCTTCACGGTATACCCATTGATTGATATCTTCTTCAAGTGCATCTATCTTTATACTAGGAGACCTGAAAGTGGTACTGGGATTTTTTTTTGCACTGAAGGTGATAGTCTTGTCTTCCTTTGGAGTAGCCTGAGAAGGTTGGCCATACATGTGTGGTGATGGTGGCATGGTTGCCACATTTATAGCGGTATGCATTTCATATTCACCACACCCCTTGTCGATGATTTGGACTTTGGTGATTGTAGGATTATTGGAAAAAGATGGAGTGGCCGTTGTGGTGGATGATGGATTGGAGGGTGATGATTGAGATGCCCCCATCTCGACCCCATGACAATAATGTAAATGGGGAAATGATGCTTCTAGAGCGTGATAGTATTCAAATGGTTGTGGGTCAGCATAAATGGTAATCTCTTGTCCATTAACTAGGAAATTTAAGCATTGATGGTACGTGGAGGGTACGACTTGCATGGCGTGGAGCCATGGGTGGCCAAGGAGAAGATTATATGGTAAGTCCAGATCAAGGACATGACAAGTAGTATACTGAACTATAGGTCCAACCTAGATAGGAAGACTGATAATCCCTTCAAAATTTCTTTCTGCATTATCATAAGCCTTAATTGTGATGATTTGATTACTCAAATACACTTGAGTATACCCTACCTGTTTTATGAACTTCAGAGTACATAGATTGAGGGGAGAGCCATTATCTACCAAGACCTTTTTTATTTTTTGATAGGCAACTAGGACTTCGATGTGCAAGGGACGATTGTGATTGGCATCAATATTTGGCATGTTGTTCTAGCTGAAGTGTAGTTGGTAAGACAAATCTAGGTGTCCTACTAAAGCTTGGAACCGTGTGGGATCGATGTTGTTAGGTACGTGGGTTTCATGTAAAGCTCTGTTGAGTATTTCTTGATGTACGAGAGAAGACTTAAGTAGATCCAAGATTGAAATCTGAGCAGGGGTCTTCCCTAAGTGATCAAGAATGTTATATTGAGAGTTTATAGGATTTCACTGGGTGGATGTGGAGGCTGTAGGGACAGTAATGCGGGACCGTTTGGTAGCAACAACACATTGGGGATCTTTAGCTTTAACATGTATCATAGATATATGAGGTTCTACTTGTTCAATGTAATGGACAATGCCATCATAATTGAGGGGTACATTTTTATAGCTTATATTATTTGTGCTATTGTCTTGGGGATTGTTATTGGAGGTGCTTGCGCCTTGATTATGGTTAGGGAAGGCATTTTTTGGTATATCTATAATTGAGCATTGGATGATGAAGCTTGACTGGTATCGACTTTGATATCTCCCTGATCAATAAGATCTTGGACATAATTTTTGAGACCTTGACATTTATTCAGAGTGTGCCATTTTATCTTATGGAATTCACAATATTCATTCTCCCTAAACTAGGCTGGTTTGGATTTGGATTCATCAAGCGGTTTGGTGACAGGGTACGTGATTGGATAGTTGACCTATGACAACTTATTGAAGATGACGCTCAAGGGTTCTCCTAATTGAGTATATTGGCATTTTCCATTCCCTTGACTGTTCTGGTTTGACTGTTAAGGAGGATGAAATGCCCCCTGTGGCATGGATATGGCATTAGGTGTAGATGGTGGTTGCCTCTGGGATGTGCTAGCCACCTGAACATGTTTAGTGTCAGTGACACCATCATTCACTGCGTTTTTATTCTTGTTCCAAAAGCGTGACTTATCGCCTGATGGCCTTTCTTTGTCATGGTTATGTATCTTGATGTGCCCCTTGGCAATAAGGGTGCATTCAAGGATAGGTCCTTTTTCCACTATTTCAGGGAAAGTGGTAACACAGTGCAATATGAAATTGTGAGCCATGTCGGGATGTGAGTTTTTCACAAAGAGAGTGACCATGTCTTTCTCTTTGAGAGGGGTTTTCATTCAACTTGCTAGTGCTCACCACCTTTGAAGGTAGCTAGCAAAGGTTTCACCTTCAAGTTGCTTCTCCTTAAGAAGGTCCAAAGTATCAGTTTCTTTTTCAAAATTGAAGGAGAAGTAAGAAACAATTTTTTTTGAAAGATCTGTAAAGGATTTTATGGACCCTCGTTCTAGACCCATGAACCTTTCTAGGGCATTACCTGCCAAGCTTTGTGGAAAAAATCGCAAGAGGTAGTTGTTATTGTGCATAACTTCTTGACACTGGGAGTAAAACTCTTGCAAGTGAGCCTTTGGATCTTTGTTTCCCTTGTATATGTCAAAATTTGGTATCTCAAAGTGCTTCAGGAAGGGAATTAGTGAGATGGATAGATCGAACGGATAGGGACATATATCTTCAAATTTAAAGGATTGTTTACCAGTTCCCGCTTGGATATCTTTCAAAGCATCTTTAATTTCCAATAGATCCATGTTGATTGGTTGTGCAATCAAGGTAGGTGAGTTGGATGGATAGGGATGATATGATGACTGTGGATCTTGTTGAGATAATGTTTGAAGATGGATGTAAGGATTTTGATAATGAGAGGATGGTTGATCCAGGTGGATCCATAAGACCTCAAAATTTCACAGTCTCAGAATTAGTCAAAAGTAGTCTCAAATCGAAGAGCACGATGACACAATCCTGACGCAACTTGAATCGTGTCAAAAGGAGATCGTAGGTGGAAGTTATGCTTGGTCAAAGGTTTGGTCAAACAAGGTACCAGGGGCCGACAGGAAGCAAAAAAATTGATCATCTCAAAATTTGTTGAAATCGGCATCAAAATCGAAGTGCTCGTCGAGATGATTCCGACGACATTCGTTTCGTGGAAAACAGAGCCCATATGCGCAAGATACGGCCAGTCAAAGTTTCAGGTTGACTTGGTGGACAGAAGGTATGGTGATGACATCATCATCCATACAAGATGACATCAGGAATCCGTACAAGTTTGAGGTGGACCAATCTACGGTTGACACGTGTCATCCGTACGATGACGTCAACATCCACGTGGCAGCACAGTCAGCGGTACAGTCAGCGACGACGTGGCACACAGATGGCGGATGATCTAGCTTTGACAGCGAATCAAAAACTACCACGTGGCAGGCTTTCAGCATGACACTTGTCCTATCTCCACCATGTTTCGTCGGCGAGTTCATTTGGCAAAAAATATCTGCACCAAAGCCAAAAGTTTTGTTAAGTGTGTCGGCAGGGAATGATGTTGAAAAGTGGTTGGTGGGGTTGGAACCCCCGACCTACTCTTTGCCAAAAGTTGTGTACACCGCCATGCCAATGCATAGTTGTTAACTATGTATAGGCTCAAGGTTATTTTGTTGTATTAATAAGCCCGAGGCTTTAACAAATAGCCTATTTTAAACAAAAACCCACCTAACTACTTAAACAAAAGATGGTTAAAAATATAAATGCAAACATTGTACGAAGGTTGAGAGGGGGTTAGGCAATTAATGAATTTGTTAAGCCTATTTAGGCTAATTTTTATGTATAAAAGGGTGTGTGAGGTGAGAGTTGGACATGGATAATTTTTCAAAGGTTAGAATTCAGAATTCAGGTGTTTGAAGGACTCTTGGAGAGTGAGATTTTGCAAGGTGTTGTCTACACCAAAAATTGTAATTTGTAAGAAGAGATTGTGAGGGGCTTATGCTAGTCTTGGAGGCTCGATATTGTAAGAAGGCTATTGGCTTGGCAATATCAATAAAGAGGTCCTACAATTGAGAAGCGGACCCAGAGACGTAGCTCATCCTGAGCGAACTCCGTTATCAAGTGTGCTCTTCCTATTTTCTCTTTGTCTCATTATTTTAGCATTTTGATCTCTTTAAGTTTCTCAGTTTATGTCTTGAATCTGGTTGAAGTTAAGTGTTCTTACTTGTAATAATTTCAACGGTTTAGACACAATCACGCATTACTGCTACGATCAGGGAATAAATCTGTATTGGATTAAGTTTTCAAATAACTTTAACGTCCTAGTTTACAGATCAATGGTGTTCCCTATTGATGTGTCAGGGGTGTTTGTTTGTATGGAGGTTGTTGTTGTGAGGTATAGTACGGATTTTTTTGATAAGAATGCGTGACTGAATGCTGAGGAGCTTGAATGTGATATTGTGGATTGGTTTGTTGGTATTGAAGGTACTACTATGATTGTTGGGAGGCCACATAGGGCGGTCATTGCTAGAACTGCTATTGGTTATGATAGTAATAATGTTGAGGAGGTTGTTGTTGTGATGTTGACTGTTGTGTGGGCTGAGATGGGATGTTGTGTTGTGGTTGAGCTTGCGGACGTAAAATGGATGCGAGGAACGGGGATATGGTCTAGGCAAGCGGCTAGGATGGGTTTCCTTGCAATTGGTATCGTGGTTGTTGTGAAGAAACTAAAGCATTCTGTGGGGGTTGTTGTTGATGAGGTGGCTGAGATAACGTAGAGGCGTTCTGTAAAGGAGGTTGTTGGGTACCAACCAGAACATTTGGTTGGGATGTACCTTGTGGAGCTAATTGAGGTGGTATGTTAGATTGATGAGGCTATTGAGATGTATACAAAAGCGGTGGTAGATTTGTGGCCCCAGGAGGTGGAAGCAATGCAGTAAAAGGGTTGCCCCCAGCGTTGACAGGAGGTTGACTCAAAAGGGGTGGTGCTATTAGCATTAATGGCGCAGGTTGTGGAATATTTTGTAGCATACCGTAGGCGAAAGGATTATTGGGATCAGACATTTTAGGAGCCCCCATAACTAAGATTGTACTGTGTGGGGGGTGGTTAACATGATAAAGAATGACGTTGCCAAGTTTAGGTTGATGCCAACCCTCTACTGGAGGAACATTGGGGATGTATGAACCATCTAGTGCATTTTGTGAACCTTGGGGTATATTAGATGTGGAGCTCCTATATTTGGATAAGTCAACACCTGATGGAGGTTTGACACCCTTTTCAATTAGGTGGGCCAAGATTTCTTCCCCATGTTTTTTGAATAGGTGGTCAGTCATTTGTACATTGGTGGGATTACTGAAATGTTCCTCAAGCGTGAGTTCGAGTTGATTAGCCATACAATCTTCACCATGTGGTGAGTTGTTCTGATTTTCAGTGTTGGAGTGTGATGGAGTGCCATTATGAGGATCTTGGGAGATGTTTACTCCATTGTTAGGATCTAGAGAGACAGTTGCACCATTTGTAGGATTTGCATTGTTATTAAAAGATCTTGAGACATGTTCACTTGAGAATTTTTACCTTGTTGTTGTGCCATTTGCTTCTTAGCTTGTGACCTAGTTTGAATAGGCATGCAAATGTGCTATGGGCAGATTAAAAAGATGTCCTTGATGCATGATTTGATTTTGATTGGATGAGATTGGATTTTGATTGGTTAATATTGGATTTTGATTGGATTGTTAAGATAGATTGGATTGGGTTGGATGTGATTGGATTGATTAGATAAGTGGATAAGTGTGATTGGTTTGATTGGATAATTGGATAAAATAGATTGAGTGATTGGATAGGTGCGATTGGATGATGGAAGAGGTGAGGGACCCTAAATCTAGTGAAAAAACATCACCCTTAGTGACCTAGAGCATTGATTGATCCAACAAATGATCACGACACCGAATCCACCTCAAGATAGAAATGGATTGATTTGGGTCGAGGATGATAACTCATGACGCTGAATTCACCTCAAGATGGAAGTAAATTGATTTGGGTCAAAGTTGATGATTGATGTGAAGGATAACAATCAAATTCAAGCGCTAAGGTCAATTTGGGAAACAACTTTTTAACATGAGGTTAAGGTGATTTGATGATGATTGGTGTTGATGTGATACAACTTAGGTGATGCAAATGGTAAGATTTTGGTGAATCAAGTTCACTAGGTGATGATATGGGATTCCCAAATGAGTTACTAGAAAATTCAAAACAAGTGGGCAGATTGAGAGAATAAATGCATGGATACTTGGGATGACCAATGGAGATTGGGTGATTAGACAAAAATTTTGGAGGCTAAATAGAGGTTTGGAATGATAAAATGGAGGTTTGGAATGATCAAACGAGGGTTTTAGAGGTTTAGAATGACAAAACGGAGGCTTGGGATGATTAGATAAAGGTTTGGAGCGATTAGACAATGGTTTAGAGGCTAAACAGAGCTAAACGGGGTGATTTTGACTATTTAGGAGGGAAAATTTGCCCCACTGTAGCAAACAGGAGGGAAAATTCGCCCCACTGCAGTAAACAGGAAGGAAAATTTTCCCCTCTATAGTAAACAGGGGGGAAAATTCACCCCTCTGCAGTGAACAATGACTTGGTTTTGATGAAAATGACAACAATAAGGCCAATCTGTCAAAAAGTTTACTAGTTTCTCACAAGAAAACACTTTCAAACAAGCACAATCCTATGATTAGTGTTAAGGGTATGGCTGATAAAGGTCTTAATCTAGGATACACAAGGTGTCTAGGGAGTCCTCGATATACTCTCAGTACGCGAGGCACAACCGCAAACACCAACTCGTCACAAACATGAGTTGGGAACCCCAGCGAGATACTGAAGGGCTCAGACCAACTCTTCACGTCTATCTAGGTATCACCCTAGCTTCGACACTCTACCAATTACGACGTGACTGGATTGGGGTACAACTTTTGCTCTCCCCCCTTTGTATACCCTGCCGATACGCGTGGTTGGGATCATCCCTTGAGGTGATGAAATCCCCAAGCAGGTCCCACTAGAAAGAAGACACTAATCATTTCTAGCTACTCCCTAGGCTCACACGAAGTGCAAGGGGAAAGTGAAAACAAACTAATGCCCCCTTTGAGTAACACCAAAAGAGATAGACACAAAAAACAATAGATATTACCCCCCTAATTAAACTATGTTCCTAGATTAACGAAAAAAGCACAAGGATAGCTTTGGAAATTTGTATAAGCAGAAGGTCCTGTAAGAAAACGTTAGTTGTTTTATCCTTCTTTCTTCACAATAATATGCTACAAAATGTTAGTAAAAATGCCAATATCCTTGCAAAAAATAATGTTAGGGGGTTAAGATATGAAAACAACAAAAAACTAGAGTAAAAACTAAGCTAAAACGACCGTTTTAGCTCTCAACATGTGCTATTTTGGGGCGTATTCACCCCTTTATAGTAACCAAAAGGGAAAATTCGCTCCTCTGCAATGGCTAGGAGGGAAAATTCACCCCTCTATAGTAACTAGGAGGGCATAGTCGCCCCTCTGTAGTGAACTAGGAGGGCGTAGCCGCCCTTCTGCAGTGAACCAGAGGGTGTAGTAGCAAGAGGGCATAGTTGAACTTCTGTAGGAGCAAGAGGGCGCAATCGCCTTTCTGCAGTGAAATGTTAGCAAGAAAAATTCAAATCAGGGATGTAGTCACCCTTCTGCAGTGAAATGTTAGCAAGAAAAATTCAAATCAGGGGTGTAGTTGCCCTTCTGCAGTGAAATGTTAGCAAGAAAAATTCAAATCAGGGGCGTAGTCGCCCTTCTATAGTGAAATGTTAACAAGCGAAATTCAAATTAGAGGCGTAGTCGCCTTTCTTCAATGAAATGTTAGCAAGAAAAATTCAAATCAAGGGTGTAGTTTCCCTTTTGCAGTGAAATGTTAGCAAGAAAAATTCAAATCAAGGGCGTAGTCGCCCTTCTACAGTGAAATGTTAACAAGAAAAATTCAAATCAAGGGCATAGTTACCCTTCTTTAGTAAAATGTTAGCAAGAAAAATTCAAATTAGGGGTGTAGTCGCCCTTCTGCAGTGACCAGGAGGGTGTATTCACCCTTTTGCAGTGAACCAGAGAGCATAGTCACCCCTCTGTGATCTGTTCCTGCAAACAAACTCAACAACAAACATAAAATAGAGGAACCCACTTATGGGTCCCATCGGGCCTGCCAAAAATGTGATCCTAAATGTTTATGAACCCTAAATATGAAAAAACAACAATAATTCAATGAAAGAAAACACAAAGGGACACCTCAAGATTAGCCTAAGAAATGATAAAGCAAATAAATAAGCTAAAATGAAGATTACAAGACAATTATACCTTCTCTGCTGTTGAAATTCCTTAGTTGGCCCTTGATTTGGATTGCTTTGTATGCTCCTTATATGGCTATTGATGTAGTTGAATGCAAGATTAAGTAGATGGTGGGATGCAAATACAAATAGCTAAAATAGATGGCTAGATGAAAAAAAATGAGTGCACAAATTGACAACATAAGGTTGCTCAAATGACTAAGTGTTGTAAATGCCTTAGAGGAGGGGGTATTTATAGGAAAATTTGAATTCTCTAGAGAATTCAATGGTTGAGATTTATCCAACAAGGCCAAGATGGAGGGCTAAGGTGAGTTGAGGACTCAAAAGCCCCCACATTTTGACATGTGGAATTTGAAGTGGCTAAGGGTGAGATGATGTGTATGTGATGTGGAAGGAGAGTACATGATGTGAAGGACAAGTACCTTGGGGAGTGAGAAGTTTTCTTCAAAAAGGAACTTCTTGTCCCTAACTGAGAATGAAAGTGATATATAAGGAATTTTGGAATTCCTCAAAAATGTCCATGGTAAATGAGAAAGTGGTTGGAGAAATAAATGTGAATCACATTCTTAGGAAAATATAATGGATAAGAGATGGTCTCCAAAAAGGTGGGAATTGGTCACACGTGGATGGGGTGACAAGTCAAATGTTCTAGAAGTCTTGGAAGGATAAAATGTGAATTAAAAATTCACATGGGGAGGAGAGAGACCTAGGATGAATAAATGTGAATTAAAAATTCACATGGGAAAGAGGATCAATGCTAAGAAAGACAAATGAAAAGGTTGACTAAAAAGTGGTGCTAAAAGTGGCTAATGACTTTGATTAAGGTTGTGCAAATACCTGATTAAGGTAATTAATGAGAGATTAGAAGCAAGTGGCAAATGTAGGAGGATGTGACATTAATCCTTGATTAAGAGGATGCACATCTTAATCATTAATTAATTAAATTAATCCGAATTAGAGAGGGATTATGAAGGATGTTACAAGGAGAGAGAAAAGAAGAATTTTAAATTGATTTTAATTCAAAAAAGGTTAAGATGACTAAATTAAATAAATTGATGTATTTATTTAATTTTGAGAGGAAAAAGTTGTAAGGTAAAGCATTTAATTGTTAAATTAAATACTTTAAGAACCTTAGGCAGGAAGTGTAATATTAATTAAATAAATTAATATTGGCGGAATGGATGAATAAAGAGGTAAATTTGATCATATGGGAGCGATCAAATTTGGATCCATCTTCAACAACAATGAACAAACTACACATACAAGGGAAATCACTCAAAAACAAGAGACAAGGAGTTTGACAAAATGATGGTGAATCAAATGCTATTTGACAAGTCTTCAAGGCAAAGATATCATAAAGAAAGAATTCAAGGCCTTATCCCAATGACATAAAAAATTCTATTTCTTTTCAAACTCCTCAAAAACACATGCCATATTATCTATAAAATGGGTTTGGATGACCTAAAGGAGTAATTGGGGGTAGTTATGACATCACTATGAGTAGTTTAATCATCTCCCAAGTATCTAGATGGTTGAAGAGCATATATAGGAATTACCATGGAAGATAAGGTTTGAAAAAGTCCACATTTATTCTTCACCAATGCCTACTTGGAGCTTTTTATGGATTAAAACAAGGAAAATTAATTTCCTAGAGCCCAAGTAGAGTTCAAATTACCAGGTTAAGAAAGTAAAATCATTAATTGTCTTAATCATGCCCTAATTTCTCTCTTATTGATAGATAGAGAAAAAGGGACACTTATAGATAGTTGGAATAAGAAAATATAGTATTATTCTTAGACTTGTACTTAGTTTTTGTACCTTTGAATCAATAAAATAAGCTATTTTACTTTCTCAAGAGTTGTATATTGTTTGGAATTTTGGAAATGGTTGATGCAATCCTGTGATAATACTATTTTATCCTAGATTTCTAGCCTTATTTTGGTCATTTTTATGCAAAAATGCATGTGATTTGAAGGTCATAGTTTATGTTTTCTATTAAGTTTTTTGTAAGATTCAACTTTGAATATCATTTCCTTTTGAATATTATCATAAAATGAAAACCTCTATATGAAATACTTATGTAAAACATGTCAAATTTTGATTTGTATATGTTGTAGCTTAACTTATTGGTCATATTGTGTACTTTTCAAATAAATACAAGACATAAAATATCTGGTATACCACCTCTTTTATGCCTTAAAGTTCATTTTATGTTATTTTCTCCCCTTTTCCTTACAAAAATAAGTAGAATAAATTATCTTAGGTCATGCACTAGGGAAACCAACCCTCTCTGGATATTCACTCCAATATATAGGTCACCCACAACCTAAGAGTGTTTCCATGGTGCCAGCCAAAGAGAGAGTTAATCTATCACTTTCTCAAAGGTGCAATTTAGTCTTATAATAGGACCAAACAATCAATAAGCCTTCACATCTTTAGAATAGCCAACAAAAATGAATGGTTGAATCTTCTACTACATTTCCTTATGTCGATCATGCAATATAAATGTCCAAGCCTCAGTACTAAATCTTGAAGAAGGAAACACTAGGCTTGATATTGGACAAAGCCTCGTTTGGAGTAATATTTTGAATTGCCTTGTCCACAGTGTGGTTTTAAATATAGTTGGCACAATTGACTACTTCAACTCAAAAGGATAGGGCCATAAAGAGTAATTGAAGCATATAATTTTTCACACCCCTTAGTGATCTATTTTTTAATTTAGTGTGTAAACACCCCAAAATTAACCTTCCATTATATACTAATTAAACAAATATTTAATTAATTATTACCCACAATTCATATTTCTCTATAATTAATTTTTTTCCATTCCCATAATTAATTAAATTTTATTTCCCCTTTTCCTCTAAGGTTAATTAATTTGGGATGAAGGCTTTGAGTGGCTATGCAAGCTAGGGGAAACCCTAGCCATGCTTTCTTTTTCCTACTATGTGTGTTGGGGGTATGATTGAGGGTAGTTTGGGGTGTATTTTGCCTAGGGTTGGGGTGGTCTTATCTGGTGTGGCATGAAGTTATTTGCTGTTGGGAATTTGGCTGGTGTTTCTGTAGTTTTCCCTCCTTCCTGCTTGGTTGTGTGGTGCATTTTCTATGGGTTTTTTTCTGCAAAATGGGAAGTTCTTCTCTTCCTTTGGTTTGGCTACATTTTTGCATGGGTGTTTGGGGGAGTTTGGGATCCCAAATATGGTTTTAGGTTTTTTGATCATTTGTTCTTGTGTTTGTAATGGAGAAACATGGTGCATCCCAAAGTTTTGTGATCTTCGGAGGCACGTATCCGATAAATCCTTCTTCCTCTTTGCATGCAAAGTCCATGTAGCATCTAAATAAAATATCAACTAGTGAAGGTTCTTTTGTGGAAGGTTTTCTCATAATCAAGAAAGTAAATGACTATTTGGAGAGATGCCAAGAACATCTAGTCTTTGTGATTCAGCCAAAATCTATCTCTGAGGATGTTTCCTACTTAAGAAACCATGCTCTTATTTGAAAATTCATGGGGATTAAACTTTCCTTTCCAACATTAGAATCTCAGAATCCATAGATTTGAAACCTCGAAGGTGATATGAAACCCTGACATGTGGGATTTAATTTGGTTGTGGAGATTCCTATGCGAGTCCCAATCTAGGTTTATCTTCCATGTCTTCCATTGGAGTTTTGGTGGAGTGATATTTTGCATATGATAGCTCTCTTACTTGGCAAACTAGTTAGTTTGACTCAACAAACTCTAGACAAAAAGGTAATTACTTATGTTTGTATTTATGTTGAAGTTGCTTTAAATAACCCTCTGCTAGATTCTACGGAAATATGCCTTGGATCCTCCTAAATCCAATAACTAGATTATGAAACCCTTCCTTTTACATGATGTTTCTATCATGAGTATGGGCATCTATAAAGGAAATTCCCTTGGTTCACTCAAGCGGTTGGTGTGGTCAATAATACCTCCAACTCTATTCCTAGGAATGATAAAGGGAAGGATTCTATGTTGGATGGGGTGGTAGAAAAGGAGGGTTTCATTTTAGTTAAACCTCACAATAATGGGAGAGGTTAGAAGAGAACCCTTAAGGATAGGAAAATTGATGGGGCCTTTAATTAGTTTGATGATTTGGAGGACTTAGTTCAAAAGGAGGGGTTTACTCTTGAGATGCCTTTTGGTGTTGGATCCTTAGGAGTGGCTTTTTCAGAGGACAAAGGGATTGGCCTTTAGAATCTGCTTGCGGTGGACCTACAGGATGGTCAAATGGATTTAGATGCACCCCTAGATATCAATTACTTTAGAACCAAGTGGGCCTTTAGTCGTAAAGGAGGTTGAAGCTTTAGCTGATCTAGCTCCTTCTTTGGCAAAGGAAGCCTTGGATTCTGGGAAATGTAGTGGGACTTTGCATGCTTTGGGTCTACAACAAAATCCCCTGAAGAAAGGGCCTCCAAAGAAATCTTCCAAAGTGGGGCATAAGAAAGATTTGGAGAAGGTTAAATTTATTTTTAAGACACTCGTGGATTCTAGGTTAGTGAAAATCATTGATTCCAACTTCTCCCAATCTCATAAATGATTGTTATTTCATGGAATGTGAGGGGTATGAATAACATTCTTTGATAAAAGGCTATTTGTGAGATGATTGGTACTCATTATCTTGATATTGTCTTTCCTCAGGAAACTAAATTGTTTGTGGGTGGAATGATGAATAGATCTCCTAACAGCTGGCCTCGTGGCTCTTGTTAGTGTGTTGGGTCTCATGGTAATTTTGGAGTTGTGGCTTGGTTTTGGAATACAAGGAAGGTCATTCCTCTTTGGTGGATCTCGAGTCACTCTTTTATTTCTATGGTTGTTTCTAGTCTAGATTGAAGGGAAATATGTCTTTTAACTAATGTTTATGCTCCTACAAATCTTCTTAGCAAATCTCAGCTCTAGTCTCATGTTAGATATATTGATTCTATGGATTCCTTTCTTTTGTGGGTTGTGGCAATGGACTTTAATGTTGTGTCTTGTTTGGAGGAAAAAGAGGTGGTGTTGGCATAATTGATTCTATAGCTAATCTCCTAAGGGACAACATAGATCTTCTAAATCTAGTTGATGTGAAGCCAAATGATAACATTTTCACCTAGAACAACAAAAGATGTGATGAGAGTGCTATTTTAGAGAGGCTTGGCCAATTTCTCATCTCTTGTTAGTGGGTTAGAGATAGGTGGACTACTAGTTCAAAGATTTTGGATTGGAAAGATTCTGATCATTAGTTGATTAAGTTTTTAGTTGTTTCTTTCAATGCTCTTAGGAACCCATCTTTTAAGTTTCAACTTATGTGGTTGTGGGATCCATCACTCTAGGACCTTATGATTAACTAGTGGCACCAAGGCAAGTCTGTTTATGGAAGGGTTATATATTCATTTGTGAAATGTTTGTAGTATGTGAAATATAGGCTTAATAAATGGAATATGTAGTTCTTCAACAACCTTCAATGATCAAAGAATGCTTAGTTTATAGATTTTCAGGACTTGAGATCAATGGTGAGAGATGAATGAGAGATCAAGAGGCCATGCATGTTGAGGAAATGTGGAGTTAACTAAAGTCCCTTTCTTATTTTTAGGAGAGATATTTTCAAAATGAAAATAATTTTTGAATTTGAATTTGGAATAATAAAGAAGGAATTTGCCATAATTTTTGGGGGAATGTGCATTTAAATAAATTAAACAATTTATTTAATCTTGGAGGAATAATTAGCTAATTAAATCATTAGGAAATTATTTAATTATGGGAGATAAGAAAGAATGAATAATTTTTTATTAAATGATTAAAAATTATTTAATTATGTGCATGAGAAGAAAATTCAAAATTAATTATATAATTAAAGTGGGTGATGGAAAATGATTTAATTAATTAAATAATTAAAAATTATTTAGTTAAAGGTGATGGAGGGAAAAATGATGAATTAATTAAATAATGAAAATTATTTAATTAATAGAAGAAAATAAGTTAGTTTAATATTGGATTTAATTATTTAATTAAAAATGATGAAAAGGGGTGATGAGTGATTATATGAATGAAAATGATGAATTAAAAGAATGTGTTAAACATTTTTAGTTGTCTACAATTTTAAATGCATAAAGGTTTGCATCCCTGCTCTCTTCTTGTGTTATTACATTATTTTGGTAAAATTTAAAGCGTGTTAAAATAATTTATTGCTATTATGTACCTTCATGCATATTTCTAGTATTTTTTATTTTTATTTTTTCCCTTATGTGTAGAAACTATAGGTCTTGTCTAAACATTTTTATTTTCTAACATTTTTAAATAATAGTGCAAGTCATGACTATAACACAACTTCTAGATGATGAAAGAGGCATACTCTTGTCTAAGTTAAATTTTATATACTTAGTATCTAGATTCTCTACCATTTAATATTTACTACTATATTATCAACATTCATTTTTTATCTCTTTGTTTTCTATTTTTATTTTTATTTTCCAAAAAAAATTAAGTTCAAATATATTTTAGATAAGACTAAATGCATCACTATCTCCTACAATAAAATAGTAAAAACATTCCATTTCTTTAGTCTTATAAAAGAATTAGTTGAAATCTTAGGCTAATTTAGAAAAATCATCTTTTCCCTTTTACATGTTGATGCTTTCCACTTATTTGTTATAGATGATTTTCATAAATAATTATGTTTCTTAACATAACATCAATTAACAATCATTTACAAATGCACTTTCTAAAATTCCTTTAATTATTTTATTTAATGCTTTCCACTTATTTGTTATGGATGTTTTTCATAAATAATTATGTTTCTTAACATAATATTAATTAACAATCATTTACAAATGCACTTTCTAAAGTTCCTTTAATTATTTTATTCTTTTAACAGTAAATTTCATTGTTAAAGAAACCATTTAGAAATAACAAAAAAAAATCTTGGTTTAGGTAGAACTTCCTAGCTACCTTGTCAAATGCTACAAACCTAATATATAGGTAACATGTACCTATATATTTTAACATTAAACAAATAAAAAAAAGTTCTTTCATATGTTTAATATCTTATCTCATTTAAAAAAATTAAATGTAAATCTTAAAATAATAATAAATATAAACTAATAAACATAAATATCTATATCTATTTAGTTATTTTATAATACCTTTACATATTATACTAATTAAATAAAAAAATAATACTATTAACTATTAAATTATTAAACATTTATTTATCAAAAATATTATAATATGTATTAATATTTCTTCAGTCTTGATTTGCAAACAATCATTTTTTCCTTACAACTTTATCATTCTGTCAATGGATCATGAAGTGTGATCCAAAATGTTGATATTAAAAATTTTTACACAATTGAATGAAGAAATAACATACACTAATCATTATGAACGGTAAAAATTTAATTTTGTGATAAAAAAAATATAAAAATGATATACATACACTCCAAACTCTTTAACATGAATATGTTCCTTCCTCTTGAAAATTTGTGGCAGTTTACTGAAGTCCATTGAATCAAAGCCAGGACAGACTAATGCCTAGAAGAATTTGATGGGTGATAATTGTATGAAACAGTCCTTTTCCTCTTCATCCAACATACAAATGTTTCTAGTCATCCTGGTGCACTAATTTTGGGCCTGCACATCCACCATAGTTCTCTGTTTGACTGGAATACTTTGCATATTTAGGTAGAAAATGTAGTGGTCTTTATCATAGCCATCAACTGTACAGTGATCTGTCACAGTTCAGTCACATGATTTGGTCAGGGAATGAAGATGTTGAATATAAAAGAATTAATAGCGAGGAAAGATTGGGTGAGGATTCTCAATTCAAAACTATGATGATATCTTTGATTTTTTCAAGAAAAAACAAGGTGCTTTTTTCAATTTTAGAATGGTTTGCTTTGTGAAACAGTCAATTTTGATTTATATTGTGATCATAAATGTATTTTGTATTATTTGAATGTACAGTGATGTTACTTAATGTGTGATAGGTATACGGAAAATTCATCGTAGTAATTTATCACGGAAAATTCACCGTCATGACAATTCACCGCACGAAAAGTTAATTGCATGAATTTTTGGCGGTTAATTTTCTATGACGGTGAATTGCTGGTGGCGGTGAATTGTTGACAGCCGTGTGACACATATGTATATCAATTATATGTAGTATGGATGTATGTATGATGGATATACATATATATTTTGTGATCATAAATGTATTTTGTTGGAGAATAACTTTTATTCTAAATTGATTGAATCAGATTTGTTTAATTGATCATTATCAATTATACTTCTGAATAACTTTAATTGTAGCTTTAAAAATATTTTATACCAACTAAATATATTACTCTTTCTACATAAATGATAAAAACTTATATTTGATCTATTCAAATTTGTTGTTATTTTTATACATACTATTTAATATATTTAACTTATAACTAAAACTTTTAACATAATAATTAGTTCATTATCTAAAGTTAATATCAAAATTATGGATTTCTAAATTTTCAGTTCTATTAAAGGTTTAATGGTAGTTAGAGTACTTACATCAAAATCTAATCTTTTATGAATCTTTAAACTTAAGGTTATAAATCTAAACATGTATATATGTATTTTAATAAATAATTGATATAGATATTATTGTTTCATAGAAAGATGATTATATTCATATTGTCATTTCACTAATTTTTACTTTTATATTTAAAAGAAAAACATAAAGAAGAACGAAAGCATAAAATGAGAAATAGTTGTAGAATAATGATGGATACATGTGATATAATGTAAGGAAGGTGGAAGAAGTTTGAGGTTAAATAAAGCAACCTAATTGTTAAAAAGGATAAGCTGAAGAAAAATTTAAAAATTATTTTTTTATTATTTAGAATAAAATACTTAGATATTTAAATTACATTCACATATCCAAACTTAAAAATTATCCATCCAAAATAAATATTCATCCAAAATCATTTAACCATCTTTCTTTACATGTCTAAATTAAAAAAATCTTTAAAATTTATATACTAATATTTTAAGTCCCACTTAAACTTGATTTTAACTACTCTTGTTATCCCTCCTCCAAACACTCTCCTAGTTAGAAAGAAGATCATAGATAAGTGATTTTTGTTTAATGTTATTTTGGGTATTGTCTATTTTTACTCATGTATTAAAGTACTCATGTTTATCTTTTGTATGATTGACTTTATGCATGTATAAAACTACTTTCAATATACATATTTATTTTCATTATTTTAACCCAAAAAAATGATTTTTTTTGTTTAATGTTATTTTGGGTATTCTCTATTTTCACTCATATATAAAAGTACCAATGTTTATTGTTTGTATGATTGATTTCATTGAATGTGTAAAACCACTTTAGATATACATATTTATTTTTATTATTGTATAGCAAAAAAACCCAATATATTTAAGAACAAATTCTTTTACTCCATAAAAATTTACCATATAAAAATACTGCATATTATCTTTACTTATCATAACCAAACTATTATAGAAGACCACTAAATAATCATTATTAAAAATCCACAATTCATAGCCATTTTCCCCCCATAATGTAGAAACATCTCATATTAATGGGCAGTGCAACACCACAAAGAATTTTGGTTTTACTTGTTTGTTTATTTATTATTTGTTTGCAGGTTTCCTGCAGTCAAAGTGTAGTGTTATAGTGTTTTTGAACACTCTTTTGGATTTCAAATTTTGCTTGGCTTGGGTTCCAATCTTCGTTCATGCATTGACACATTCATTAATAACAATGGGTCTTTCAATACTAGCTGAATATGTGACCCAAAGTTGAGTCATCTGTGAAAGAAGAAGAACGACCATTATTGCATGTTGACTACCTAGACTGGATTGAACAGGTCCGTCCAGCATATGTATTGTAAGGAGTGGTTATAGGATAGTTAATCATTTGTATTTTATGGAAATATAATGATTATATTCATATCAAATTATATGTTGGGTAATATTACAGTTAAACATTTATTTATATCAAAGACTTTATTTTAGTAGTATCACATCTAAATATTTGTTTGCATCAAAAATATCATTTTGGTATTCAAATATTTGTTTGCACTAAGTCAGTTTAGTGATATCACATTCAACTACTTGTTTGCACCAAAAATGTCATTTTAACGATATCACATCCAACTACTTTTTTGCATCAAAAATGTCTTTTTAATAATATCACAATCGAATAATTGTTTGCACTAAAAATGTCATTTTAGTAATATCACAATCAAATACTTGTTTGCACCAAAGACATCACTTTCTAAAACCACTCTTACATCAAATAATGAGGCACCGATATTCTTTTTTGATTGCACCATTATGTAGAGCTTGAAAAAATACACAACTTAAAAAAATGTTGAAAAACTTCTTCATATGTAAATGTTCAGCATTGTGAAATTATTTTCCAATTGAAATGAAAAGGTGTTTTAAACCCTTAGAAGCTATTACATTTACCCACTAACTTAAAAGAGAATCAACTTAACAAAAGAGAAACTATAACTTAATGAAAATTAATTTATTTACAACAAACACATCATTTTAGTAATATCACATCCAAATACTTGTTTGCACCAAAATTATCATTTTAGTAATGTCACAATCAAATACTTATTTGCACCAAAGACATCACTTTCTAAAACCACTCTTACATCAAATAATGAGGCACCAATATTCTTTTTTGATTGCACCTATATGTATAGCCTTGAAAAAATACACCTTAAAAAAAAAAGTTGAAAAACTTCTCCATATGTAAAAGTTATAACATTGCAAAAATTATAAATTCCAATTAAAATGAAAAGGTAAGTCTTAAGCCCTTAGAAGCTATTTACATGTCTAGGAGCTAAAAATTATACATCTAGATAGGTAAACCATCGACTAACTTAAAAGAAAATCAACTTAAAAAAGAAACAACTTAATGAAAATTAATTTACTTACATCAAACACATCATTTTAGTAATATCACATCCAAATACTTGTTTACACCAAAAATATAGTTTTAGTAATATCACAATCAAATAATAGTTTGCACCAAAGACATCACTTTCTAAAATCACTCATACATCAAATAATGAGGTACCAATATTCTTTTTTGATTGCACCATTATGTAGAGCTTGAAAAAATACACAACTTACAAAAATTGTTGAAAAACTTCTCCATATATAAAATGGCCTTGTGATTTTTTTTCCAATTAAAATTAAAAGGTAAGTCTTAAACCCCAACCATTATTTATATGTCTAGGAGCTAAAAACTACATGTCTAGGTAGTTAAACTGAAGCTCTTAACTTAAAAGGGAATCAACTTTAAAAAAAAAGCTACAACTTAATGAAAAATAATTATATACGAATCTCATATGATAACAAAGCTTAAAGATTTTGAAAAGTGAAATTTTATAATTTTAAAAGGAGCACACACAATTTTAAAATGGGATACTTTGTAGTGTGTGTTTAAGGTGAAAAATAGGGTATAATCAAATGCATGAGCAAGATGATGAACCACTAATTTTTATAAGACCCTAAACACTCCAATTATGTGTATGATGAGATGCAAATAACAATTAGAAATACTACCTAACTATTATGGAAACTATGGGGGAAGTTTTTAGAGTATAAAAAGCTATGTACTTGGTCAAAAAGTTGTTTTTGAGCTACAAAGGACTCATTCACCTTTAGTGGCAAATGGGTCCTTTTAGGGTTATGAAAAAATGATTTCAGGGTCTTGTCCCTTGATGTTTGCACTCTCAAATTCCCTGTTATCAACTTCTGAAAGTTTGTATGCAATTCTATAGCTTTGATTCCTTGATTTTTCACTTTGAATGACAACTTTTACAACTTTGACAATTTTGCTCCAAACTTGCTCCACTTGATCTTCAACCTGTAAATCTACAATCACATACTCAAGGGCATAAAAAATTGTTGTTTGTTAGTGAATAGGGGTTTTCCTCAGTTAAATCCCTTGTAGGTAATCAAACCAAATGATGAAATGAATGAAATGAAGTATTAAATATAAAATATGTAAATGATGTCACCTTGGATGTCTTATGAAACAAATATGCAATTTAACATGTAGTGGCCACGAAGAATGTAGATCTTGGATCCTTGAATATGATTTGAAAAATGGTTGCAAGTAGATCTTCAATGCTACATCCACTTCTTTAGCTCAACAACATGAATGAATGCATCAAACCCTTGACATGATGATATGATTTTGAATTGCTGCAATGAACTCTTGAAATTTGCCTTGAAAATTCTCTTGTAATGCTCTAATGCTTGTAAACTTGAATGCTAGATGATTTCATAAAATTGGTAGGTGAAACAATGTGAATTAACCCCTTATTTATACTAAATTAGGAGATTAACCCCAAAATTTAAATAATTAAGGTCGACACTAAATCTAGAAATAAACTTATATTAAATTCCCACTAGAATGAAATTCAAAATGGGGGGTCTCATTAAGGGAGGAACCATTCGCCACCAAGGGTGAATGGGTCCTGGCTCAGTTTACTAGGATGTAACCTTAGGGGATTGAAAGAAGGCTAAAAACCCATTCTAGACCAATTGAAAAAGGGGGGTCCTGTTAAGGTAGGACCCATTCGCCACCTAGGGCGAATGGGTCTTGGCACCAATTTCTAGGACCAAACTTTTCCCAATGATATATTTTATTAATTAGATTATAAGTGTCGGGATAGATCTTCGAGAGGTGTCAAAATTTAGGCTTAAATTTGAATTAAAGGGGGTTAATTAATCCAATTACCCACAATTAATTAATGACCACCTAGATAAATGTGTTTTATAACACTTTAGAAAACTTAGAGAAGGCACACATTATGTACATTTTATTAGAAAGGGGCCCATTAGGCTTAATTAAGCGAATACATCCTAGAAAAGTGTGAAATGGTGTTACAACACTTTACAACACCTTTGCAAAGGATCAGTTAAGGCATTTTTTAGTCAAATAAAGGTCTTAGAATAGTGTGAATGTGTATAACACATTACATCACCACTCAAAGGCATCATTATTTCAGTTTTAATGTCAATTATCAAACCTAGTAAGGGAAAAGGCTTACTTTTTCTATTACTATATTATGCCCCACTTTAGTGAGAGGATGATCCCATTTCAAACTCACACTAAAGTATAAATTCAAGAAACTTAAGTATGCAACAATAACAAAGATACAAAATCATACATTGTCAAAGGCCAAGAAAAATAAATAAAAGGATCAAGCACAACTATTTCAATGTGGTGTGAGACGGGGTTGTTTTTCCATAACATATGCTACTCACTTTGGGGTAGTGGAACCTTAGTATGTCCACTAGGTGAGTCATCCCAAACAAGTGGTTTAGTGAGAAAGTCATGCTAGTGTATTATCTTCCCACCGTATAATGAGAAATTCATGCTAGTGCATCGACTTCCCATCATACTAACCATACCAAAGTTATCCTCCTGATAACTTTAATAAGACACCAAAATGTAATGCTTTTGTAAATGCTTTTGTCATGTAAAAATTTTGTTAAAGGGGATTTTTCTTTGTTCATGTAATGATCTTCCTCTTAGGGAACATTGTGCCTAATGTCTCCAAGAGAGGATAAGTCAAAAGTGTTAGATCGTTGCCCATGGGATGCCTCATTTGCATCATGCCATGATAGTAGATCATACACTCTCAGATGAAATCAAACCAAATGACACCACCAAGAAGAGGACACATTAGAAGAAAAAAAAAATCACGCCATGAAATTTTTTCCAAAAGATGTCATCTATTTATGCCCCCACTTTAAAGTGGTTGATACAACATTACTATGAGCAATTGCTTTAAAGTAGTCAATGTTTTTGATCCTAAGGCATGAGATATTTCCTCAGAAAACCCTATGCCAAGTCATAAGTTTCTGAATTAAGGTGAAATAGGAAGGAAGAGTTTCCCTCACAAACAAATTAGGGATCTATGGATTTGGGGTCAGTATGTCTATGCTACAATGTTGTCACAAAGCATGGAATTGTCATCATTCCCCAAATACTCATAGAACTAGAAGAATGACACAAAGAAAGAGAAAATAAAGAAAAAAACTTTTGGGTCAACATAGAAGAGACATAAATTTCTTGATGCCTTGCATCATCTGCAAAAGGAAAGCACAAGACAAATGAAAAATATAAAGGAAAGCTTTTAGGTCAACATGGAAGAGACATAAATGTTTCGATGCCTTGCGTCATCCCCAAAAGGAAAACACAAGATAGATGAAAAATGGTTATGAAATAGAGAAGAATGAAGGTACATATAGAAGAATGCACAAAGAGAAAGGATACATCAAACAAAACATCACAAGGGATCACATTACAAACATGTAATCATAGGAAGAAAAGTGTAAAAGCAAAAGACTAGTAAGGCATAGGTGAGTCAACCTAAAATAGGTCGTCCACCTCCCAGTCTCGGTCAGTATAAATGGAATGTGGGAAACTAGCCAAGGGACAACATCAAGTACCGAACTAGGGTCACACACACCAAGTTCAACAATCTTATTAGGAGATTTGTCATTTAAGCTCATAGAAGAAGAAAACAATGCATTCAAATCATCATGCACTCGTTCATCAATCTTTGCAATGTCAATGCCATCATCTAAATTAATCACAAGAAGAGGTCGAATAAAAATGTCCATGCAATGTTCTTGTTTATGTTGCGGTGAGGGTTGAGAGTCATTATGTGTTGCTTTAGGTAGGTTTGGATTTTAATTTTCTACGTTATTGTTGTTTTCTTAAGTTTTCAATCTATGAGCAATAACACAACGTCTACATCTACACTCTCTAGCATTTCAATTAATTTTTCAGTTTATTGCCAATTTTTTTTTGTGTAAGAGTGGGTTTGTCAATCATAGGTTCCTTCTCTTCCTTGGGAGGACTAGAAGAAACAACATTAGGTTACTCAACCGATTTCTTTTTGACTTTGTAAACTTGTTTGACTCTAGGAGAGACAACAAAATTATTTGTGTTATCTCGTCATGTCTCTTGTATGAAATTGTAGGAGGTTGTTCTACAGATTGTTCTTGTGTGGTCAGGAGTGTTTTTGGTTCAATCATTGTCTCATCAAGGATAGTTGGTTTGGCCATAGGTTGAGGCATGTTTCGAAGGGATAGTTTTTCTATTTTCTTTGCCTTGAATTTTCGATATGATTTGAAAAAGAAATCTTCACGAGGCTTGATAGGTTCCATAGGCTTGGGCCAAAAGTAATCTAGTGAAAAATTCCATTTTGTCAAGGTAAGATGAAATCTACTATGATGCATAGTGAAGATATCATTTCCAAATGGAAACTTTAGACATTTATGCACAACTGAAGGGACAACATTCATAGAGAAAAGCCATGGATAGCCTAACTTCACATGAAATTGGTCTGATTATGGAATGATTGAGAATGAGACTATTAATGTTTTCGGTCCCACATTTAAAGGAAGATCTATCGAGCCTATCATAGGGAAATAAAATCCATTATGTGTCTTGATCCATGCTTTTGGGTTATCATATGTAACTTCTTGATATAGCTCATGCACATATAAGAATTCTTCTATGATCACATTCTCTCCACAAACATGATTGATCAATATCCCATTAGTGGGCTTATTATTGATTTGGCCAACTATGTAAAGAGGACCATCAGGTGCACGTTTAGGTATGCCATTTTGTGAGAAAGCAATGTCAAGAGGTTGTCTAGTCGAGCCCTTATGAGGTCTAGCTTCGGTAAATGATATCACTTCATTTGTGGGATGTTGTTCAATGGTATTCATATTGTCATCATTCGTGTCAACATTCATCACATCATTCTTCGTTTCACTAGTTTTCATAAATGAAATGTTGTGCTTAGGCATGGGATTTGTAAAGATTTACAAATTTTGAATAGGAGGAGCTACAAAATTATTACCTTGATCATTCACATCTCCGATTTGAAGTTGGTTATTGTCAGTAAGGTCTTGCACAAGATGTTTAAGATGCTTACATTATTCTATACTATGTCCATTTTTTTGGTGGTAATGAAAATAAGCTTTTTTTCTAAGGCCCTTAGGAAATGGTATAGTAGGATCACGTTCTCGAACAAGAGGTAAGGTAAGCATGTTTTTGTCAATAAGCTGCAACATGATGTTGTGAAGGGTATCGGGTAAAGGAGTGAATTCTCTCTCCCTATCCTTGAAAGGAGTTTTTTTTATAGCAGCCACTTCATTATTTTTTTTTGACTTGTCTAAGGAGAATTTCATTGTAAAAATCTCTTATTTTGTTTCTTGAAAGGTTGATAATTGTTTTGAGTCATGGACTCAGACTTTTCAGGATGACTAGGGGGATTTTTTACATCACAATAGCCAATCGAGTTTTGATGTTCACGAACCACTGTACATAGTTGTGTGAAGGATGGAAACCTAAAAATTTCAAGTTTTCTTTGGGTTTTATCTTGTAAGTTGGCAATGAATATTCTTTGAAGGTTGGCATTAGGAATCTTAATGTTCACTTGTGAATAAAGTGTTTGATATCTTCCTATGAAATCAGTCACTTTTTCATCCTCGTTTTGCTTCCATGTCATTAAATCATCAAGGGTCATCTTGGGACCCATGTGAATATAGAAGTGGTTGTAAAAGGAAACAATGAGTTCATTGAATGAACTAATTGAATTGTTTGGTAAAGAGGAGAACAACTATAAAGAAGTATCCTTCAAAGATCTAGGGAATAAATTAGCCAATAGTTTATCCTCAAAGATGAAATCACTACACAAGGTTGTGAAGGCAGAAACATGGCTAATAGGATCTCCTCTCCCACTATATTTCTCAAATCGAGGGATCTCTATACCTTGTGGAATTTATGCTATTAATACATTGAGGGAAAATGGTGTAGACTTGATGTATTGCAAATGTTGACCATTATTGTTCTATTGTAATGTTGCCACTTGTTGTTGAAGGGATGTCATGGTTTTCAAAAGTGAGTTAATGAGAGGGTCGTTTTGGTTGTAAGGTTGAGGGGAATAAGGTGGTGTAGTGTTTGTATGTGAAGGGCTAGTGAATTGTAGGTTGGTGGAGTTGGATTGCTGAGAAATTATTGTATTTTAAGGCACAAAGGTGGAAGGAATTCCTACAAAAATACCTATGGAAGTGTATACGGTGCTAGTAGGTATGACTATTGTGGTTCATTGAATGGTAGTTGTAGGTTGAAAGGTTGTTGTAGGTTGGAATGTTGTTGTAGGTTGGAATGTTGTTGTAGGTTGGAATGTTTTTGTAGGTTGTGTACTAGTGTATGTAGGGATGAACATTACTATCATGGAGGATAGGATTGGAATTCCACCTTGACTTTGATTAGACCCCAAAGCTTGAGTGGAAGTGGTAATGGTAGGGATGGTGTTGGTAATGTTAAGGACAGTGGTTGTAGGAGGTGAAGTCATGGGTAATGAAGTATGCAAACTATGAGCCATGGAGGGTTGAGTCTCAACACTATCAGAAAGAGAGTTAGGAAACATAAGATCCATGATGAGTGAGATATAATGGGATGACATGGGCCCTGAACTACATCTTATAATATTATTGTGAATAGGACATCAAGTTGCAAAGCTCATACAAGTTTTACAACCCTAGTGTGCAAACCCTAGAATGACAAAGGGGCAATGCAATAACCTAGAATGAAATGCAATTTTTTGAGTCTAAGAAATGCAATTTATTGATTATGCAATGCAATAAGTTGAAAATGAAATGTTTTGATGCAATTTTGAATTTTTTAACAATGCACTAAAATGAAGTAATTTAAGCTAAATGCAATGAAATTGATGAAACAACAAACCAAGAAATTGAAACAAAAAGGTAATAGCACAAAAAAAAGGCTAAAAATTGAGATTTTAATGTCCCAAAAATGTAGAGCAGTAGCTAACAGGGACTCATTCACTAGCAAGGGGAAATGGGTCCTAGTTAGATGTTTTTGAGATTTTTCTATGGATTTCAGAGTGAATTTTGATGCTTTTTCAATTGCCAGAAGGTTTAGATCAGATTTGATCAGGGACTCATTTTCTAGTAATGGCGAATTGGTCTAGGTTAGGTATTTTTAAACTATTTTTTATGATTTGCAAGTTCTCAGTTATATCTTTTAGTTCCAGGTCTGAGATGGTGAATTGCAACTTCAAATTTTCTAGAAATTCAATGTAAAAATGTAATGAAAAGATGAAATGCAAGGCCTAATTTGAAATGAAAATTTGTTTTGATTTTGAAATGAAATTGTATTAGATCTATATGAGATGCAAAATGAATGATTTGTTTTTGTATTTTCAGATTTAGAGAGAGATGCAAAATAATGGAAATCTAAACCCTATATGATATGCATGATTTCAATGCAAAACAAGTAACCCTAAATGATACCTTAATTCAATGCAAGATATAACTTAAGATGTAATGAGAGACTCCAAAAATTAGAAAATTGCAATGTTCAATATGTCGGGTTCACCAAAATGTTTAAGGTGAAAAATAGGGTAGACCAAAATGCGTGAGCAAGAGAATGAACCACTAATTTTTATAAGACCCTAAACACTCCAATTATGTGTATGATAAGATGCAAATAACAATAAAAAATACTACCTAACTATTATGGCAACTATGGGGGAAGTTTTTAGAGTATAAAAAGCTATGTATATGGTCAAAAAGTTGTTTTTGAGCTATAGAGGACTCATTCGCCTTTAGTGGCGAATGGGTCCTTTTAGGGTTTCAGAAAATTGATTTCAAGGTCTTGTCCCTTGATGTTTGCACTCTCAAAATCCCTGTTATCAACTTCTGAAAGTCTGTATGCAATTTTGCAGCTTTGATTCCTTGATTTTGCACTTTGAATGACAACTTTTGCAACTTTGTCAATTTTGCTCCAAACTTGCTCCACTTGATCTTCAACCTGTAAATCTGGAATCACACACTCAAGGGTAGAAAAAATTGTTGTTTGTTAGTGAATGGGAGTTTGTTGTCATGCCCTAAATTTTGCATGAAGGGAAAAACACAACTATCAATTTTTTTTTGAAAAATGTTACAAAGTGTGAGCTCAAACACTAATAATCAATAACCATGCACACACATGGTTGTATACAAAACACATCAAGGGACGTTGCTCATGCAACATCACTATCCACACGTCACCCGAAGGTATGGTGGAGGATAATGAGGTTGAGGGCATGAAGTCCATCACACACACCCTTTAGACTACAAGGAAAAGTTTGGCTCGAGCACTGGATTGGTTGAAGGATGCCAGATAAGAGATGCTTCAAGTGCCTCCCTAAAGAAGTCATACTAAAAGATAATAATTAATTTGCAAGAAATAAATTAATAATAATTATATTCTTACTAAAAACACTTGATATAGTTTGATCAATTAATGACATTAACGTAATTTCGATACAACCAAACTAGTATGGTTATCAATACATATCTGTTTCATTCACTTTAGAGATGTTTTATATTTAATAAAAATATAAATCATTCTCATAAAAAAATTATATATAATGAAAATTAATCTTAAATTTATAATTTAAATTGTCTTTAATAATTAATTCTTATAAGAGAATTATATATATAATTAAATTAATCTTAAAGATAAGATTTAAATTATATAAAATCATATATATAATTAATTTAACTCTTAAAATAAAATTTAAATGATAAGGAGCATATGTAATTGCCTATATTCAAGGTATAAAGTAAGTATTTCTAAAACTAATAAATAAGGTTTATTTTATGAATTTCAAAATAAAGAAAAAGAAGAGACATAACACATGTCGCTCTAGTAATTTTTCCTCTTCAAGACATATGGATTCTAATTAAGGAACTTATAACTATTCCATCCCTTCCATTTAAGCTTTTACTTTATGTGTGTCTATTTATTTACTTATTTTTTCTTTATTACCTTTTTGGGGAGCTAAATAAGGGTAGGGGAGAAGACCTAGTATCCGCCACCCATTGAATAACTGCCACCTCCATGCTCACTCCACCCCCCAATTTTTTTAAACTTTGATCCATTAATTTTTTTTTTATGAACAATTAAAAAATTACAACAACAATGGCTGCTCATAACACAATGAGTAACTCACCAATCATAATAGACAGCGAAACATGCTTTTGCATTTATAAAAAAAGTCAACTTGCACATGAAAAGGCTCATTTACAATTTAATTTAAAACATTTACTGTTACAAGTACCCCCACTTGCAAATGTTTATCCCTCATTACATTTTATATTTACAACTACACATGCACAGTTAATGGTGCTTTACATGACATAATCACAATCTCCTTTTAACTCAATTGAAATGCACAGTCTTTCACACACTCCCTGGCAGCTATATGTATTTATTTCATTTCCTATAGGTACCTGCACAATTAAATATAGGTGTAAGGCTCCTCAAATAAACATCAAATCCAAATGTAATGCAGAATTCAGTCATATCATCTTTAAAAACCTACGTAACTTGCAGCTTCAAATTCAAATGCTCAAACTGTAATACCCCTTTGTTTTGCTTTCTGGTTGGACAGTGTGTCCTTGTTTGCTTTGATGTGCTTTTTGGTTATTGAGATACTTTATCATGTGTGTGTTATTTGATCGCTATTTATAGAGCGATAGTCTATTTGTGTGATGTGATGTATCTTATCTGATGCTTTATTTGACATGTTTTAATTGGTGTAATGGTGATTAGTTATTGTAACATGTTATTGAATGAGATATTTGTTTATGATGGAACTGTCAGTCTATGATGAGTGTATTGGTGAAGGGGACGAGATCACATCACTCGCTTGCGAGTGCCCTAAGATTCTGCGATTTCCTCGTCATGGTGTGTTTATTATGTTATATATATGCATGTTCGATATACTCTTTGTTTGCAGGTTGATATGTACAAGACATTGACTCCACCTGGTTTCACAGGTTTGAGCGTGTCCATTGGCCAATTGTATTCGATTGAGAGATAGTAGCTAGGTTTTCCGTGCCAAGTCATCACCCTAGTCATAATGTGTAGTCAGTTTGTGCCTGGTATGTTGTTGAGTCATTAAATAAATTGATTAATTAAACTTATGTTGTTGATTAAATAAATTATAGTTATGGATTAAATAAAATAAATAGTTAAAGTTGTTTTGAAAAAGGAATAAATTAAAAGATTTAAATTTATTTGAAATGGAATTTTGTTTTAAATCATTTAAAAAGCAAATATCTTGTGAATGCATAAAAAAAAATCTATGGTGGAGAAAAGGGAGATATGTGTGAATTTTTGACTAAGTGTTGAGGAGAGGAATGAAGATATTGATTCCTTTTGGAAAAAGAAAATATCTGGGATATTTGAGAGGATATTTTTTTGGGAGAAATAAATTTTTTTTTGGGGGAAACACATAAGATTTTAGAGGTTTTTGCTGTTGGAAATTAAAAAGGATTATTTTGGAATAGTTTGCTGTGATATAGGATACATACTTTGTTCTGGGAAAATTGTGTTTGCTGGGAAGAAGCTGTGAAAGCTTTGGAAGAGGCTTGGCATCAAAACTTCAACACTTCAGAAGCTTCTTGAAATAGGTTCCTTTTTTGTGTATATAGATTTTTTTAAGATTTCTATTTGGAATTGTATTGCTATAGAAAATTGTTGTGCTAGATCTATAAATGAAAGTTTAATTTGTTTTAGAAAAGAGGAAATTTAAAGCTTTTGTGATTGCCATGAAGAAACCTAGGAAATTTTAGTTACAGAGAAAACCAAAGAATAAGATTTGTGTTATTCGAGGAATTATTAGATTTAAACTATGAAATAAATCTAGAGGAAAACAAATTTAGATTTAGACAAAATCTAGTGTTTAAATTTGTGTAGAAATTATTAAAAACCTCTGTAGGGAAAAGAATTGTAAAACTTTTGTATTTGTAAATTTTCCATGGAAAAACCCAGAGGAAATGTAGAAATTTATTGAAAGCTTTTGGAAGAAATTAAGATTTTCCTGTAGCTTGTCTTTTCTTTTCTCTGTGTCTAAATTTGAGAAATATTTTTGGAAGATTTATTGTAGAATCCTCTGTAGAATTTGGGTATTTTCAGGAAATTTTATAATTTTACCTGTAGATGAATGTTTTGAAAAACTTCTCCAATTAGACTATTAAGTTGAAATTCCATTTTAAATATACATATTATATATACATACATATGTATATATATACATTTTGTTGCATATATATATATATGTATATATGTAATATATATACATATGTATATATATATAATATATACATATTATTATTGTGAAATTTATTTTAATTGTGAACATATGAATCACCGTATGACATTCCTGAAAATTGGAATTTCGCAGGGATTATTGAAAGATTTTATTTTATTATTATTATTTTTTTAAAACGTGGATGAAATAGTCTTAGGGTTTGTTAACAGTTTTGGGGAGGCTTGGGAGGTGCTGCCTCCATCACCGCCCCATGAGGGGATGACTATGGAGGAAGGGCCTCCACAACCCCTCCCCTCTCTCCATGTGTCTGTGCCCTTTGTTTGGGGTTTGGCTATGCTTAGCACAACTGCCCCCAAACATTGGGGTTTCCAGTATAAAATAAACGATGAATGGAAGGAAATAACCTGCAAATGAAGTAAGATTCATCCACCCTTTTTAATTAATTTCGATTTATAAATGGGGTTTGATTTAATGTGGATTT
The DNA here is from genome assembly GCA_007258455.2 of Sequoia sempervirens. Lineage (NCBI taxonomy): Eukaryota > Viridiplantae > Streptophyta > Pinopsida > Cupressales > Cupressaceae > Sequoia > Sequoia sempervirens. The sequence continues at coordinate 744,480,330 of VDFB02000003.1, read as the reverse complement.
CAATATTGTTATTTAATTCGATATATATATACCTTATGTATATATATGTATATATAATGAGTATATATTATATATATATATTTGATATATATTTGGTTGTAAAATATTAATTATATATTTAATGAATATATATAATAAGTATATATATACATAATTATATAACCTAAAATATAATTTTGTATGTATATTTTATGAATATATATTATATATATATATTTTTTATATTTAAAATAGTTTTATTTCAAAAGATAATATGTTTTTATGTTTAGATTGGAAACTAAAGAAAATATCTTGTAGTTGATTTATGTTGCTTTTATAAGTAATCAAGAGTTTGATTTATTTATTTAAGTTAGTAATTTTTCCTTCTCTATATTGGAAAGGCAGTAAAATTATTTATTCAATTATTTTGTTAGGGAAATTGTTTTCTTTGCTGTGAAATCATTATGGAAGGGAAATGGATTTAGTATATCCAAAGTAGATAATTTCCTTGCAATTGCCTTGTTGTAATTATTTCCTCTGTGTTCTTGTTTGGGGAAATGGGTTAAATGTGTCTTTAATATGTAAGTCTTCCAGAGGTTCCTAGAGGATGGGGGTTGTCGTATTATGATGTCAACCATTTGTATTTCCCTTGGGTAGTGCATGGTGCATTGTCAGTGTTCTACCCGATTTCCATGAACGGGGATGATCTATGCCCCCTTTGGAAGGAGTGGATTATGTGTTTTGTTGCCTCCAATTGTTTGGAGTGAGTTTCATTATATGTTGCCTCCTAGAGTTGGAGTGATTTTTTATCTAGTTTGTATGCATTTTGGCACCCTTGGTGATTGGTTTTGTCTGGTATGTTGTCAAGTAGAAGAGTGGCTTCTGTTAGGCTCTAGAGCCTAAAGAGGTAAACTGGGTAACCTTCGGAGGTGGTTTAATCAAGTGATAACTAAAACAATGTACTTAGAAGTTTGGGTAGTATTTCACATTAATCAAGATAATTTAGCCTCACTCATAGACACAAGTGCTCGTATAGGATTGGGATGAGTGGGAAGGCCTAGAATGGCAAGGTCATCTATCTTGTCTTTAAGAGAGGTATTTGATTCTGCATGAGTGAGTATGGGGGCTAGGATTCAGTTGAGGCCACTAGGATATCCCATAAGGGGGGCCAGAGCCTATGAAGATTCCTAGAGGATATCCCATGTTGAGCTGTGTGATGACACTCTTTCTATGACAACAGTTGGTATTTGGTTTTATGTGTATGGTCTTCTTAACATACCTGATATGTTTTATTTCTGGAAGCAATGTGACTTATGTCAGTGATGTTAGAGTTGTACTTGTGTTATTCTTATGGTTGTATGGTTCATGTGATTGGTTGTGTCGGTATGAGTTAGCCTATGTCTAGAGGTTGATGGTCTTGTATAGGATTCCTTGTTACTATCTCCTAGCACGGGGGGTGGGCCTTTGGGTACCACTTGGTTGGGTGGAATGTGCACCTTACTCCATTGGGTTTTCTTCTTGTTTGTGTGGATGAGATTCCAGTTGGAGAGCTCGTGGGATCTAGTTTCATTTTATGCTTTATTCATTGCAGTTGAATCTTGTAATCAATTACCCCTCATTTGTTATCGAGGTGGAAAGTTGTAATATGTAACCATGCTTATTGGATTTACCTCATTTGGGGAATGAGAGTTGTAATCTTATTGTTAAATGATTGTTATTTGAAATCATTTGGTATCTCTTATTCTTTGATGTAATTTATCATGAATGGAATGTATGTGTTCTTAATTCTTTAAGTAATTAAATATTATGGTTTCAATTCATGTTTCTTGTTTGGGTTTTAAAGTAATCTCAGTCTTGTAACCTTAGAGGTTGTTGGCAATGGGTAGTGAACTTGCATGTTATTTGTACTTAAACAATTTTTTTTTGTGCATTTGAGTAGTTAATTGGAACTTCCTCTAGGGTTGCGTGGTGGGGTGTAACACAAACAAATTCAAATTTGAAACACAACAACCAAATTGAATGCATTCAATTGTCAGATTCGAATTCCTAAATAAGAGGGAGAAAGTAGCTATCGACATTCACAATTGCATTTTATTCTCTACAAAATTGAAAGCAACGACAAGCATCCTCTGCACATTCCTCTACACATTCCTCTAATATCCCAAGTCTCAGGTAGGTACTTATAGTTATTTTCAGTTATGTAGTGTCTTCTTACTTTATACATTCTAGTTATAGTTATTTTTCATGAACTGTGCATTTAACATTTCTATTTATGCAGCATCTTCTTACTTTGCTTGATAAGTAAATGAAAGGTCTTTTTGGTGACGGGTTTTTACTTTTCTTTGTGTTCATTTTCTATTATTTGCCATTTATTTCTGCAAATAGGTACCTGTATTTATATTTGTATGTTTTTGGTCATTTGTCATTTATTTCAGTGTTTATATTTGTCATTTATTTTTGCTTATATGTGTATTTATATTTGTTTATTTTTGGTCATTTGTTAGGGTTGGTCATTTATGAAGGTTTAATATGTATATGTGTGTGTGTATATATATATACATGCATTTAATATATGTGTATTATGTATTTAAAAACATATACACATATATACAAATACATACGGTTACTTACATATAAATACATATATACATGTATATATATACGTATATACATACACAAACACACATATATATACGTCTATAACTCTGTTTAAATACGTTTCGTTTGGCTGTCCAATACAATAGACTAGCATTTGTTTATATTTTTCTACTTTCCATTGCACATACATTAGGATAGCATACATATATTTGTCATTTTACATTCTCTATCTCTTGTTCATTCAAAAAATTGATGTATATGTGTGTATCCTTTTCCTATCCTTTGAAAATGCAAGCAATGGTACTGGTTGATCATTTACTTCTGCATCTTATTGAATTTGTAAATGAATGTGTATAATGATATATAACACAACTTATTGAATTTGCAAATGAATTTGTACAATGTTATATATATAACATTGTACACATTCATTTACAAATTCAGTAAGCTGTGTGTTTGAATTTGTAAATGAATGTGTGCAATGTTTTATATATAACATTCTATGCATTCCTTTGAATAGATTCAATACGCCGTGTGTTTGAATTTGTAAATGAATGTGTACAATGTATTATACATTCATTTACAAATTATGTGTCTATTGTCTCTTCTTCATTGAGCAGATTGATATCTATGTCTGTATCCTTTAACTATCCTTTCAAAATGTAAACAATGGTACTGGTTAATCATTTTCTTCTGCATCTTTCACGACCCATGAAGGGTTTATTCGATGATTGAAAAATTATTACTTCTTGTTTATGAAATAAATCATTCCTCTTACACACCTTTTCGCCATGTGTTGTTTGATTTTGTTGGGTAATGGTGCTGCTTTCTTTTTCCCACATTGTATTTATGTATGTATGTATGTATGTATGTATGTATGCACATACATACATATATATATATATATATGTATATATATGTATGCATGCATGTATGTATGTATGCACATACATACATATATGTGTGTATGTATGTATGCATGTAAAAATGATATTTTGGGTGTGCATCAAACTTTCTATAAAAAAAACCATGTGAATTTGGGTTTTTTTGTGGTTAAATGATTAAATACAACCCGGTAAAGTCGATTGTCTCACGATTTTGTCTCCAGAAATGATCAGGAATTTTGTGGGTTTGAACACATGTCTGCAAAATAATATTTTTTGGTTTGCTTCGACCTTTTTATAAAAAACCCATGTCACTTTGGGCATAAATCGACAAACCCATTTAAAATAACTATGTATTTGTGAAAACCCTTGTTTGGTTTTTTCCAAATTCATTTGCTTAATGAATTAATCTCATGAAACCCTTGTCTGGAAAATTTTGCATCTATTTGAAAATGCACTTCTGTATTCTTGCGAGTGAGGAATTATTATTATGAAACCCTTGGTTAGTTTCTTGGGCACATTTATGAAAACCCAAGTGTGTAATTGATCTACCTCTATTCAAAAAAACATCCTATCGCTGTTGAATACAACACAACTTCTTTCATTTTTTGTACAATGTGCTTTGAACATTGATATATATACATACATATATCTACAAATATATATATATATATATATATGTACAGATATATGCATACATGTAACTATGTGATTATATGTATCCACAAATACATGTATACATATATTTATACAAATACATATTAATACATCTATATCTACATATATATATAAACCTGAATTAAATGATGGAAAAGAATCAGATACCCCAAAAAAAACATTAGTCATATGCTTCAATCAGACGCTAATTGGGGTGTAATGTGTTTGTTGTCCAGTTCTAATGTTAGGAGATTAATATGTAGGAGTGATTTTTAATGGGCACCAAAATAATTTTATAAGGTGCTAACCTAAATTAGATCCATTGACTTTTGAGTAGATTTGAATGATAAAATAGATCTAATTGCATGTTAATAGCGACACAATTAGCACTGTTTTCTGTTTTGCAATGTTTATCAGTGATTTTTTTTGTAATTATATCTATGTTTTGCAATGTTTACACATTTATTTTTTGACACTTGATCGCTTACAATGTACAAGATCATTGACAATCATGACACCAAGGCAGAAGAGGAAAAGATCGGGTGGGAGGTGCTTGAATAGAGTACCTCGTGGAGTGACATTCAATGATCCAGATGTTGTTGATGAAGAGCCAACAGTGAACATGGACGAGGAAGTTATTTCTAAAAATGCAGAACATACCAATGAAAATGATGGTTTTGAACCTGCTGTTCATAATACTAACGTAGAAATGGAACCACCACCTGCTAACCATGTGACAACCCCAGATATGTGCATAAAAACTTGTTCTATGCATGAAATGGAAAAATCCATTGCAGATGTTGAGGACAATCGAATGTCAATCAGAGGTTCAATGATCAAATGGGGAATCCCGCCTAGTAGTTTGTGGGCATGGCTCAATGGTGTGACATCCACAAAAAGGAGGGGACCATGAATAGTCCTAATTGATGAAGAAGAAGCTGAAATTATGCAATGGTGTAAAGATATGGCTAATATTGTCCATGGCCTTCAAGTGTCATAGCTTAAGTCAACGGTGGCCCACATGGTTGGAGTGAGGCCTAACCCATTCACAAATGGGATACTAGGGAGGTCATGGTGGGTTAGATTTCGTCAAAGGCATCCCAATCTAACAATTTGAACACCCAAAGAAGTGGACACTGATCGAGCTATAATGTTGCGCCTCAAAATAGTTTCTTCATTCTATGATAAATTGGAGTTGTACAACAAACATAATTATGGGCCCAACAAAATATGGAACTGCAATGAAACAGGTGTGCAGGCTGGTAGAAATTGTGCAATGAGGGTTATTGCAAAAATAGGGACAAAATTTGTTCCACAATTAATTGCTAAAATCAGAGAATGGATCACTATTCTAGCCTGTGTTAGTGCAGTAGGTCAAGCTATGCCTGGTTACTATTTGTTCAAGTCCAAAAGGAACATTAGAAACTGTATTGTTAACTATGAGCCAAGGGCATGCATGGCAATCCAAGAGCATGCTTGGATGACCAAAGAATTATTTGTGGAATGGTTAAAACACTTTGCAAAAAATTTCCCAGGAGGTGTGTCACCAACCAATAGACAACTTCTCATCTTTGATGGTCATGGCAGCCATGTGGCATTCAAAACGGTCGAAGAAGCAAAGACTATGGGAATAGATTTGCTCACACTTCCAACACATTGCAGCCACAAATTGTAGCCCCTTGATGTTAGTGTGTTCTCACCATTTAGGAAATACTTCAAACAACACATGAGTATATGGCTCTCTGAAAATCCTCAACTTGAGATTGGAAGGGAAGAGTTGGAAGCACTTGCCAACAAAGCTTTTGCACAAGCTTTGACTCCTAATAACATTGCAATCGGTTTTAGAAGAACAAGAATTTGGCCATTAGATCAACATGCACTTGACTTGGATAAGGGGCCAAGCCAAGCTTTCATGGTTGAAGAGGAAGGAACAACATTGGGAGCATAAACAAAGGGTGATATAGCTAATGATGAGGCAAAGTTCATGATAGCGAAGATTTGTTTGAGGATAGCAGGTTGGAATGAGGAACAAATTGGACAGTTTGTGGAAACCTTTTTTGCAAGCATTCCCCCAAATCCAACAAACGAAGAAGAATATTGTCCAGAAAAAATTGAGGCAGTAGAAATTCAACAAGAACCTACAGTTCGATCATGTAATCAAGCAGCTGAAAATGAAGAGAGTCTCAATTTTCCATCTGAATTTCAAGATGCAGCTTTGAACCTAGGGGTGCATCTCAATTTCAGTCAAGTGGATCAAGGGTTGTCCATGCCATCACCACCAAATGTTTATCCCGAAGATGTCATCCATTACTTCACAACTGGGAGAAATTGGGAGGTTGAAAATGATGAAGAGGATGGAGTCGATGGTAATGACTCAAGTGATGAAGAGGTTGACTATGTGCCATGCACACAAGTCAATGATCAGCAACCAATAGGTAGGACAAGCACTTTTTTTGCAACTCCCAATGCAACGAATGCACCAATAATCTAATAGAGGTTGCAATGGGGTCCTACGCCTTAGTAGATAGTCTCAAATTTTGACATCGGATGATTTCTTCAATTTGTTGAATGAACAAGAGGCACAAAAGCAAAGAAACCAAGAATTGCAGCAAAGGAAATGGCTGAAAATAAGGTAGAAAGAGAAGTAATCCTCGCACAGAGGGAGGCAAACAGATTGGAGCGTGCTGCAAAAAAACAAAAAATTGCAAAGGAGAAGCTAAGGCATCAACATGAAAATGAGCTTCAAAGGGAGCAAGCAAAGATTGCTAGACAGTTGAAGGAAAACCAAAAGCAGGCAGAAAGAGTAGAAAGAAATAAAAGTAAGAGTACTCCTACAACTCCTCTTCCAAGTCAACATCCAATTTTAAGGGACATGATTAAAATTTTTTCTCCAGCCTTTGCAACTCTTAGCAGCCTATAAAATGGGTCTTTTGAAACCTGCTCTCCACAGTTACAACTCACTCGAGAGGAAAATCATGCATTGCTTGCTTGTATAGCAAGTGCCATATAGAACAATCCGCAATCCTTAACATCTTCTCCAATTGATGCGGAGATAGTTGACCCCCAAGGACACACCAATTCTTAATCAGATATGTGGATGTCTGATTAGGATTTTTTGTTGTCAACTTTTTAACCTCGAAGTGTGCTAGAGTGTTTTTCGTAAACATGAATGCTAGTCTATTGTATTGGACAACTAAAGGATACTAGTCTGTTGTATTGGATAGCCAAAGGATACTAGTGTCTAATATTGTAGAACTAAATGGTAGTCTGTTGTCAACTTATCTACTTTGATGTGTGCCAGTGTGTTTTTTGTAAGACTGAAGACTCCTTGTCTTCTTTCCAAATTTTCTTAATCATGTTTATGCTATAATAAATTTGATTTCATCCTAAGCATGTTTTGGGAGCTGTCCAAGTTAATGATCTATGCTTTTGTGATTCAAAATCAGTTTTGTGTTTGTTGTATTCATCTATCATTTTGTTGGATATGTGTTTGTTGTATTCATCTAACTAAAATTGTTGAAAATTTAAATGTACATTAAGAAATGTATGTGATTGAAATTCAAAAAATTATGTACAATATATATACACATACAACTATGTATATGCATACATATACATACATATATATATATATATATATATATATGTATGTATACATACATATATATATATATGTATATGTATACATATACATATATATATGCATATGTATACATACATATATATGTATATGTATGCATATACATAGTTGTGTGTGTGTGTGTATATATATGTATACACAACTAAGTATATGCATACATATATATATAACTATACATCTATATGTAGCATATCCATAAATTGTAACTGTAAGTGTAAGTGGAAATCAATCTAATTCTAAATTGTAAGTTTACAATGAATAAGTAAATCCCATCATAAATCAAATCCCATTGTTCAGGTTCATGAATGAACATCATAAGAAAAAAGAACATCATAAATGAACACAATGTCTACCAGGTCACAACCAAAGTAAACTCTTGAAGACTTGACCTAAAATGTCATCATGCAAATTGACATGCTCTTTACAACCTCCCTAGTTGTGTATACATGCATACATACATACATACATACATATATATATATATATATATTTATATATATATATACATGCATACATATATATATATATATATTTATATATATATATGTATGTATGTATATACATACATACATACATACATATATATGTATACACAACTAAGTATAAATTAATCTATTTGAAATTATAAATTTTTGAACACATACACTTTTAAATCAATCTAATTGTAAATTGTAAATGTAAGTTTACAATGAATAATAAAAATGAACATTATAACTGAACACAATGTCTACCGGGTCACAGCCAAAGTAAAATCTTGAAAGACTTTACCTGAAATGTAATCTTACAATTTGACATGCTCTTTACAACCTCCTAGCCATTTGACATGCTTGCCACAACAAACAAATATAATACAACAAAAAAACATGGACAATAGTTATTGAAATAAATAAAAAGATATACTAGTTAGTCAAAAATATACAAGAATAATTGAAACTTAGAGCCATTTGAACTAAAAATCCTTAATTATTTGGTGTGTTGACAAACACAATTACCAAACTACCAACCATGAACATTGTTGCACCACCTCTCCTTGTTCTCCCATGCCTGCAAGAAAAGATTTACAACCACGGGTAGTCACAACTGAGGCTAGTAACATACAAACATCATATGACCTTTGAAATAATGCATGTACAACAACACATAATTAATCAAGTTCAACATATTAAAAAATCCATATGGAATAGATAAATATATGTAAAAACATATAAATGTTAATAGAATTGTATACCAAGATTTAATCAACTTATAATCATTGTTTCTCATCAAGCTTGGATATATGAGGAATGTGCAAGGAATGCCATTCAATGGTCTGTAGCATGGAGAGGATATTAGTAGAGGAGAATAATTGTGAATGCCGCTGGCTGCTGTCCCTCTTATTTAGAAATTTGAATCTGACAATTGAATGCATTCAATTTGATTGTTGTGTTTCAAATATGAATTTGTTATAGAATTTGAATTTGTAGCTGCCACTTACGTAGGTTTTTAGAGATGATATGACTGAATTCTGCACTATATTTGGATTCAATGTTTATTTGGGGAGCCTTATATATCTGTGATTTTTTGTAGGTTTGCATGCATGCATACAGTCATACAAACATAAGCATACATGCAAACATTCATAGAAACATAAGCATACATATAAACATATACATACATATACATTGTAGAAAATCAGTAATATACATTGCCAAGCAGAAAAAACACCTAAATGTGTCACTATTAACATTTAATTAAAATTATTTTATCATTCAAATCTGCTCAAAAGTCAATGGGTCTAATTCACGTTAACACCTTATAAAATAATTTTGGCACCCATTAAAAATCACTCCTACATATTAATCTCCTTACTAAAGCACCTAACACCAAACACATTACACCCCAATTAATCTTCATTTGGGGTCCGATTGATGTATATGACTAATTTTTTTTTGTGGGTATCCCATTCTGTTTACTCATTTTACCGCACACTCTCTTTGGAAGGTACATACATACATACATACATACATACATACATACATACATACATACATATATATATGTGTGTGTGTGTGTGTGTGTGTGTGTGTGTGTGTGTGTGTGTGTGTGTGTGTATGTATGTATGCATATACATACATACATAAAACATACACACACACATATATATATATATATGTATGTATGTATGTATGTATGTATGTATGTATGTATGCACATACATACATACATTACATATATGTATGTATGTATGTATGTATGTATGTGCATACATACATACATACATACATAAATACAATGTGGGAAAAAGAAACCAACACCATGACCCAACAAAAACAAACAACACATGGTGAAAAGGAGTGTAATAGGAATGATTTATTTCATAAAAAAATAGTAATAATTTTTCAATCATCGAATAAACCCTTCATGGGTCGTGAAAGATGCAGAAGAAAATGATTAGCCAGTACTATTGTTTGCATTTTGAAAGGATAGTTAAAGGATACAGACATAGATATCAATCTGCTCAATGAAGAAGAGAGAACAAACACATAATTTGTAAATGAATGTATAATACATTGTACACATTCATTTACAAATTCAAAAACATAGCGTATTGAATCTATTCAAAGGAATGCGTAGAATGTTATATATAAAACATTGCACACATTCATTTACAAATTCAAACACACAACTTACTGAATTTGTAAATGAATGTGTACAATGTTATATATATAACATTGTACAAATTCATTTGCAAATTCAATAAGTTGTGTTATATATCATTATACACATTCATTTACAAATTCAATAAGATGTAGAAGTAAATGATCAACCAGTACCATTGTTTGCATTTTCAAAGGATATGCAAATGATACACACATATACATCAATTTGCTGAATGAACAAGAGACACAAATGTAAAATGACAAATATATGTATGCTAGCCTGCTGTATGTGCAATGGAAAGTAGAAAAATATAAACAAATGCTAGAATGTATAAAGTAAGAAGACATTGCATAAATGAAAATAACTATAAGTACCTACCTGAGACTTGGGATATTAGAGGAATGTGCAGAGGATGCTTGTCGTTGCTTTCAATACATACATACATACATACATACATACATATATATGTATATACGTACATACATACATACATACATATATGTATGTACATACATACATATATATGTATGTATGTACATACATACATACATATGTATGTATGTAAATACGTACATACATACATACATACATACTTGGGTTTTCAGAAATGTGCACAAGAAATTAACCAAGGGTTTCATAATAATAATTCCTCACTTGCAGGAATACATAAGTGCGTTTTCAGATAGATGCAAAATATTCTAGGCAAGTGTTTCATGAGATTAATTACTTAAGCACATGAATTTGGAAAAAACCAAGCAAGGGTTTCACAAATACATATTTATTTTAAATGGGTTTGCTGATTTATGCCCAAAGTGACATGGGTTTTTTATAAAAAAGTCGAAGTAGACCAAAAAATATTATTTTGCAGACGTGTTCAAACCCACAAAATTCTTGATCACTTATAGAGACAAAGTCATGAGACAATCAACTTTACCAGGTCGTATTTAATCATTTAACCACAAAAAAACTCATATTTGGAAAAACAAAGCAAGGGTTTTCACAAAAATGGCCTATACTAAATGGGCTTGCCGATTTATGCCCATATTCACATGGGTTTTTTTATAAAAAGGTTGATGCAGAACAAAAAATATTTTTTTGCAGACATGTGGTCAAACCCATGAAATTCATCATCATTTCTACAGATAAAATCATGATACAATCGACTTTACCAGGTTGTGAGCACGCGGTAAAATGAGGAGAGGAAATCATTTAACCCCAAAAAAAACTCGTGTGTAAAACGCTAGTACCATGACCTAACAAAATAAAATGACACATGGCGAAAAGGCATGTAAGAGGAATGATTTATTTCATAGATAAGCAATAATAATTTTTCAATCATCGAATAAACCCTTCATGGGTCATGAAAGATGCAGAAGAAAATGATTAACCAGTACCATTGTTTGCATATTCAAAGGAGAACGATGTTTGATGTTACTTGAAGCCGTGCGCACGAGTCGGAGCCGTGGAGAGCCATCGCCATCTGTATTCACTTCCATTGCCGAGAAGCTTCCAAACAGAGCACGCGGTAAAATGAATGAACAAGATGGGATACCCACAAAAAAACATTAGTCATATGCATCAATCAAACCCCAAATGAAGATTAATTGGGGTGTAATTTGTTTGGTGTCCGGTGCTTTAGTAAGGAGATTAATATGTAGGAGTGATTTTTAATGGCGCCAAAATAATTTTATAAGGTGCTAATGTGAATTAGACCCATTGACTTTTTAATGGATTTGAATGATAAAAGAGTTTTAATTAGATGTTAAAAGTGACATTTAGGTGTTTTTTTCAAAAAAATTGGTGGTTATAGTTAGTGGGTACTGGGACATTAGGTGACGGCAAGCGAACGACACCTCTAAAAGGTGTTTTTTTGACCCCTACGCGCATATAGGACGCTACTGCACTCTACCAAATTGCCCAGAAGCCAAAACCTTAGTTATAAGATCTTAACTCATGTGCGAAAAAAACCCATAATTTCTTTTCCCGATTCGACATATGGTTTGAATTCTATAGTTGCATGAAGTTAGCCCTGGCGGATACTGGGTCTTCTCCCCTAATTACGTAATTACCTAAAAGATACAATTTTACCTATTTTTCTTTCCTTCCATTTTTAAGGGGGATGGGGCCCATACCAAGTGGCTACACTTTGACTTTGTTTTCATTTATTATTTTCGTTTAATTCCTTTATTCTGTCAATTCGATTGGATTGCTATGTGCAACATGGTTTATAATATAATTTTGCTACATCCAAGTCAGGTAATATGTTTCTTTTTTTGTTATAGAGCATGATACTCAAAAAGGTGGAGGGTTAGCTGGAAGCATCGATATTGACAACTTACTTTAAACAATGATATATTTAAAGGCATGCATAAAAATGAAAATAAAACATACAAAAAGTGATCATTATTTTTCCATGGCTAAAAGTAGGCGTAACCACACACATATTTGCTCGTAGGTCCTCCTCTATTCTTATCCTCAAGCACCACACTAGCTCTAAACTCCATTGACCCCTCACACTTTCCAATTGGCCTCAAAAAATAAATATTTTTTATTTGATATTTATGGGAAAAGTTTCCAATAGTTGTAATTACTTGCTTACCTCTATCCAAATGCGGCACAAGAAATTTTAATCTTATTTTTCTCTAATTTCTATGCAGTACTCCACATCTCTCAACCCTAAATTTTTCCTTCTATCTTCACTTCCTGAAGCTTAACAGAGATGGGAAGGGGCGGCGGCTAGCTTAAGCTAAAATGGCATAGAGGAGATACTATATGAACATTTTTGGGCATGAGAGAAGGACACAACATTTTGGGATGAGTTTAATTGGGTCCAACTTTAAATTCCATGCATTTGACTACCTTGGTATGTTTCCATACATCAACCATGGAAGGAGAGAGTAAAGGTCTGGGGCCAACCTCATAGGCTATCAGCCTATGAAGGGGTTGTTACTCCCTACTGAGGATCTCTGCCCAATGGATTCACAACCCTTTAGTTGATTCTTTGTTTAAGAAATGTGCCTCTGTCCCATTGATGCTCATAGAGGAGCATAAGAATTGGTTTACCTCCTCAAAAGCCATGGATTTGATATTTTATTAATTCGATGCCTTTATACATTTTTTTTATTTACTTATTTATTTTTAAGGAATATTTTCTTTTATTATTCAAAATGTATACACATATTCCAACTATTTTTATTTCCAAGCATATATGTGTACATGCATAAATGTTTCATTTATGCACATGCACATACACACAATATACATTTTGATTCATCTTGAATTACTCATTGATTAAGATTGTTAAAATTTGTTTACAAAGGAAAGAGCTGTAGAAATGGAACAATGTTGAATTGCAATACGAGTCTTAATAGACAGATAGATGTATGATGAATAGATGAATGGTTATACCAGATTCAAATAGAATATTTGTTGACAATAAATTGAAATGGAATGATACAAGAATTCAATGGTAGATTGTAGCACACTAGAATATGATGCTAATATATGGTCTAAAAGGGAGGGATACCCCTTTGATATGATGAGATTTTCTTCTGGGAATGGGTGCCAGATTGTCGATTTTCTTTTCCAAATCTAACTAGAGTTGCATTTTATGCAACATGAGCTTGGCCAATATTTACAATCATTTTATTTACAAAATAGACTGTTAATATATTTATCCTCTCTCTGTTTTATATTTTTATTTACCTAACATAGAACTTGCATATTCTAATAGTAGATAGAAATGCATGTAGTTAAGCACGTACAAATTCCACCTTGCAAACTGTATCTCTTCTAAGTGTTCCATGTAGGGTCAGGTATTCTTCAACTGACTGAAGAATTCTAAGGAAGCATTGCTTCGTGGTTGGGTGGAAAAGTACCTCAACCATGTTCTTGTCCACTAATGGAGGAAAACTATCAAAAAGGAATCATATCAAAATTCTATTTATGTATTTGTATCATTGATGTAATTGATGAAATTGTTGTAATTGATGTATTTGATGTATTGAATTGGAAGAATTTAAGTGCCAAGTCAAACTTGTAAATTGACTATTGGCATTTGGAAATGAATATATATTCAAATTTATTTTATTTATTTATGGACATGGAATTACTAAATGGAAATAGCTATGGGATTTATGTCATAAGTTTTATATTCATAATGTCAATTCTTAATTTATTGAGGAAAATCTAGTTGGGCATGTTACGCATAGGGGCCTCATTCATTATATTCGAGTGATGGAGTAGGGGATTGTCTTCACCTAGGGTCAGAGCATGTTGGCTCACCTATACCACGACCTTGGGTGCTATGTGTATTATGAGTATTATAGCCTCATAGCCTGCACACTCCTAAATATGTGGGTGTTTGCGCATATCAGGTGCACACATCCATTTGGGTTTCCCTAGAGTATTGTACCTAGTATACCCATGGACCATGTGTACCCATTAGTGCATGACTGGAGATACAACAAGCTTGATTTTTGGAGATTGTGATTTGATTCTTTGTGAGGACATGGCATTAGATGATGTCCTTATAGGAGGATGGGGATCTAGCCCACTGATAGGAGGCATCTGTAATAGATGTAGCATGATCAGCTCTTGGCAGAGCGATCAGATCACATTTTCGTCCCCTAAATTACTGACATTGAGTTGCTTGACAGTTAGGGAAAGTGCACACCATCCCTCTAGAACCTACCACATGTATGTTCGGTCAATAAGGAGTGCCACACGAGTGGGAGATCATCCTTGTTTAACCCTAGAAAATGTCATGATTAGCGATGTTGGGTCAGATAATGATGACCAACCTCTAGCTTTATATACTAACAATATCAACATCACCCATAGTTTTGTGCAATGGTGGGCGACAATTGGTTTGGATTCAATTTTCCAGGTGGACACCCCTATGGTCCATACTGGTGCATAGGGGTTGGGAGGTGAGGATCACAACAACGGTGACGGCGAGGAGGGTGAGGTAGTGACGGGTGGAGTGATAAAGAGGTAAAGATGGTGGTAGAGGGTGTCATCATGTCCACAGGTGGTCCCTATCTCATTGGAGCTACCTTTGGGGTAGGGAATCATCCTTCCTACAGTGGCAACAATAGGACCTAGTGTTGCATCCCCACTTGATCCACACTAACAAACCAAGGACCTTAGTACTGATGTGATGCATGTTATTTTATTTTAGTGCTTTTTACTTTGGTTGATCTCATATATATATACATATGTTTTGATATGATTTGGAATTGATAGCATATAATTTCTCGATGGTTGTAGTTGACACATAGGAGTGGATCACCTTTATTGGGTGATGCATTGCCGAGGTGGCCCTAGTTGTGCTTATCTAGGGGAGTATCCTAGAAACTTACAAACTAGCTTCAACAAGGTTACATTCCCACCTTTTTGAGCCTATAGCATCGCTAAGGTCCACTTACAAGGAGGCACACATGGAGACTGTTCAAATGGTTGGAGACCTTGCCATGATGATCGAGCAACAAGATCAACACTTGGTAGAGCTTCACACCACACTAGCTGAGTGAGATCGGGTAGTGACATAGGCATAGAGTACCATAGTGGTATGTGAAAACTTGTAGAGCTAGCTTGATGACCTCAGTAGGTAGTCATAGGTAGTGAGGCTAGCTGTTGATCCCTAGGTGCAACAACTTTAGGAGAATTTGTGACAGGCTCATGAGCGAGTGACTAGGCTATAGGATGAGGTAAATGAGCTAATAAGAGAGGTATAAGGACTATGGTAATGAAGCATGTCTATGTTGTAGTCTCATCAGTTGCATTCACTTGCATCCATTCAATACCCACCTCCACCATCATTTCCAAAACCATAGGGCTCAGGGAGCCATGCACCTAAGGGATAGAGGCCCATTTTGCATGCCAAATTTTTATATACTAGATCATATTGTTTTGATGTACAACATTATTTTTGATGTATAGACATATAAAAATATAGTCACAACATTTTGACACACTTGTGTGATACATGTACATGACATTTATATGTATATATATATATATATATGAGATTTTGTGTGGAATCATGGTTTTCTTATGTGTAATTTTACTTTCATGTATGAATATGTGATGAATGTATGTTTAATTGAATACAATGACGATCTAATTTCCTAACTAAAAGACTTAATCAAATACAATGCATAGATACACAACATAATAAAGCACGTGTATATATATTTCCTAATTAAAGAAATTAAATACATATATAGGTTCACATCATAACACATAATGCATATAATATGCCAATGAAGGAATTCCATAGCATAATGAACTGCAATCACTTTCAAATTAGTTATTGCCTCATTTGATTGTTTTAGTTGATCATTTGTTTCCTTTAGTTGATATTTAACTTTCTTAACTTGATTTCTCAACTTCTCGATACAACCATCTACTTCCTTAATATTTTATTTCAGATCTCTATTCTCACATTCTGCTTTTTCCAAGTCATCAGGACTAGATATCAATTCTCCTTCCATATCAACTTCATACTCTACTTGAGTAAATCTTCCATTATAATTTATTTTAAAGGGATAGGATACTTCCTAGTTGCCATGTGTTCAATATCCAAGATCTACCTCAGCTGTTAGGAAAATTGAAGGAATCTTGCTTTGATACCAATTATTGAACACCCATAATACTTGAGGGGGTGAATTAGTATTCCCTGAAATTTAAAGAATTCACCACAACAATCAATAGAAGAACAATATATTTTAAGTGGAAAACCCTTTAAAGGGAAAAACCACTGTAATGATTAACTCACTAAATATCATAACTGGTTACAATAGATCACAACTTAAATGAATCATTGTACAAGGACTCACTGTCCAGAGAATAGGAGTGCTCACTACCTAAGGAAGATCACTTCTTCTAGAATTACAAAGATCACTTCCAAAGTTTGGAGTATTTACAATGCATTTTCTATATGCTAAAGACACAGTTCCTTGCTCTACTCAGAAAAATGACTTTACACACTTCATCCCTTACTATCACTCTTATGCACATGCACAAGATTTAAATCACATTACTACTCACACCTTAACCATTATGAATTGTCATTCTCTATGTATATATATCTTCCACACTCATTCATACCTACAACTAGGTCGGCCTAATTGGATGAAACATGTGAACCCAAAACCTATCAACTCAAAACTACAACATACATGCCTTGTGGAAGTAATGAAAGTGTGTTCTTCACCAAAATAGGTCATCATGACCTCTAGATACTCCTATGAATATGATCCATACATAATTCAGTCCTGCACATCCCCAAAACCCTTAGGTTGACACCACACAACCAAACTAATAAAGAAACAATTGAATGAACTAACTATTCATCCAAAACTTGATGTGCGGATCACCAAACCACTTAAAATTTGGAATGCACACATATGACATCTCTAAGAACTTCTTGAAATTTACAGCACAATGATCATCCATGGTGGAATGCAACGCATTCCAACATGAACTCTTCAACTGTAACTTTATCACTACTTAGTTTGATACTCTATCATTAATATCTTCTACTGTGGAGGACATAAAATCTTGAAACTCTGGATATGGACTCAGGCTTCAATACATACCATTATTACCTCAAAACTGCATGATAAGATAATGTAAAGCGAAACAATATGAACCAATTTTTTTTCCTCTGTTACATTAAAAATACACTATCTTAGTATGGGACTTAACCAATTTCCAAAAACACTTGGTCTTCTTCGGACTATATTCATACTGATACACCATAAATTCTAGAATGGGTTGAAATCAATCACAACACCATACATTATAATGCACCATTGTGCTCATGATGCCAACACTTCCTTGGTTTGCAAATTATTCAACAAGAGGATGTCATCTTTATTTCTCAAGCCAAATATGTAAAGAAAACATTGAAGAAGTTTGGGATGGAAGATTCCAAACCAATGAATACTCTTATGGTGGAAATCCATCACTTAAGAAAATTTGATGAGTCTCCAGAAGTTGATCAAATTCTCTATAGGTCCATGATTGGAGGTTTGTTGTATTTAACTGCTTCCAGACTATATATCATGAATGCAGTATGTTTGGTTTCTAGATTTCAAGCCAATCCTAAGTAATCTCATGAGAAATTTGTAAAAAAAATCTTCAAATACTTAAGGGTACTCCAGATTATGGCCTATGATACAAAAAGGATCAAAATCTCTCTCTGAGTGCCTATATTGATACTGATTGGGAATATTGTGTTAATGACTGAAGGAGGGTAAAAGCACAAAGTTGTGTCACACTTTTGGCCAACTAAATAGTTCTGAGCGAAATAGTATTGACCTAAACAGTTTCAATAGAACTAGTTTTACCTGAAACCACATGACCTATACATGGTGCATAGAGTTTTGGGTGAAACCCTTTTGCCCAAAACCACATGGCCTATACATGGCACATAGAGTTTCAGGCAAAACCCTTTCAACCAAAATCATAAAATTTGAATTTTTTGCATTGCCGCATTGAGATATGGCTTATTTTATGTGCGAGGTTTCAGTAGAAAGGTTTTCAGTTGAAACCCTTTCTACCGAAACTGTTTGTGTGACATCTTAGTTGGCAGCCAACTCAACTTTTTTTAGAATTTTTTGAAACTTTCAACTTCAACTAAGTATTTCTCCAGTCACAATGATATAAAGAAAAAAAGAAAAAAACCCTTTTATAGAGCTCAAAGTGGTGAATCCAAGTATGTAATTTTTTTAATATTTTGATTAGTTTTAATATACTTTATTTTTAAAATAATGCAAGTGGGTTGTTAAAGTTAAAAAAGAGGTTGATTAGAAATTAAAAAAACAATAGTAAAACATATATATTTTTTGAAAAATATATGGTGTACTAGAGTAGAGAGTTGTCTTCAAAAGGGTATAATTTGGTTTTTGAAAATGATTAAAAAGTAGACAATAGTTGATGTCAAATGAAAATTGTGAAATTCTGACAAGTTTGACTTTAAAATGTTATTACGAGAAAAATATACATCAATTTTTTTTTTCCATGCACTAGATATTGAAGTTACCTATTTGGAGAAAAAATCAAGGGAAAATAAAGTTTTTTCTATTTGTTTCTTTACGTCAAGTGAACGCCACTTTTTCTTAAAATTTTTAGCATTCCAAAATTTGCTCTTAAATTGATAAAATATAATAATTTTTTTGTTTGTTTGAAAAATTACAAAAATAAACTTCATCAATATTTCTACATTTCATTAGTTTACATAATTTTGAAATTCAAAACATAAATACCACTTTTATGTGGTCGAATTTCATATTTTTTTTGTTGTTGGCCAATTCTTTTATAAAGTGTGAAATAGGTTTGTGCTTTTACCCAAGAGTAAAAGTGGTTCAAGTGTATTCTTTTTGGGAGACACATTGGTCTCATGGTTTAGTAAAACCCAAGATTCAATTTCTTTTTCCATAGAAGAAGCAAAATATATTGTTGCAACATATTGTTATACTCAAGTTCTTTGGATGAAGCTAACTTTGAAGGATGTGAAGGTGGTATATGATGAACCTATTCCTATACTATGTGACAATACAAGTGCAATTAACATCTCCAAGAATATGATGATGCATTCAAGAATAAAATACATCTCAATCTAGTACCACTTTTTGAGAGAAAAGGTTGTAGAACATGAAATCAGAATGGAGTATGTGCCTACCAAGGACCAGATTGTAGACATTTTCACTAAGTCACTTTCAAAGGATACTTTTGAGTATCTACGAAAAAATTTAGGGGTTATTGCCCCTCCTTATTCTAACTAGATAAGTAAATGTCGTACCTATCTAGGGGAGAAATTCATGTCATATCCTTTTTTCCCCTGGATTGATGTATGCTACTGCTCAGGGGGAGTCGATAGTAAGGGGGAGTTTTTTGTAATTGTAAACATGTTGTTGGTCAAAGGGGGAGTATGTTATGCTATTTCAATAGATATTTTTCCCTTTGTCCCTTAAAGAATGTCTTACTGATTTGTGCAGGGGTGTATGGCCCTTTGTCCTTGATGTCAAAGGAGGAGAGTGAGCAATGTGTGTTGCCATCAATGCCAAAGGGGGAGATTGTTGACAATTGTTGTCATTGATGTCAAAACTAATTATTAGTTGTCATTGATATAAACACTTGAGAAGTAAGGTGTTAGTCCTTGCTATTGGTTGTCATTGTTATATTCATCCTGGGCTAAAATTGATGATGAAGTTCATGAAAAGTATCAAAGAAGAATTGTTAAAGGTCATGGTTGGATGTCATTCCTTATCAAAGAAGATTTTTTGAAGTTCAATATTGGATGTAATGCCTTATCAAAGAAGAGTTGTTGAAGTTAATATAATACATTATTATTGTTAGTAGAGTTGATTTCATAATGATATATTCAGATGAGGATTAGAAGCATGCATGATAGCAGAGAGATGTTTTTGAAGGTATAAAATATGTTTTATGCTCTCTCCTGATGTTCTTGATGAAGTATGTGTTGTTGAAAGGAAGTTTTGGCCTCCATAAATTATTTAAGTATTTTTGGTTCAGAAGATGTAGCGAATTTTGTCTAGGAGAATACTTTGTATTCCTCCATTGTTGATGTTTTGGTCTTGTAGTTTGGTATTCAATGTTAGTGTTTTGTGGATGTTAGACTCCTATACTTTTAGGTCACCTATGTTTCTGAGGAGATCTCTATGAATTGCTAAAGGTTGGCAGTGTTGTTGGTTGTCCAGACTGGTTCGAGAAACACTCTGCATTTCTCCACATTGATGTCTCTACTCCCGCAACTTGGTGAATATGCTCTCAATGTCTATGTAGTGCCTCAGTTCCAATATATGTGTTGAAGTTTTGTGCAAGTTGATAAGTTAATGTTATATCTCATGATTAAGCATTCTGTGTTTTTGGAATACAATTTTTTGTTCCTATTTCACCTAGGTACAGTGGTTGTTAGTGGCATGACAGTATGAAGTAGGTGTATGGAAGTATTTTTGGATGTTCAACGAACATACCTATGTGATCTACACATTGCTAATTGGCCACTTTGGTGCTACATTGTGTCTTGAGTTGGCTTTCTAGGTTATTTATGGATATCTAGTTGATAGGCTTGTTCCTTTTCTTGTGTTGTGTGATTGGGGGGTTGCACTAGTAATGGAAGATGTGTTATGATAGATATGGGTTCTAATATATCCTACTTAGGACCACATCAAGTTAATTCAATAAGAAGTATGTTTATGGGTCGATTGGTTATGTGCTTCAATGTTTCATCCACACATTTCCTTTATGTTGACTTAGGTTGATGTGCACTTGTGTGTAAATTGTTTTGGATCACATTGGTAAGAGTGATAAGAGTGTTTTTGGGCCTCTCTATCTTATGGAGAGGACCACGTTATGTTTTGGTAGCCAAATAGTTGATTTCATTATTTATCCTTTTCCTGGCCGACCTAATTAAAGTTTTGAAGTGTTGAGGTGGATATAAATGCAAGATCAATTCAGATGCAATGAGATGGAGAAGCGTACAAGTGTGAAGAAGTGTGTGTGAATTGTATTGAATTTACAATAGTGATAGTGCTAATGTGTATGAAAGGAAAGATCAAATGTTCTATAACACCTTGAAGTCAATAGAGTGTTGTGTTGGCAATCATTGTAATTCTCTCTAAATCATATTTTATCCTGCTCTAAGATAGTTAATCTCATCATGTCCTTGTATCATGCTCCTAAATTCATGTTGTCTTCAATTCAACAAGTCCTCTTATCTTTCTCTAAGGTAGTGAGTCATCTTTAAAATATTTTTGGTAGTGAGCCTTAAATTGTGAGTTAACTCTCACCACAATTTTCCTTCATTGGGTTTTCCACATAAATTTGGCATTCTCCTTATGCATGTACATGTGTTCTTTATTTCTCATTACTCATAATCTAGTTAGAATTATAATTACTATATCTTTCATTATTCAAGAATTGTTGAAGTTGCTAAGGATTCAAATTGTTATATTATTCTTTGTTACTATTTTGCTTAAAGGTTTCTTGGTTTGATAAAGAAGGTTGTCTTGTGTTGAAAGAGTTAAGTTCTGGAAGGGATTAAGTTAAATGATAAGATTGATTCACCCCCCTCTTGGTCTCTGGAAGTGTTTAATAATGTTGATGTTCCAATATAAAATTTCTTATGTCAACACTAAAGGGGGTGTTAGGAATTAGTGCTTATTAGAGGTTATTAAATAAAAAATAAATAATGAAGTGATTAAGTAATAATCACTTTAGTTAGTAGAGAATAATTATGTTACATCTGTTATTTTTTAGGAGCATGGTTTGGATAGTTAGCACTTTGAAAGGACTTATAAGGCCATTGAATGCAATCATATAAGTGTGTCAAAGATAATGGATTGATTATTATGTTGAATCCTTTGGCTCTTCTTTGTATCTCATTTTCAATAACACAAAGGATAATCCATAGACGTAAAAGAAAAACTACCATAAGATAGGGTATGCTATCTCAATACATCATCACATAAATCAAAATACCTAAATGTATAAAATGATTATAGGTTTAAATTAGTAACTAAGTATATCATAGGTCTAAAGTAGTAGCTAACTATATCATAAGGCATAGTGACATTAGAAATAATCTTAGTAAGGAAGGTAAAAATCTATTCATGATAAAGATCTAACAATGAAATTGCATAAGGGAGGGTAGGTGGGGTAAGGATGAAAGATATAATACACAATAATAGTCAAAATGCTAATCAAGCTAATAAAAGGAAATAAAGGTGTAGATTTTTTTTGACATTAATGTATAAGAGGAGGTATGTTTATAAATTAAATTGATCCTATATTTACAAGGAAATAAACATAAAATAATTATATCACAACATGGTAATTTAATTTGGGAAAAATATTTCAAGAGAAAACTCCATTCTCCAAAGCAACTCAATGTATTATTCAACAATAAATTGTTAGAATACACTTTCAAGGTTTGAGACCTTACAAGAGTATCACCAACAAGAGATCTAGAGAAATTTTGGTAGCATAATTGTACCTACAACATTCACTATAAAATATTCATCTCAAGCATCTAATAAATAGGAGATAAAATACATGAAACCATAAATTAGTAATTAGGAAACCATGAGATAAAACTAGAAAAAATATGGTGCCCAAATCATTAGTTAAAATGTAATGGTAAAATTATAAGAAACTTACCATCGCAACTAAAGAAATTTACTGAAAATGTAGAAATAGAGCAATCTGGATCAACTATAATACATTGTTAATTAAAGATTAAGATTGTGGATATCCAACACACTTGATACTATTAGATAAAGTGTGTTAATCACTACTGATCATGTCCTCAAAGCTGCAAGACCAAACCTACATCTTCAGAGGAATATGAAGCATTCCAACCAACCTTTATCATTGTATTAGATTGTTACCTGGCTAGATTGAAATGCTATTGAATATATATTTGACTGTAGAAAGTGTGAAGACTTGATTTCCTCAATATAATATCTACATAGCATGGCCATCATTTCATTTGAACCGCAAGACCAAATCTTGTATAGCGGATGGATGTGAACCAAAAAGACATGATATTGCATTAGGGTATACATAGTTAGTGCCTTAGCCAATCTTCTACAACCTATCTCAACATGCAATACACAAATTTAGAATGACATCAATGTGGACATATTGTAGACACATTAGGACATGAGTATCATCTTCCATAACATGATTAGATCACCATTCTTACTTATACTACCTTGTAGGCATGCCTCAACTCATCCACTTATGCAACAACTAAATCTGTGATGCAAGAGGGAACTTCCATCTACCCAACAAACATTCTCCAAAACATGAAAACACAATTTGCAGTAGTAAATCAACAACTCATTCAAATGAAAATTGTAAACAAAATTTAGTTTTATTAATTTGACTACAAATTACATTCCAGTTGGCTTTTCATGGCCTCATCCTTCATAGGTCTTTTCCTTCTCTGTTATGAGAAAATAATCTTCACTCCACCTTTTCCCTTCACACAGGCAATCTTTAGTTCTTTCCCAACACTCTCCATTACATCCACTCATGCCTTGGTACTCCTATTTTGTAACTTTCTATGTTCTGCTCCTTTTTTGAAATTTTGTTGCATGATGTATTTTGCAAGTTTTTGAATTTATCACTCCCCTCTAACCTCCTTTGGCTACACTTCTTCCTTATTTTAATTGGCATGTGTAGACACGTAAAATATACTAATTGACATTGCACATTTGATCCCGACCACTAACACTGTTTCATCCTAAATCATCCCTCGGTCTAACCATTTAATTGAATACCTTTATTTGATTAAATTCATCAATATTCCTCTCTTAATTAAATAAATAATTTATCTAATTAAGTCATCCTTTCTTGTTAATTAAATCAATCAATCCGATCTAATTATCCCTATTTAATTAATTAATCAATTTTATTTTGATTAAATCTCTAAAGTTCATCCATTAAATAAAATAATTTAAAACCTTATTTGATTTAATCTAACTTCATCCCCTTGGTTAAATAAAACAAAAATCTTTATTTAATTAATCTTGAAACCATATTCTTCCCATATTTTGATTTAAATCAATCCATAAATCTAAATCAATATGTCAAATCATTTTGATCTCTCATTAAATTAATTAACCTTGATTAATTTAATCTCCTCTCATGTCCCATCCTATAGCTTTTGCAACTTGCACAAGAAAATAGATTTAATTCATTTATTAAAAACTCTATTTTCTCTCAAAAGGCATAATAAAGGAATATTCCTCAAATTTGAATTCAAAATCCAAGTGGACTTTGTCCTTCCAACAAGGAATTTACTCCACCTAGAAATTCCTTTTTCCTTGAGCCAAGTGGCATTCAATGCACCTTCTTTCCCTCTTACATGTCATTTCAACAATTTCAAAATTCAAATATATGCATTTATTGATACGTTCTTCAAAACTTGCACATCCTCCATCCATTCACATATTGACAAGTGGCACTTTGTCATTGGTTAATTCTTAGTCCCACATTGCTCTGTTTTGGACATCTCCTCAACTTGACATTCTATAAATAAGAGGCTTCATTCCTCATTTGATCATCCACAACTTGAGTAAACTTACTATACTCAAATTCATAGCAATCTTCATCTCTCTCATTGAGTTTTATAGCTAGGTTATGTAGATTTTGTTTTGGAGCACTCATCAATCTTCAACAAAGTGGATCACAATCTTCATCAAATCATCTTCATCACACCATTGGATTTGGGAAAGGGCCAATTTTCACATCAAATTGGCACCAACTCCCTCAAGAGATTAAGAGTTTGCTTTGTTTTAGAATAGAATTTGATATTTTAGCTTTAAGT
This sequence comes from Sequoia sempervirens, assembly GCA_007258455.2. Classification (NCBI taxonomy): domain Eukaryota; kingdom Viridiplantae; phylum Streptophyta; class Pinopsida; order Cupressales; family Cupressaceae; genus Sequoia; species Sequoia sempervirens. Next base: position 744,454,565 of record VDFB02000003.1, on the reverse strand, counting down.
TTGTTGTGTTCTTCATGTTATTCCTTTTCTCTTACATTCAAATGGATTTATTGAGGGATCTATGTTCTAACTTGCATTCAATCTAATTTTTTGTTTGTTTCTTGTGCTCTTGTAGGTATAGGATCTAGGTTCACAACACAACCTGCACAATGTTTCATTTGATTTTAATTTTTTTACAACTTTCAAACAGGAGCGAACTTCTATTGCCTTTTAATTTGGTCCTTCAAATCTCATTTTCCATAACATATGGTTTTCCTTCTTTATATCTTCTCACCGTAATCTACAGTTTAAACATTATTATTTTCTTCCACCACCGACTTGGGTTTACCTTTTGACTTGCTGATCTCTTTTAAGTTTGATGCATCCTCCTTTCTTCCATGCTAGATGACTCTTCTTCCACTTCAACACAACCTTTCCCACATTCTTGGGAACTCCACCAAACTTCCTCTTAGTTGTGGCTATGTGACCCCCCTCTCTCCTAGCTAAACTCTCTGCCCATTACTTTTTGTCTTTTCAAAACGGTGGTGTCTCTTCCTTTCCATCATAAACCTTTTGTCTTCTTTGTTTGGCACCAATGCTAAAGGAATCCCAAAAGTTTACTATTTGTAAACTGAATCAATATTCCCCAAGTGGGAATTTAATCAGCTATATCCTTAACATTGCATCAACCAAAAAAAATCCATGACCCCCTTTAATGTTTCAATTTGGTTATTTTTAAATCTTGAAAATGTAATCAACCACCTAGCATTTGGCCCCACAACATAATGGAGAGAATGAACTTTGCAAAGCTTAAAAAGAGAGAGACAAACAAAATTAAGTTAGACCAAAATTTACAGAAAATAAATCACCAATGTTTTTTTTGGTGCCTATCACCAGTTCGCCTGTGTGCTCCTACACTAGTACTCTAGAGTACGTACATACTTCAATGACACATATTGACATCAATGATAGCCCAAATAGGGTTGATATCAATGACAACACTTATTGCCAACAAGAAGTGATGACTAACCAAACCCTAGTGTTGATGTAGTGCCAATATAAAATTTCTTATGTCAACACTAAAGGAGGTGTTAGGAACTAGTGCTAATTAGAGGTTATTAAATAAAAAATAAATAATGAAGTGATAATATAATAATCACTTTAGTGAGTAGAGAATAATAAATAGTTACATGTGTTATTTTTTTAGGAGAGTGGTTTGGATAGTTAGCAAATTGAAAGACTTTATAAGGCCATTTAATGCAATAACATAAGTGTGTCAAGGATAATAGATTGATTGTTTTGTTGAAGCATTTGTCTCTTCTTTGTATCTCATTTTCAATAACACGAAGGATAATCCATGGATGTGAAAGAAAAACTACCATGAGATAGAGTATGATATTTGGATACAACATCACATGAATCAAGATACCTAGATGTATAAAATGAATATAGGTCTGTAGATACTGAAAATGTCTTGGTTTGCAAACAACATTTTTTTGCATCAATATCTCTTCTTCCTTGCATAATTAAATAATTTAAATAATTTTTTTTTTTTGGGTTGCATTTTTCTATTAATTGAATAATTTTATTTATTTAAATAATTAATTTCCTTGTTGCTATTCTTCTTTGATTAATTAAATAAATTAAATATTTATTTAGTTATGTTGCTAACATCTTATTCCTTTCTATAATTAAATAAATTCTCATTTATTTAATTATTCACCCTTTGCTTTTCATCTATAGTTAAATAATTATTTTAATTATTTTAACTATTCATTTAACCTCTTCCTCCATTATTAAATAATTAATCCAATTTAATTACTTAATTAATATTTTCATTTCCATTTCTTCTATATTGAATTAAATGGTTGCACAATAATCATTTAATTAAATGCCCATTTTCTCTTTTCTTTCAAAATAAATGATTATTTATTCCCTCACATGCTTCTCCATGAATTAAAAATTATTATTTGATTCCTCCACTACCTTCCCTCCACTTTTTCATTTGAATCTTGACTGTTGATTGCTTTTGATCTTCAAAAAATCTTGATCGTCTATCCTTAGCTGGCCCTAGCCCACTACTCTATGGTGCATGAAACCTCAACCGTTGATCTTGGCATCTTCGAGACTTTTGATCTCATTTGTCCATTTGAGAAGCTTTTCTATAAAAGAAGGTTGTATTTTTCATTTTGGCTTTACAACCACATATCTCTAATATTCTTGCTACCATATCATTGTCATTTGTAGGTACTTGTATGCAACAAAATTTGAGGGCAAGCTTGCAAATGCAATTTTGAGGAGATTTAAAAAAGGTGAATCAATTTTGAGCATGGAGTTTGGTTATAGCTTTGGTTATTGTTTGATCTCCTTTTCTTTCTTGTGCTTTCTTGTTTAGATTTGGGATTTCTTGGTTTAGATTTGAAGTAGTTGTGCTTGCTACTTGGTCTTTACCTTTGGATTTGAATTTAACCTGATCTTACAAGGTCTAAATCAGTAGCTAAGTATATCATAGGTCTAAAGTAGTAGCTAAATATATCATAAGGCATAGTGACATTATAAATAATATTAGTAATGAAGGTAAAAATTTATTCATGATAAAGATCTAACAATGAAATTACATAAGGGAGGGTATGTGGGGTAAGGACAAAAGATATAATACACAATAATAGTCCAAATGCTAATCAAGCTAATGTGAAAGGAAATAAAGGTTAGATTTTTTTTTGACATTAATTTTTAAGAAAGGGTATGTATATAAATTAAATTGATCATATAGTTATAAGGAAATAAACATAACATAAATATATCACAACATAGTAATTTACATGGGAAAAATATTTCAAGAGAAAACTCCATACTCCAAAGCAACTCAATGTATTATTCAACAATAAATTGTTAAAATACACATGCAAGGTTTAAGCATTTACAAGAGTATCACCAACAAGGGATCTAGAGAATTTTGGTAGCATAATTGTACCTACAAAATTCACTACAAAAAATTCATCTCAAGCATCTATAAATAGGAGAATCAATACATGAAACCATAAATTGGTAATTAGGAAACCATGAGATAAAACTAGAAAAAATATGGTGCCCAAACCCTTAGTTAAAATGAAATGGTGAAATCCCAAGATGAGTCCAGAAGATAAAACTAACATATTCCTTACACTTGTCATAAGGTCCATTCTAATCCACTGACCAACTTGGGAGCTCAATTTTGACTCCATTAACTTGATTCAAAGATGCCTTATGATATGTCATAATGTTCATCTTAATTTGGTCAACAAGTGTAAATTCCCCTTACAACTCCCTTATGCATCATTGATGGTATTACATTTTCTATGCTAGCAAGCTAGCTTTTAGAAGACGTAAATTGATTTTTGAAGCCAATTGAACCTTTAATTTAAAAATTAAAGTTGTTGAAGAGCTTCATTTCACCATAACCAACTTACCATGTTCAAATCCCATTTTAATAGTTTTCAAGGCTAGAATTGACCTTTATAGCTTGTAAATTATATATTATATGTTTTATGCCTCCAAAATTATATTTTTGTGTTCTCAACATTAGGATGTAAGGTTGAGACATGTTTTCTAACATAAAATAATGAAACATGAATGGAGGGACCAAACCTTAAAACAAATCTTTTTTTTTTGTATGCAAACAAGTTTGAAAACTCTAATAAAGAAGGATAAAAGTTCTAAGATCAAAACCCTAGGTCATGTAAGAATGTCAAGGTCACCAAAAATGTAAAGATAAACTTACACACTTTACATTAAATATCTAGGCTAATTAATTATTCAAATAAATAATGAGCAATTAACCTAGATAAATTAATTGGGTTCGACCATAGAATTATCATTATATGCTTAAATAAATGAATAAATTAAATGAATTAATTGCATGGGCACTTAACTATAATTATGATGTAGAAGTCTCTTTCCAAGTGACACAATTCCATTCATCAAGGCATTAGAATCTTTTCACACATTGTCATGAACTTGTGAAAGTGATTGTACAATGTGCAAAAATGAATGAAAACCTAAACTTGATATGCTATATAACCTTATAACTCTTAAATTTGATTTAGTAAAATGTGAACTGTTGAAATTTCTTCACCCTAATTTTTGACTACAATATATAAGAACAAATTTTGATAATCTATCAAAATATATATATATATACTATGGATCATTCTAAACTCACATTTGACCAAATTTATTAATTAATAAATATAGTCAATTATGCATCCAGAGTGTTGGATAGACTTTTCCCACAGTTTTCACCATTATAGTAACTTAAAGCTCATGCCCAAAAATGTAAAGGTAAACTTACACACTTTACATTAAATATCTAGGTTGTAAAACCCCGTCCCACAACCTAGAGGACGATGCAACACTACATAAGCACAACTAATTTTTTCCCTTAAAAAAAGTAACAATGACGAGTGAAGTAAACTACTCTAACACATACATCCTCTAGGCCATGCAACGCGTCTACATGTGAATTCCAAAACTTACAAAATTATTCTAAAACATAGTATATGGAATTAACTCATGGTAACAACATACAACAAAGCAGTAATCCATTGCAAAATAAGTCTAACACATAGAAATGTAATGAGCATATTTCCACAGATACAACATCATATAAACAATATATGCCATTTAATCCAACGATGAATAGATCATACATAATGTTACAATTACATCACAAGGGTTCTCCTCGATACAAATGAGGATACAATTACATAGTGTCCCACAGTTACAATGAAGAAAGAGAAGTACAAATCCATAGAACCACATGAGCTCCTCAAACAAGAAGATCTCGCCATCATGAACAGGAAGAGAAAGCTCAACAATGTAAGGTGCATGCCGCCTAGCCATGTGGTACCCGTAGGACCAACCCTCATGCTAGGAGATAATAAAAGGTAACCAAGACAAATCTATTACCTATAGACATAGGAAATATACAAAATGACACTGTACTTGTACACACAAAACAAAATGTCACATTGCTTCCAGAATCACTGAATCAAGAACAATTACTATACAATACAATCAACTGCTATCATAGGAGGAGTGTCATCACAAAGGTTGCATTGGTTATTCTAAGGAGATCTTCCTAGGTCCCGACCCCCATCTTGGGTTATCTTGGTAACCTCTTACGAACTTCGGCCCCACATGCACACCAATGCAGAATCAATTATCTTTTGAGAAGACAAGATAATGATCTTTCCATTCCAGGCCTTCTCGACTCATCTTAGGTCTAACACAAGCCCTTGAGCCAATGAGCGAGGTTAATTATCAAGTTAAATATGTTAACTACACATTCCCCTAATGTAGGTTATTTAATTTCCATGGATTACATTGACTTCCACATGAGTTGTCCTGGGACCACTTTGTGTCTCGACCCTTGTTGAAAGCCACTCCCCTATAGACAACAAAATAACTCATACTACAACCCAAGGGTAGACAGTGCACAAACTAATAATAACATAACACGAGAGATAATACATCCCTACAAATGTCCAATACTGAATCCAACTACATGCACTACCCAGTGAAATCTAAATGGGTGAACTAAAGTTACAACAACCCTTTCACAATTTACATCTCTGGAAGACTTAAATTTTCACAATAACAAATATTTCCCCCCATTACACAATTACAAAAACACTTGAAATTAAAATAAACAACTCTTGTAATTAAAATCACTACTATTCGAATTTCCTAAATCCAATAGATCAATATCTCATATTTAAATACCTCTTCCAAAACACAATTTCAATTTATAAATCAACAACGAATCAACCCAAATATTCAACTTGCAGTTTCACAAGTACTCATAATAATTAACTCAATTTCTTTAATAAAAATAATTGGTCATTTCTAATTTAATTAATCATGCTTGCAAATATTTATTGTAATACACAAACATTAAATAAATATATTCAATATGTATATATACAATTAAATAAAATTATATATATATATATTTATAAATATATATTATTTAATTATAAAATCAATTATACCTTTTTCCGTTCACATCATTATATAATCACAATGCATTTTAAATTACCCATATATAAGTATATTTAATATATATATATATTTAATATATATATATATGTTAAATATATAATATATATAAAAAAAACACAAGAAATTATAACTATATATATGTATATATATAATATATAATATATATTCTAAATAATATATATATCATATATATCATATATATATATAATATATCTGTTATACAAACGAAATAGAATTCTATAGAATCTGAGCGAACCATATATGGTACTGGCACTGTTCACAGTCGGACCTCCTAAGGAGGTACGACTGTGTGGGCAGTCTGTACGCTGCCTGTGAAGGCAGGGCCGACTGCCTCCATAGCTGTCCCCCTTAGGGGTGGCTCTAGGGTAGCCCCTGCGCCCTTAACATAACTTATTTCTTTTTAACAAAAATACAACGATTTAATATATATCACCGTATAGACAATTTCACAGTCCTAGAAAAACATAAAATAAAATTCTATAGAGAATTTTTACAACTTAGTGCTATATATGAAATTCACGAATATATATATAACTTAACAAAAGATTGTTTCAGAAGATCTATATATATTTTTTGAACAAGAAATTTTCTACAGAATAATAATTCAATTTCCACAAGAAGTTTTTTACAGGAAAGATTAGAGATTTTCATTTTCCCAGACAATTAAAAGGAATTGGAGAAACCAAAACAAAATGATGATTTTCTACAGAGATCTATAATTTCCTTTTGTATCAATCTATTTCAAATGATCAATTTACAAAGAAGGTCTAAATTGTTTTCTACAGAGGTTCAATTTTCACAGCAATCTTTTAAAAACAAAAGCTTTTACAATAATGAAAACCTCTTCTAATATTTTCCAATTTGCATTACAATAATTAAATAACTCTTTCAAAACAAAATTCACAAAAACAATTAAGAAACTTGTTCCAGAAGAATTGTTGCCTCGAGGATTGATGTTGAGCTTCTCTGTAATCTTCAATTTGCCAAGATTGCCAAAGCTTCCTCCAGAAGAATTGCCACTTCCCAAAGAACATAAACAATCCACAACCAAGAATATAACAAACTAGATTCCTAGAATTATCAGAAAGCTTCTAAGATCTATAATTTCTTCAAACCACAAAACAATTCTTTTATTTCCCAAAAACCTCTGTCTTTTTTTTCCCCGTGAAAACAACTTTCTCTTTTTTCACCAATTTCAATCAATCTCTTTGTAAATCAATTTTAAGACAGTAAGAAAACAAATCCTTCTAACTTCCATTTCACACAACAAATATCTCTTCTTTAACAAACCACGATATTTCTAAGATCTTTTCCCAAATATGCATTTAAAATTAAAAACAATTTATTTAATCCAATTTACAATTAAATAACTTATTTATTTTAATTCCCAATCAATTTAATAATTAAAATTACTTTATAATATAACTTAAATTAAATTAATTAATTTATAATAAAATTTCCATATTAATTAAATACTTAATCACAACATATAATTTAATCCATACAATCTAAACTTGCACGATAAATAAAATACCAAGACCAACATGGATAAGGAACATGACTAACATATGGACTGGCGACACACTGTGCTAGGGTGAAGGTTTGACTAGGTAGCCCGTTACTATCTCCCAATCATTACTATTGAGTAGTGGACATGCTTAGACCTGTGAAACAAGGTGAAGTTGTTGTCTTGTACCTACAAACCTACAACAAAAATGAAAGTCGTACATGTATACAGATAATAATTCATACACACCATGAAGAGAGAATTGTGGAAATCACAGGGCACTCGCAAGCGAGTGATGCAATATTGTTTTCTTTACCAATACAAGGTCACATCAACTGACGAGATAATATATCAATTAAACTACAATAAGCATTTATAACAATGTCATCACAACTAAGCATCTATGCAAACATAAAGCATATTAAACATAATCACCATGCATATAATGTATCATTACATCCATATAGTTTAGCATCACTCCATTGTTAGCAATAGAACAACCATAACATAAAATAAGGTATAACAAAGTATTTGAGCTATCAAGAAAAACATAACAAAACAGAGGGGTGTCACATAGGCTAATTAATTATTCAAATACATAGATGAGCAATTAACCTAGATAAATTAACTGGGTTTGACCATCTAGAATTGTCATTATATACTTAAATAAATGAAGAAGTTAAATGAATTAATTGCATGGGAACTTAATTCTGATTATGATGCAAAAGTCTCTTTCCAAGTGACAAAATTCTATTCATCAAGGCATTAGAATTTTTCCACACATTGCTACAAACTTGTGAAAGTGATTGTACAATGCGGGGAAATGAATGAAAATCTAAAGTCGATATACTATGTAACCTTTTACCTCTTAAATTTGATTTAGTAAAATATGAATTTTTGAAATTTCCTCACCCTAATTTTTGACTAACAGTATATAAAAACAACTTTTGATAATCTATTGAATATATATATATATATATATAGACTATAGACTATAGACTATAGATCATTCTAAACCCATACCAAATTTAATAAATGCAGTCAAATATGTATCTAGAGTGCTGGATAGACTTTGCCCACAGTTTTCACCATTGCAGTAACTTAAAGCTCATGCTCAAATCAACAAAATTAAGATTAAAATGTTAAAGTTTTCTCCCGTCTTTATATGTTCAATTCCAAATGGATCTCATTTCATCTTTTCCTTGGCCGTAAAACACCCAAGAAAATTATATGGACTGCTAGAGTCTTATTCATTTTATATTCAACATGCATGCTTATCAATTATTCCTCATTTATATGGATTCTTTGAGAAAATTATATGGTAACTCTGTAAACATGTGAAAAATCAAGTGTAATTGTTGTGAGCCCAATGGCAATTATTGGACTTCCAAACGGATTACTTTCATCTTTTCTTTGATGTAGAACACACAAGAAGATGGACGGGTAGTCTTTTTCTGTAGGGGTAAATATTTAACAGTTAGTCTTCTTCCTTTCTGTATAAATACAAGTGTCCAAATGGATCATTGTACAAATATGATAAATGTTAATATATTTAGCAAAGGTTGGATAGACCATAAAAAGAATGGGTGATGGTGGGAGAATTCAAATCAAGGGATGGAGTTATATACATCTCTGTTTAGTTTTCCCACCACCTCTCATGCTTTTTATGGCAAACCCACATAATTCTTCTATTAAATGTAGAGAAATCATAAACATTTAGATATATATGATGAAGTTTCCGTAGATCATAAAAGGAATGAGCGATGTTAGGAGAATTCAGAAGAGATTTGGAGTTATATAGATCTCTGGTTAGTTTTCCCACCACCTCTCATGCTCTTTATGACAAACTCACATAATTCTTCTTTATTGTCTTTTTGCATTAAGTAAATCTGATGGAAGTGGTGTTTCTATGTGCTTTGTGACTGCCTTTATTGATTGTAGTAAGTTTGACTAAGATTTTGAAGTGGGTTGTAATTGTTCAACATACCACTCAAACACTTACTGTAAATTCTGCATATCTGTATTGGGGTGTTTATTTTTAAATAATCTAATTATAAGTATAGAATGTTAAAACTTTGTTGCTTCTGATTTACAGATCAAAACCAGTTTCAAGAAGACTAACATGGTTAAAGAAAGTATGGTAATGTTTCGATCATTGCATTAAAAGTTTGGATTAATTTTCAGTAGTGGTGAATTGCTGGTGGTGAATTTTCTTCGAGGTGAATTTGTCATGGTGGTGAATTTTCCTGCAGTGAATTATTGGTGGTGAATTTTCTATTGGTAAATTTGGTGGTGAATTTTCTGTAATGGTTGGATCAACATATTAGAGTATGGTGATTTGTCTTATGCAGTTATGAGAGAGCTTTCTCTTAAGCTTGGGATCATTGGATTCTAGTTTAGTGATTTTCATATCTCCTATTAAGATTTGCTCATCAAACCCTTAGAAAGCTTCTTGTGGTTCTTACATATATTGATTGTTTTTTAATTGGTTATAGCAAACTTAGATCTCAATTCTTCTATCTATTTTATATATTATTTAAATTGTTTCATAATCAAGTTTTTATCGAACTCTCTTTTTTGTGTATTTGTACAAAAACTCAATCTTATTAGTGTATTTGTACAAAAACTCACAATTATGATTTTGTTTATGAAATTTTTAACATCTTTGATGAAATTTTAAAATCAAATAAACAAATAATATATATAGATTTTGCATTTTAAAAACAATAATATAATTTCATAAAAAACCCCAGCTTGCTAAAGCTAACCCTGAGTCCCTACCCGACTGCTCTGCCCCCTTAAAGAATCATGCTCTTAAGGGCTCCCCTGCCAACAAGCTGGTTTCCTATTCTGCGGATTCCAAAGAAGATAAAGCCGAGAACCCTGAAGCCAGTAGAAATTTTGTGCCCTCCCCTCCCGCCTCTTTTAGATTCGAAGATACCAAATTACCTAGCTCCCCCAACCCAGGAGATGTTAATCTCATATTAGACTGGAGTCAGTCTGGTGATATTCTAGCCTCTGCTAGAAACGACATCAGTGACATTTTGAAGGTCTTAAAGTGGGCCTATCAAGAAATTAATGAACTCAATCAAAAAAATAGGGATTTGTATAGTAAGTCGGAGGAGCTGGAGCTGAAGCTGGCTGCCCTCACCAACGAAGAAGGGAAACATAATAAGAGTAGCATTGGAAAGAAAGGAGGTGATATTGAGGAGAAATTCAAGTCTATGGAAGAGGAAATGGTTAAAATCAAAAATAATTTGAAAACAGTCATGGAACAAAATCATAAAATGGCTAGGCACAATGCCATTATTATTAATGCTATGTTTGAAAAATTGGAAAAAACACAACAGGGTTCGCTGGTTGTAGATTTAGAAGAGAACAATGAAAGAAAAAATGAGGACCAAGGTATCTCTAAAAGGACCCGAGCCAATCTTAAAAGGAAAGCGCCTCCTACAACGCAGATAGTTCAGATCTTAAAGAGGGGAGTTCAGGACATGAACGAGATTGAAGCCGAGACTGTTGATCTTTTAAAAACTCAAATTTAACTGTTGCTGGCTCTCTGTTTGGTTTTTTGGTTCTGTGGCCTTTGTTGGCTGTGGGTGTTTACTGCTGTTGTTTTTATAGCCTTTATGACTGTGATGTCTTTTTTGACTCTTTCTTTATTCTGTAAACTTTGTGATTTAGGGTCCTGTAAAACCTATTTTTTCCTCTTTCAAAAACAATAATATAATTTTAATGTATTTTTATATATTGTAAGGTATTTTACAGTGACATTAAAGAGTCATATCTTGACTGTGTAAAAAAAATTAAAACATAGTTAACATATATTTAAAATAAAAGAACTACCAATTAAATAAAATAATTTATATATATTTTTAATGTACATTGATAATCAAATTATAACCATTTATTAAAATTAAAAATTTGATGATATCACTGCTCTTTCAAAAAGACTGAAAGTAAGCACAGTCAAATTAGTGAAATGTAAACCTAAATATTAGGGCCACGTTTTGTAATTTCTTGAGGGTCAAGTCAAACTTCTTGACTATTGACTGAGTCAAAATCGCAGCCTGGTCTTTTTGGTTTCAAGAATTGACCTGCACGTGTGGAGGCTTAAGAGTTGGACTAGCTATTTATGAAGGGTTGGACTTAATTTTTAGGTATGTTTGTAATTAAAAGGTAACCATGTGTTGGGTTATGATTTGTTTATAATAGGTTTAACTTAATTTAAAAATGTGCTGAAAGTATATTGTTTGTATATTGGATATAAGGAAGTAGGTTTGAATTAAGAATTTATGAATAATTTAGATACATTTAATTTATATATATATAATATTTTAAAAATAAATAAGAACAACTTTTGACAATCTACGGAAATATATATATACTTATTATGAATCATTCTAAATTCACATTTGATCAAATTTATTAATTAATAAATACAGTCAAATATGCATCCTGAGTGCTGGATAGACTTTGGCCACAGTTTTCAGCTCATGCCCAAATCAACAAAATTAAGATTAAAACGTTAAAGTATTCTCCTGTCTTTATATGTACATAACTTAGAAATGCGAATGTAATTACTGCAAGTCCAATTGTAAATTCCAAACGGATCTCGTTTCATCTTTTCCTTGGCCATAAAACATCCAAGAAAATTATATGGACCCCTGGAGTCTTATTCACTTTATATGCAACAGATAGGGTTATCAATTATTCCTCATTTATATGGATTCTTTGAGAAAATTATATGGTAACTCTGTAAACAGGTGAAAAATCAAGCGTAATCATTGTGAGCCCAATGGCAATTATTGGACTTCCAAACGGATCGCTTTCATCTTTTCTCTGATGTAGAACACACAAGAAATGGACGGGTAGTCTTTTTCTGTAGGGGTAAATATTCATCAGCCAGTCTTCTTCCTTTCTGTATAAATATAAGTGTTGAAATGGATCATTGTACAGATATGATAAATGTTAATACATTTAGCAAAGGTTGGGTAGATCATAAAAGGAATGGGTGATGGTGGGAGAATTCAGATCAAGAGATGGAATTATATACATCTCTGTTTAGTTTTCCCACCACCTCTCATGCTTTTTATGGCAAAGCCACAGAATTTTTCTCATGCTTTTTATAGCAAACCCAAAGAATTCTTCTATTAAGTGTAGAGAGATCATAAACATTTAGATATATATGATAAAGTTTCCATAGATCATAAAAGGAATGAGCGATGCTGGGAGAATTCAGAAGAAATTTGGAGTTATATACATCTCTGGTTGGTTTTCCCACCCCCTCTCATGCTCTTTATGGCAAACCCACATAATTCTTCTTTATTCTCTTTCCATTAAGTAAATCTCATGGAAGTGGTGTTTCTGTGTGCTTTGTGACTGCCATTATTGATTGTAGTAAGTTTGACTAAGATTTGAAGTGGGTTATAATTGCTCAACATTCCACTCAAACACCTACTGTAAATTCTGCATATCTGTACATTGAGATGTTTATTTTTAAATAATCTAAGTATAAGTATAGAATGTTAGAGCTTTGTTGCTTCTGATTTACAGGTCAAAATCAGTCTGAAGAAGAAGTTAACATGGTTAAAGAAAGTATGGTAATGTTTTGATCGGCTCTAGGAAAATTCACTGTCAGCAATTCATCAATGAAAAATTTACAGCTAACAATTCATCGCAGGAAAATTCACTGTCATGATAAGTTCACCTCAAGGAATCACCACCAGCAATTCACTGCTGTAGAAAATTCATTGCATTAAAAGTTTGCCATTAATTTTCAGTGGCGGTGAATTGCTGGTGGTGAATTTTCCTTGAGGTGAATTTGTCATGGTGGTGAATTTTCCGGTGGTGAATTTTCCGTTGGTGAATTGCTGGCAGTGAATTTGCCAGATGCCGTTTTGATCAGTTGAGGGCAGTCCCTGGTTTCTCTCATGAAAAAGAAAGATGCTTCCAAGTGATTGTGTAATGGTTGGATCAGCTGATTAGAGTGTGGTGATTTGTCTTATGCAATTATGAGAGAGCTTTCTCTTAAGCTTGGGATCATTGGATTGTAGTTTAGTGATTTTCATATCTTCTATTAAGATCTGCCCAACAAACCCTTAGAAAGCTTCTTGTGGTTCTTACATATCTTGATTGAATATAAGATTATCTAAGGAGTCTTTTAATTGGTTACAACAAACTTAGATTTCAATTCTTCTATCTATTTTATATATTATTTAAATTGTTTCATAATCAAGTTTCTATCAAACTCTTTTATTTATGTATTTGTACAAAAACTCAATCTTACTAGTGTATTTGTATAAAAACTCACAATTATGATTTTGTTTATGAAAATTTTTAATCTCTTTAATGAAATTTTAAAATCAGACAAACAAATAAGATATACAGATTTTATTTAAAATATAAACATTTTTAAAAACAACAATATAATTTTAGTGTATTTTTATATATATTGAAAGGTATTTTACAGTGACATTAAAGAGTTTCATATCTTCACTGTGTATAAGAAAATTAAAACAGAGTTAACATATATTTAAAATAAAAGAACTCCACAATTAAATAAAATAACTTATATATATTTTTAATGTACACTGATGATTAAATTATAACCATTTATTAAAATTAAAAATTTGATGATCTCACTGCTCTTTCAAAAAGACTGAAAATAAGCACAGCCAAATTAGTGAAATGTAAAACCTAAAAATTAGGGCTTCGTTGACTATTGACCGAGTCAAAATCGCAGCCTGGTCTTTTTAGTTTCAAGAATTGACCTGCACGTGTGGAGGCTTAAGAGTTCAATTACAACTTTACCCTCTAGACTGGGCTAGCTATTTATGAAGAGTTGGACTTGATTTTTAGATATGTTTGTAATTAGAAGGTAATCATGTATTTGGTTATGATTTGTTTATCATATTTTAGACAGGTTTAAAAAAAATATAATTATACTAGTAGCATCCACCATATTAAGTGGAATAGTTGTTTCAAAAATCATATTTTAGAAGGTTTTTTTAAAAGATATATATACTAGTAGCATTCATAATTACAACATGTAAAATGTTAATTTAATCTTAGTATAATTTTAAGATAAATAATACTTAAATATTTAGAATTATTATTGAGGTTAGAACTAGTGTTAAGGTTAGCATATCTATCTTAAAAAATCTACATTAAGTGTAATATTTTTTCAATTAACTTGACAATAGACTACATATATATAACCTATATAAATAATTACATATAATAATATTATTTTTATCTATATGCACATTATAAAAAAAAATATTTTTACTTCCACACACGTTTGCACACACACACACACACACACACACACACACACACACATATATATATACATATATGTATATACATACACACATATACACATATGTATATGTATATGTATATGTATATATGTACATGTGTATGTGTATGTTCATGTGCATGTGTGTGTGTCTATATATATAAGTCTTGAGAACTAAGGTGTAATGTGATATTTCATGTGTTGGAAGAATAAATATACTTATATTATGTTACATTGGTATTTTTGTTTTTTGTATTAATGATAGTGCAAGCACTTGAAAATATACATAAGTGTCATTTTTGTTGATGCAACATAGCATCAATCCATTGTACCTTTACAAAATTATAGTCCCAGTGCCTTTATAGAATAACAATCATTTGTGCATTTGAGTATAGTAGGATTGTACAAGATTGTATAGAGCATGAATGAACAAAGTTTAGTGCTGTTATACAAGGAAACAACAATGTTCATATGTAGAATACATAATAAATACATAAATCTGTGCAATAAGGTATAACTATCAATGGGTGCAAAGGGAGTCTGTATTTGATTTCCTCTTTGTTGCCACATACAATACCTTTTCTTAACAACTTCATGAACCCGAACATGGAAGCCTCCATGCTAATGGTTACCTGTAGCATAAACAATGGATCTATTCACATTATCTATAGTTGAAGCACCATGTATAATTTGAATACCAACTATTGCTGCTCCCGAGTACTTAAGCCTGTGGATGTTGAATAAAACACCATGTACACTGTAACTTGTGGATGTTATATAAAGAGACACCATAACTCTAAATATATACACTTGTGAACTCTGCATACAAGGAAGCTAAAGGTAGCCAATGCAAAAGGGAGTGCCCTATAGCCAACACCTCATATGATACTGCCCTCATTGCCCAAGCCAAGGTCACTCCACCCTGCAAGAGTCTCTGCCACCAACATTTCATCCTTGGAGAACTCCTCACTTTCCAGATTCTCGTTTGTGCGCAACCTCAAAACCCTGACTTGGAGCTGCTCTTCATTGATTTTTGCTTTCTCATTGAACTCTTTCTGAAAATTGTCAAACTTGCAATCATAAAGGAGGCCAAACTAGGTCGACCCACCTTCCAATTATGCCCGAACTTGCCCTCATTTTGATTGATAAGTAGTACCCTAAGAAACTTGCCCTCTGAGCTCTTCACGATCAGCACAACCTATGAGGTAATGTTGAAAAGGATGAGTCTTTTTGTAGACTTAGTAAGGAGCCTCCTCTAACCATTAAAATTTTGGGTGATCCCACAATACTGGTTTACAATTTTTGGCAAACTTGACATTGAAATAATTTTTTCTAACTAAATCTTCACTTTCAGGCACCTACAACGGCTAAACTGTTATGAATTTGAAGATGATGCAAACTAGTGATTTGTGACATTTTGTTTGTAGATTCTAAATATATTTTTTTCAAAATTTTTGGAATCAAATTGCACTTCTTTTTCTATCTCCTTCAAAAACTGGTTTTTTTCAGTAAATAACATTTTTAAGGAGTGATGCTCACCGTATAACGTATCTTTTTTTTCCGTGAAGGATAAAATTCTAATTCTTTCAAATTTTGATTTGTAACTTTGATATCTAGTGCTTCCAATTGGTTAGATAGTGTTTTATTGAATATTTTTTCCTTAATCAAGTTTTGAAGTCAAACCAATTACAATTTAGACATAGGCGGACCGTATAACGCATAACTTTTTTGTATGTATCGAAATTCAATTTTTTTGTTGGATCAAGGACTTCAATATCTGGTGCACTCATATTTTTCATTTTTTTTTGATAATCTGCTATTTTTCCACATGTGCAAAACAAAGAGCTTGATTTTTAGTGAAAAACCTATATTTAATAAAACTAAAAAAAAATACATAATAAAACTAAAATATATTAAAATTATATTCATTGGATAGCTCGTTCCGAGGACTACCATCATCCAATTGGGTTTGTGAAGTGTCATCCTTTTTGATCCTCAACTTGAGCTTCGAAGGGAAAAATTCTGATGTTTTTATGTGCTAGAGAGTGGGAAGGTGGGAAAAGGGGGGTTTGCTCAAACCAGGGTTCATTCGAACCCCCTTTCAAAAATGGTTTCCTTTGGTTTTTTTGGTGGAATGGTGGGAAGTTCATTGAATGGGTTCGCTCGAACCCTCTTTTAGTTTGTTCGAACCCCTAAAATGATTTTTTTTTGGCATGGGGTCATTTTTTTCAACTTTTCCTTCCTCACTCTAATTGTAAACCACTTTTGTGGGTTCACCCTTTTCATTGTTTCTTGCCTTCCATAATTGCCACAAGATTTCATTAGAGAGACAATACAAAAAAAAACTCTTTTCCTAGCTTTTTATCATTGCATAAAAGAACCTCTTTCCAATCAATTTTTCCATTAGTTTTACATATTAGCATGTTGTTACAAGGGAGTTTCTAGATTTCATTTACATACAAACATTCAAAGAATATATATGTTCAATAGTTTCTAAGAGTTTACAGATTTTGCACATTTTAATGTCATCATGTTTCCACTTGATAGGGACTCTTTGTAATATTATTAACCATCTCAGACAAGCCTTCTTGGGTCAAGAATAGAGGACCAGTTTGAGGTGAACATTTCATGCCACTCTTTATTACTTAGATATACTTGTCAAGCCCTGTTTAGGTGTTCAACTAGGGAATTGTTGTGTATTAGTTCTTGGTAGATGGCCTTTGCTTGGAGTGATTTTAAAGGAATGTTATCTTTCCAATAGATTTTCTCAATAGGATTTTTTCCTAAACTATTATGGTCGAGCGGGGGTGTAGCCTCACCTGTTTTCTTTAGCACATTATATATTCTTAATATGGATGGGGGTAGTTGAAACTCCATTTGTAAATATTCCCACTTCTTTACCTTACCATCAACTAAGATATTCTCCAAGGTCTTAACTCCAGTTGTTGCCCATTTTTTTGGTAGAACAACCTTGTAGCCAGGCCAAAGGCTTTCCATTATGATCCAAATTCCACCAAATGGAGCATCCAAGATGCCATGGATTGCCATTATAGCTAGTTAATGAGGTGAAAGTGACATGCTTTTTAAGCAACTCCTAGCCCTTCTAGATGCTCTTAAACACTATAGAACTAGTAGGGACCATAGGGTGTTTTGATAGGAGAAAATCACTGAAAGGTCTAGATGCCTCCAAGACTTGGCTTGTTTGGGGGTGCCTAACCAAATATTGTTTCTAATTAGCACTTTCTAGGGTTGATTTCCCTTTAGTCCCTTAAAAATACACTTACTGGCTAGAGCAATTCCCTGCTTCTCTAGATCCTCAAGCCCAATTCCCCCTTGATCTTTTCCCATGAAACACCAATCCCATCTGACTGAGTGCTTCTTCCTTTTCCCCTTTCCAGTAGACTAGAGGAAGTCTCTGATCTTTTTTTGTAGTTCTTTTAATTGATAGCTATTAAAAACCCACACTAACACATAGTAGATAAAGTATTAAGAAATACTTTTTTGACATACCTAAAACCTGCCTGCTAATGATAGGTAATGCCTATTCCATTTTTCCATCTTTTTGTCAAAATTTTCTTTGATCCAAAGCCACATGTCCTTCAAAAATGGACTAACTCCAAATGTGATGCCAAGGTATCTCACTTGCTTATTAAGGCCCCCCACTAAAAATCAAATCTTTGCAACCAATAATTTGACTTATCTGACCACCCCAACATTATAGACTTTTCTCTAGATAATTTTGCACTAGAGGCATGACAATAGAGATTGATATTGTACAAAAAAATCTCCACGTTTTCTTCTTCTAGATCAACAAAAAGTGTTGTATCATCCACAAACTAGATTTTCAACAACTTGTTATTGTTTGGAAAGCATAACCCCTTTACCCTTGGAGTTAATAGCATGTGTCTAAGCAAGAAGTGAAGCAAATCAAAGGCTATCACAAACAGGGTAGGTGCAAGAGGGAAACCTTGCCATATGGATCTTTCCAACTTGAAAGGTTCAGAGAGTGTGCCATTAATGTCTACTTGGGTTGAAGCATATTTCAACAATTTGTTGAACATATTGAAAAACTATTGAGGGAACCCAAAGGCCTCTAGGAATGTTCTCAGGAAGACCCACTCCACTCTATTGTAGGATTTTTCAAAATCTAGCAAGAGCATGGAAAATTTTTATTTGGAAGTTTTGGACCATTCCATGGCCTCCCAGCTAGTGATGAGGTTCTCTAAAATGTATCTTCCCTTAATAAACCTTGTTTGAGTACTATTTATGAACTTTGGAAGGATGTTGACTAGCCTTAATGCTAGGACTTTGGCCAAGATTTTAAAGGATACATTTAGAAAGGTGATTGGCCTCCAATTCTTTAGGCTAGTTTTGTCTCCATCCTTGGGGAGTAGCCTTATAATGCCCCTATTGATGTCCTTCCTAGAGGATCCCTTGTTGATGGCTTCTTTGTAAACCTGGAGAAGATCCTCACTTATCCATTCTGAAAACTCCTTGTAAGACTCAACTGGAAAACCATTTTCCCCAGCTGATTTATCATTGTTCATTAAGTTTAAAGCTTTCTTGATCTCTTCCTTATCGATTTCTTTGGCTAAGAAAAGGGAGTCCTCATGGGAAATCTTAGGAGGGATCATGCTTTTTATGAGTTTTCTTGCATTTCTACTCTCCTCAATATCACCATCTAAAGAGAAGAGGTCCTTGAAGAATAAAAATATCTATTTTGAGATGTCATTTTGATTATTGAGTGTGCCATTGTGGTTAATTTGCTCAATCTTCTCTCTAACCCCTTTCTCTTTTAAGAACCTTTTTTTTTTTTTGGATCCTTTGTCCCCATTGTTTAGCTAGTTGATTTGGGCTCGAACTTTCAAGCCTTGAATTTTGTGTGATTAGATCCTTCTAAGGGAATTCTTTATAGAGACCAAATCCTCATTTGTTTTTTCATCAACCAAACTATTTTGCAGCCTTATTTCTGCCACAGGCAGCACCTCTTGGTGGTAGTTTTTTTCCTTCCTCCTTTCCATGGACAAGTGTTTCCCAATAGTTTGGCATATGGTTGTCCAACATTTGATGTTAGCTTCCCATCTTTGGATTGCTCCTTCACCTTTTAGAAAGTTGTTGTTTATTCCCCTAAGGGCGCAGATTGCATCTCTGCAACTTTCATCCTTTAACAAGCTAGTATTGAGGATAAAGTTTTGACCTTTCTTACTTCCCTTCTTTCTGGCAGAGTTTAAGATTAAAGTGGCTTTGATTGGGTGATGGTAAAATAGGGTTTATGGGTGAACCACTACCCCTATTCCATCACTCACTAGGGAGAAACTGAACCGGTTTTTATCTACATAGAACCTATCCAATTTGCAATACACCCTCCTACCACCTTTTTGAAGGTTACACCAAGTGTACTATATTTGCTTGCTTTTCTTCTTTCTCCCCTCCAAGGGGTCTAAGAGATTCATTTTGGATTTGAACCTCCTCCAGAAGTGTTTTTCATTACCTGTCCACTCCATGTCCAAGCCTCCTTGTCTTCAATGCTCTCTATCATATTAAAGTCCCCCCCCAACATGGCTTAAATTTGACAGTTGACCTTGCCTGTCAACAATTTTTTTAATGACGGTTATCTATCCAAAGGTGCCCTTAAAATATTATGATATACCTTAGTGTAAGTAAAATTATATATAAATCAAATATTATATCATTATAATTCTATATAAATTTTGACAGTCTATCCAAAATCTCTCCTTTCATTTGATACAATCTTCTTAAAATTTTGATTGTATTTTACGGTAAAAATCTCTAAATATGGTCATACAAGCATCAAATTTAAGCCCTACCCCCCAATGACTCAAGGAACATTAGGGAGGGTTGCAAGCCAATTCCAAAGTTTAATACGTTCTTTGTAGTCATTCGGGGTGTAGACTAAACATATGCCAAATCTGGCTCCATTTCTCTCAAATGTAGCCTATATTGCTCTATTGTAAGGGGAGGTGCCATTGTCAACAAGAGAATGTTCCCAACACTTGAACGTTAAAATGGTAGTCCCTCCTTTCCCTTTTTCATGCTTAGAGGTTAGAGAGGAGGCGTTGTTCCATATTAACCTAAGATTAGTCTCAAGGGTAAAGCCTATGGCTTTCACTTCTTGAAGTAAAACAAAATCCTTGTCCTTTTCCATATTGAGAAATCTCCTTACTAGGTATTTCCTATCAGAGGATTCTAATCCCCTCACGTTTCGAGAAGTGCAATTAATGTTCATTGGGAGAAGTGTTAGAGGGGGCCTCTTCATCTTTCTTGAACAATTCAAAGAACTTAGGTGAGGCTCCTTCACACTCTATCCTTTTATTGCTTGGCGAAGGGAGTATGTAATACTTGTATTTTTCCTCTTATTTCTGCATAGCATAAGGTTGTCCCCATTAATTCTTATGACCAACCCTTTCTTTTTGCCCCTTATTTTTGGGCTCGAGGGGGAGGCTTGGAGGCCACCATACTTTTAGGGGTAATCTACACACCATCCAAGCATCCCACAATCCTTGTTGGTTCCATTTCTTGATCCATAGCATTTTTAGCCTTCTTACTAGAAGTAGAAACTGTGCTATCAGCCTTGCTCACCCCCTTCAATCCTAAATAGTCTAGAGCAGCCTCATTCTTTTTTATTATGCTGTTAAGGAAATATTCCATCTTATTGATACTGTTAATGACCTAGTTTGGTTTCATTTCCACATTTTCTTTTGGGGGCCCTCTACCTAAGTGTTGGGTGCTCTTGGGGTACTATCTCCCTTTTGCACCCAATTATTTGTTAATGTTGCATTAGACCCCATAGATAAACCATCTTGTTGCCCTAGAGGAAACTAAGCCATAGTGCCCCAGGGGAATCCAATCTCAGGTTGCAGGCCCCCTTGTTTCAAAATGTTTTTTTCCTTGCCAACATCCTCATTTTTTTCCACTGACTTATCTTTTGAAGCTATCTTTGAATCTGTGAGTTAAAAATTTTTTGTAATGGAGGGTTTTAGGAATAGAGTCTTTTAGTCCTCCCTCTTTGTTCACCTCTATGTTTTTCCTTATATTTTTCATTACCAACTGTTGTGCATTGATTTTAGGCGCATTCTCCTCCAAGTTAGGAAGCTCTTTAATGCTGGAATTAGACTCATTTTCAATGGGACAATAGGTGTTTTGACTAGCTCCTCATTACCACCTTCCAAAGCCTACAAAGGGTTGAAGGGGCTATTCAAGACCACTGGGTTTGGTGTGTATAAGGTGGGGGGTGCCCCATCCATCTCTGCCTCTGGTGGGGTTTGCTCTACCGCGGCCAAGATAGGGCCTAGGCTGTTTGGGATTTTTTCACTAGAATCATCCAGGGAATTGGAACCCCATTATGGTTTCCTTCCTTACCAACATCCTTGTTACTACCAAAGAGAAATTCTCCATCCAACTCTTTAGGTTTAGGGTTTTCAAATTATTTCTTCTTGTTTAATATAAGACAATTCCTTCTTATGTGGCCTTCATGCCTACAAAAGTAACAAGCACCCAGGCCACCCAAGACTTCAATTTGGCATTCATGCACCCCATAATCCATTTGGAGGTCAAGGAAGTTGGGAACCTCCTGACCAAGCATTAGGGAAATTAGTACCCTAGCGTTTAGGTTAGGAAGGGTGAACCTTGGGTTATCAATCCTCAACACATTGCCTAAAGGCATCAACAACCGTGGGATAACTGCCCATAATTCGTGGGGAATGTTTTTCACTAGAAGCCACCTAGGGCTAGACAACGCCATGAGTTCTTCTAAGTTTTCCCCGTGTATCCATGGTATTTCCCTAAGCATGTTGTTGCCTACCTTCCAAAAAGGGTTTTTTACAATTTTTTGCTATATTTCATGGCTTTTCAAAAACACCAAAAAAAGCCCCTTTTGAATCATATGGCAGAAAGACATAGTGATTCCCATTTTTTTATGCCACATATTCACAAAAAAGTTGTCTATGAATTTCCTTGAGGGTATATTATTAGAATCTACAACAGCGAAGAAGAATGCAACATTTTTTAACTTCATCCTTTTTGATGTAATCACATCTAGCATTACAAATTGACGAAACAGGGAGCCTCAATGGCAGGGTGGAGGTTTCCTTACCTCTTTCCTCGCCATTTCCACTAGAGTCCTTATCACCACAACTGGAGACAACCTCAAAGCATGCCCTTGTTGTGCAAGGTGAAGACTCCTTAGGTACCACGTCTTTGAAAGTCTTGGTGCTCTCTTTGCTAGACATATTTATGCCACCATATTTTACGAAGCTTAAGGCGGGCAGGGGGGGGGGCGCTCCATAAAAATTCTAGAAGGTTCTAGTCCCTACAAGGAGGAGTGGTTGCAAGGTACGAAGGCCCCAAGTCCTCACAAACTCAAACCCTAACTTATTTGCAAGTTGTAGAGGTTGCTACTGATTTTCAAATGGGTGTGTCAAGTCTATCCATGTTATGGAATTTATCTCACATGCTAGTGATGGTGGTAGTTGTTGGTAATTTTCAAAGATTTAATAATCTACTCGTTACATAATTGTATTATTATTCACATAACAAAATAATTTTCTATTTACAAAAAATATAATAGTAGAAAAATAATAATATATAATAATAATAATACTTGATTTTGTCTTTTTTTTTTTTTTGTGAAAGACATTAAGCCTATATATATTAATATAAAATAGTAAGATTTTACAAAATTCAGAAACAATGGCTCTTGCTAGCTAGATATGTCAGCATGAAAGCTTGTAGGTGACAAAATTTCGCATCCCCTATATATGCATTATTCTTATACTACTTGATATTAAGACACTTCCCCTAACTGAAAACCCTATACATCCATAGACATCATATACAAAATTCATTATAACACCCCTTAGCAAAATATCATATAATAAGGACAATTTATCAAAAACCACCTTATTCTTCCATTACATCAACTTGAATCTCATTCTCTCTGCTACTCTTGAAATTCGCCCACTACAGTTTGTATAGATGGAGAGATGTTGAGATTAGGAATATGGATCTGGCATGGGTGGAGTGAAGAGCTAACATTGTTGGGAGCATTTTCCACAAGAGAAACTTGAATCACCGAGTCATGAGGGTCTAGAGGCACTGGGACGTGATGGCCGTGTAGTTATGGAACAAATGCAACAACTAGTTCATTATGAACATGGGAAAGTAGAGCCAATAATGCATTAACTTTCCTCCTTATCCTTTCTGCTAAGTTTTCACCGACCATAGTAGCATGCCTCTCCAACGCTTGTTGCAAGTATCTGGAACTCTGCATCTCTAGCATGTTCTTGATGGCATCAAAAACTAAAATGTATGTATTTCCATTCAACAGAAAATGACGCAGAAAAATACCTCCAATTTGGCCTTTCCCTTTCCACAAATCATATGCTTGCACCCAGTTGAGAATCTTATTATCTTGTAAAAATACTTCCCTGGCTACTTTATCAACAATCAACTAAAGTAGAGGCAGTGACTCTAACAAATCAAAAGAATTTGAGAGAAAGATGGAAAATAACTATGAAGGAAAAATTTCCCTTCGTGCCTGTGGGTACAATATTTCATCTCTAATGACCCTTTTCACACTTTTTTTTAAACTAGTAATAGTGAGTCTTGAACACTTGAACAAGTTGTGCATCACCAATTGATTCTAAAAATGGCAGTTCCCATTCACACATAGTTACCCAAATTCTATAATTTCGTGGCAGGTATTCCATATTTTCTCTACAACATGCCCATCAAACCTGGAGGCAGCCACATATTTCACCCTCTTCCTCTGAAGAAAATTGTTGATGCATAACTATAGCTTTGTAACCCTTCTACAAGTGTTAACAAAATGCATTAAAATGCGAACAAGCCTAGGGAGTGATAAAATTTATCCTTCACACGCTTATTTAGGATGACACAAGATTGTATATGTCATCATGTCCTTGGCTATTGTAAGATGCTTCCAATTCTTGCACACACCAAACCATTCACCTGTCACAATACTAATGCATCTTCATCATTAGAGTGATTGCTTTGTACTACCTTACACTTGCATACATTCCAAAAAAGTTAGCATTTAAAGCAAACTTCCTTCACTCGCTTGTTGGGATCCTGTCAATCTTGATAATTGTTGCTCACATGTGCCATGAACAAAACCAGTACCAAGCCACCTTGGTACTCATGAAATTTTTGACAAACACATTTGATATTCATTGCACTAAATAATCCTTGTAGATTTCCCATGTGCTATACAAAATCACTCTTTTTTTAAAATACTAACTTGGTCTTCCTCTGCTATTTCCTTGAATGATAAATTGATCACTAACTTGTGCCACTTAAATTTGGAGATTCAAGCTACACCAAAGACTTCATTATGATTACCCATTGTTAGATTAAGTGTAACATGAATTCGTCATGATTATGCATTAAACACATATTATTTCCTTATGCCAATTAAAATGGAATTGAAAATTGATCTTACATAACCCAATGGAGCCATTTTTAAAGAAATCATTATTTTAACTATCCCCATGCACAATTTCTTTTTCCACTATCTCTGCTAAGACTGGGAATGCATTGACTTTGAGACTACCCTCTGTGATAGACACTTCTTGTTTTTGACACCCCATGTTTGCTAGATGATTTGCCAATCTATTCCCCTCTTTGTATGTGTGCGAAATCTTAAAGGATTCAAACTTATCAAGAAACCCCCAAACATTCTGCATTACATATTTTAAATTCCAGTTATAACAAGTTCTCTCTTTGCATGCATTTATGAATATTATCAAATCACCTTCTATATGGATTTTGGATATACCTAACTTCCTGGCTAGTTTTAAACCATGAAGATCTGCCATTGATTCTGCTATATTGTTTGTACTTGAAGGAAGAGCAATTGACTTGGCTTCCTTCAATTCCCCACAAGAATCCCAAATGCAAACCAATGCTCTAGACACTCTTGTATTTCCTTTTGAAGCACCATCAAAATTCAACTTAAAAAAGCCTGAAGCTGAAGGTTGCCATTTAACCTAGCCCCTATCAATCCTTGTCTTATGAGGCTGTTTCAAACTACCTTTGAATGACATACATACTCTTCCAAATCTTCAGTAAACTATCATCCCATGCCATGTAGAATGATCTAACATTCTTATAGTTTTGAACATATGCATTAGCTACTTCTGAAACTGCTTTCTCAATTGTACTTTGAACATTTTGAATAGAAGAAGTTACTTTCCTAAAAATGCTCTTATTTCGTTCCCACCAGATAGATCAAAGTATTGTAGCTAGTATTAAGCACTAAATACACACAAAGAAAGAGGATTTCTTGATATAAATCCCAAACTATCTTTGGCAAAGGAGCAAGAAAGCCTATTTTATGTAGCATGAACTTCCAACAATTTTGAGAAAATGAACATTGTAAGAAAAAATGATCAACATCTTCAAATTATTCCTCACATAACACACATTTGAAGGGTTCTACAATTCCTAATTTAGTAAGCCTTTCACTTGTTAGTACCCTTTTACACAATACTATCCATGAGAAACTCTCTACTTTTGGAAGAATCATGTTGTTCCAACAAAACGAAAAAAGGATCTTTGTGATTGCAATTGAGCATCTCTATTAAGAATTGCTTTATAACCTTGCTTGACCATATAATTACCATCTTTGGAGGGAGCTCAAATGATTCTATCAAAATTCCCTGATAAAAACACTACTCTTTTAGCTAAAGTATGATGCATGAAGACCTTAAAGAAAAACAAATCTTTTGGCTCTGCAACTAAATGATTGAACAACATGCTCTTCCTAAGCTCCAGTGTCGTTCTAGGTGGGGGAGTTTACGACCTCCCCCACACAAGTTTTCCTCTATGGTTCTTTGTTCTATAGTTTGTTATTTCCTTGTGTTTAATACTTTCCTGGCTCTCTTTGTCTATTCATGGGTTAGATTTTCCTGTCTTTGCTTTGTGCTCAAGGTGGGCCTCGACCCTTAGGGGCATTCATGGATGAGGGTTAAGACCCCCCAACCCATTAGACAAATGGTGATTTCATTGTTAATGGTGGTGGCATGCAAAAGAACAACTCCTTCAAGGAGGTTGTTGTTCGTGATGTTGTCATCCCAGAGGGAGCTCTCTTTGCAGTAACTGGTGTGGTTGAAGAGGTGGGTTCCAATGATGGAGGAAAATGTGGTGGTAAGGCCCCTAACACCCTTGGATTTTCCAAACTCGCTCCTAACCCTAATATGAAATCTGTGATTAAAAATGAACAAAATAGACTTAGAGACATCACAATTCTTTTTGCTGCAATTGATTTTAATAAGGTCTTAGCCAAGAAGTACATCAACTCCTAGTTTTCTAATGTCTGGCTAGCCAAGTTTGGCATTCAAATTTCCTATTGCAAACTACTCCAATGTGGCCTGTTTGTCATTTTTCTTAAAAATAATGAGATGCAGTCTAAAAACCTCACCAAATCATATTAGAATGTCAATGGTTGTGTTTTCTATGCTCTGGCATGGACCCCCTCGCCCATTGCTCAGGAGATTATTGCATTGTCTTGTCCTAGATGGGTGGTTGTGAAGGATTTTCCCTTAGATTTCTGGAAACTTGTCCCAGCCATTCTGGCCCCGTTCGACAATGTGGTTCGAGTAGATGAGGCCAAAGCATCTCTCCCAAATATTGATGCTCGTGCCCTTGTTTCCTTGAACCCTAGTGTTGAATTTCCTCCTAGGATTTTTATTGAGGATGGTAAGAAGGTCATTCGGTGCCCCTTGGAGGTGTTAGGAAGTATCAATGCCTGCTATTTGTGCTGCAAAGAAGGGCACATTCAGAAAAACTGCCATGTAATAAAAAAGAACTCAGGCTTTAGCAAGACTGGCATTTCGAATCCTAATCCAGAGCATTCTAATGCTAGAACTAGTTTTGATTCTATTCCCACTTCTAGCCCCTCTGTTGATCCCCTGCCTAAGACCTCCTTGGTCTCTGAGACCCTCGCTTGTGATTCTGGCTCACCTAACTTGCATCTTGAAGATGTGCATATGAACTCCAACTCGCCTAACCATTTGACCATGTTGACCAACGCCATTGTCACCAAGAATGCATTTGATGCCTTGGTGGATGCTGAGGGAAAGGAATGTGATGAAGGTAGGGTTGCTGAGTTCAACCCTATTGAACAAGAATTTTTCAAGAATCCTTTGGCCATCCCCAACCCCCCCTTTAAGTTGAGCAAAGAGAAAATGGGAAAATTGAATGCCCAACAAATTTACCATGTGGGAAATTAGGAAAAGAATTAAGGAAAACCATCTTGCAGGAGGAATAAACAAAAACAAAAAATAACAAGCAAACAAGTGTAATGCATATGAGGAAGGTTAATGGGAAATTGATTCTTGAAAAAAGGGGGATGAATGCCATCCAATCTAGGAGTGTTGATTCAGTTGGAACCCCTAGGGTTGAGGGGCTATTTGAGGACCCCCCTTCCACCAAGATAGGAAACAATGCCAAGAATGATTTCCCTGCTAAAGAGGATATTTTAGTTATAGCAAGAATTGGGGAGTCACCTGGGGGGTTCAACTGAATGAGTGATGTCCATGTTGGGTGTCAGTCAACCTTTGATGTTCCAACTAAAAATGTAACAAATTATAGCATCCATATTGATAATATGATGTTAACCTAGATTGACCCCAACCAGCTTGTTTCGATGGGTGAAGGGGAGGCTGTGACTAGCTCTTCCTTTCCTTCCATCTCCACATCGTTGACCTTACACCAAGTCACCTATAATAGCCCCAAATCAATAGATGATGCGGGGGAAGATACTGATGATAATATCATGAGGGGGCAGGCTCAAAAGACTGTGAAGACTAGGAATGGACCAGGGAGGCCTAGAAAGTATGGTTTCCCCCTACCTAACTCTAAGAGCACTCAATTGGTCAAGAACAAGAGGAAAAATACCAGCCTGGTTATTCAATCAACCATCCCCAAAAGGCCATAAATAGAAGACAAGTTGCCTAAATGCTATGAGCATTTCACGAGCAACCAAGATGGAGCACCTACAATGGTTGACCATGAACTTTAATATAATTTCTTGGAATATCCATGGGTTGGAATCCTCAGATATAAATTACATTGTTAGAAGGTTTCTAAGCCTAGAACCAAAGAAGGATGTCGTCCTCGTGCAAGAAACAAAGGCTAATGGGTTTATGCTAGAAATGAATCTGAAATTCATCTTGAAAGAGGTATGCCATTTTTCTACCAAGCATGAAAAGGGAAGAGGGGGGCCTCTATCCTCACAAATAGATGGAAGTATTTTGTATCTAGTCATGGAACCTCCCCTTGCAACAGGGTGGTCTGGATCATCCTTGAAAAAGATGGAGATAGCCTCGGGGTCTATTCGGTGTATGCCTCAAATGAGCATAGGGAGAGATGTCAACTATGGAAATGGATGGTGGCCCACCTGCCTCAGATCCCTTGCATGGTGGGGGGTGATTTTAACATGGTTGAGCAACTCGAAGATAAGTGGGGTGGCCTGGATGTGTCTTGAAAAGGATTTCAAAGACACTTTTGGCTAAGGTTAAAAGCTAAGCTAAACTTGATGGACCCCTTAGAGAAGGGAAAAAAGAATAGTAATGGGATCTGGTTCACATGGTGCAATGCACAACAAGGTAAAAAAATAATTTATTGCCACTTGGAAAGATTCTATGCTAACAAGGATGTGGTCAATTTCATCCCTGATAAAATAGGGCAGCAAGTTATTGTGCACCCTTTCACTCTGTTTGACCACCACCCGATCAAAACATGCATCAGTACAGTTGAATGTGGTGGGGCAGGAGAGGCAAAAAAGGGGAAGTTCCTTCTCAACACCTAGCTTTTGTAGGATAGTGGTTGTAGGGCTTGGCTTGCTTCCATTAGGGAGATCAACAAATGGATGTTGAAAGGGGAAAATGCCATTTCAAGATGGGAGCAAAATGTGGAAGCCTGGAAGAAATTTCTCCAGGTGATTGGGAGGAAGAGAGGTAAGGACTCCAGATGGGAGGAAAACAAGCTACAAGAGGAGCTTGTCTCAGCTGAGGCCAGATTGCAAACTAAACCTGAAAATAGTGAGCTTAGTAAGGAGCTTGCTCAATCTAAAGACAACCTTAGGAAACTTCAAGAAAAGAAAACAAAAGGTCTCAAGGTCAGGGCCAAGCTCAATTGGCTCTACCATGGTGACAAAGGCTCTAAGTTCTTTTTCAACTATATCAAGGAGTAGATTGGTCAAATTTGGGAGGATGGTAAGATGCTCTCCACCCAAGAGGAGATTCTGATGCAATTCCATGATTTCTATAAGAAGTTGTTTACCTCTGAAGGGAATGGTGAAGCTAACTAAAGGGCCAGGAAAAGTATTAAAGGGATCATCCCCAAGAAAGTTGACAAGGATAGTGCTTCCAGGCTTGTGGAAGATATCAATAAAGAGGAAATTGTGAGGGCTATCAATTCCATGCATAATGACAAATCCCCCGGTTGGGATGGCCTCCCTGTGGAATTATAAGGAATTCAGTTAGTGGATAAGCAAGGATCTATTGCAGCTCTATTAGGAGGCCTTAGACTAGGGGTCTTTGGGAAATAACATAAACAAAGGCATTATTAAGTTACTTCTGAAAGGGGGAGATAAAACCCTGATCAAGAATTGGAGACCCATAACTCTCCTAAATGTCTCCTATAAGATTTTGGCTAAAACAATTGCTTTAAGACTAGTTGAAATTCTTCACAAGTTCATCAACAATGCTTAGACTGGCTTTATAAAAGGGAGATACATCCTAGAAAATCTGATACAAGTTGGGATGTGATGGAATGGTCAAAATAGTCAAAGCAGGATTTTTCCATGCTCTTGTTGGATTTCGAAAAAGCTTATGACAAAGTTGAATGGTCCTTCTTAAGAATTGCTTTGGATGATTTTGGGTTCCCCAATGAATATTGCAAATTAGTGGACACACTCTTGAGGGATGCCATTGCCCATGTGGATGTCAATAGGGTTCTCTTTGAGGAGATCAAATTAGGCAGATCCATTAGACAAGGGTGCCCCCTCGCCCCTACTCTCTTCGTGATTGCTTTAGACACTCTACATTACCTTCTAAGGGACTCTAATATCTCACCCAAAGTCAAAGGCATCATCCTTCCAGACCAAAATGAGCTAATCAACATCCATTTTGTGGATGATACTGCTATTTTTATTGAGATGGAGGAAAGGAACTTAGATACTTTAATGGGGAAGTTAGATATGTTTTTCCTTGCTTCTGGGGCCAAAGTGGCCATCACCGAATACTACCTCCTTGGGTGGATGGAAGGTCCCCCAAGCTAGCTTCAAAAATATGATTTCCAGTGGGGGGGAAAATAAGCTAGTAAGATACCTTGGAATACCTTTTTCTATTAGTCCCAACCTTAAAGAGATGTGGCTCTGGATCAACTCCAAGATTGAGAAAAAACTTGAAAGCTGGAATAGGCAGTTTCTTTCTTTTGCTGGAAGGTTGCAAGTATGCCAAAAGATTATTTCTTTTGATAGTATATACTTTGCTTCAGTTTGGTTCTTCTATAGTTACCAGGTGAATGCGATCCAAAAAAGGATCAAGGCCTTCTTGTGGTCAAATGGTAAAGGAAAAAAGAAGAGACATGCTGTGAAGTGGTATTACTGTTTCATGGATAAAGGGCATGGAGGGCTGGGGCTTAAGGATCTAAGATCCCAAGGTATTGTTCTAGTAGCAAAGTGGATTGTGAAAGCCTTTGTTGGTGAGGAACCGTGGAAGGTCTTGGTTAGAAATAAAATTCTTTTTGCTTCTCCTAAGTAGGAAAAATATTGGAAGAAGCTGCCCCTCTATGATATTCTCATAAGTAAATACCCCATGAAAACTATCGGTTCTTTGGTGTTCTAAAGCCTTTGGAAGGCTTGGGAAATGATAAAGCATAAAGTGAAATTTTAGAAGTGCAATGTTATCATCAATAATAATATGAGTTTTCAAACTTTATGTTCTTTGTGGTGGACTGTGGAACATAACAACAAACCTCTTGCATTGTTGCAAGGGTGCTGAGCCAAAAAATGGAGTCTAGTTGGTATTTAAACCTTCCATAACATCCTTGAGAATGGTCATATCAAAAAATGGAATGAGCTGGTTGAGGAATTCAATCTGGATAGCACTAATGTTAGAACTTACAATATTATTGTTGATGCTTGCAAAAATGTTTCTTTTCCATTAAATTCTATTGATAAATACAATATTGCTGATGAACTAACTTGGGTGGATGGTGTTCCGCTGGTAGGAATTAAAGCTAAGAATGTCTATAAAGAACTTACTAATGATGATTCTATTTGGATTCATGTTAATAACTGTTGGAATATAGAGCTAATTAATTCTAGTTGGAAAAAAGTGCTCTCTTCTGTGTGGCAGAATGTGAATGAACCAAAGAAGTCCTGCTTTAGATGGCAACTTCTGTTGCAAAAAATTTCCTGTAAAAC
Organism: Sequoia sempervirens; assembly: GCA_007258455.2. NCBI lineage: Eukaryota > Viridiplantae > Streptophyta > Pinopsida > Cupressales > Cupressaceae > Sequoia > Sequoia sempervirens. The sequence goes on along the minus strand of VDFB02000003.1, from coordinate 744,422,240 downwards.
GAATCATAATGAAGTAGACTTATGAAATTTATGCAGGACACTTGAAACAAATTTGCTTATTTTCTTTGAATGCTTCTATGCTAGAGAGGTTTGGAACATTTTTTGTAATGAACTTCTGATATGGAATGGATATGGTCAAATTAACTGGTATGAGATAATGTTTAGCTGTAGAAAAATTCCTAGTGAATATAAAATGTTTTGGCATTGTCTTACTACTAAAATTCTTTGGCATCTGTGGAGGGCTAGGAACGAGGAAAAAATCTAGGGGGTAGGAGGGGGCTTACTGAGTCAAATAAGAGACTCACATTCGTCTCTATTGTTTTGTAGGTAACAATGAATATGGAGTTGTTTATGACCAAACTTATGAAGCAAATCAATGATGGCATAAAGATGGGGAACAAGTCTGAGACTAAAGGACACATGTGGCATCACAATCCAAAAGATTCAGATACCTTCCTTAGAGTGTTAAGAGTGTTTCAAAGGGTCTTCAACGAAGCTGATGTAGAGGACAGTTGGGAAAGGAGTAGACCAAGGATCATCTACAATGTTGTTGTTCTATAGCCCCACCCAATGCTCAGGGGACTGAAAATGGAGAGCCAGAAGTATGCAACTTGCCACAAAGACTAGATGTTTTATCTCGACATTACTAAAAATTTCACTTGTATTTTTAATTATCAGCTGAGCTCTAAGGATGGTTTTACATTTTAATATTTTGATTGGGTCACTATTTTGTATTTGTAAAATTGGTTGCAAATTGAAGTGCTCATGCTGATGTGATTTAAGCTAATATGCTTTTCCTATGTAACTCGTTACCTGATTATTAATACAAAAAGTAAGATGCATGAAATCCTTTTGAGCCATTGTTATTTGTGTTTCATAAAGTTCTATATCATAAATATAATATATAATGTATTTATAATATGTAAATTAAATTATATATAATATAATTATACTTATTATATATAAATTATAATAAAAATTATTAAATACAAATATAAATTATATATAAATTATTATCCAAAATGAGCTTTACCTAAAATCTTGTTGCTTGCTATTTTTTTTGCACGTATTGAATATGCCTCATCACCATTTTCCATTTTTCTACTCATCCTTTTTCACATAAATGTTGAATACTTGCTTTTTATTTATTGTTGTTCAAGTGGACCTTAAATTGCAGATTTATAAATTGTGGGAAGAGAGCAGTTGTTTGATAACATTTTAAAGGTTGTCCACCCACCATTAAACACTTATTTTAAAAGATTTAATAATCAACTTGTTACCTAATTGTATTATTATTCACATAACAAAATAATTTTTTATTTACAAAGAAATATAATAGTAGCAATACAATAATATATAATAATAATACTTGATTTTGTTTATTATTGTGTATCGTAAATATAGTATATATATATATATACATGTAAATATATAATATGTAAATTAAATTGCATATAATATAATTATACTTATTATATATAAATTATAATAAAAACTATTAAATAAAAATATTAAATTAATTAATATACTTTTATATAGTATGAATTAATATGTAAATATAATAGAACATGTAATTATAATATATAGAAATATATTATTATATTCTATAATTAAAACTATTAAATACAAATATTAAATAAATTATTATATTTTTATATAGGATACATTATCTCACTCTTAGCTTCTTTATCTCTATCTTCCCATCTCTCCCTCTCCCTCTCTATCTATATCTTATTATCTCTATATTCTTATTATCTCTGCTCTCTCTCTCTCTCTATATATATATTTGTCTCTCTACCTCTCTTTATATATCACTTCCTATATCTTTTATCTTTTTATCTCTCCACCTTCCCTCTCTTATTGTCTCCCTCTATCTATCTCTATTTCTCGCTCTCCCTCTTCATCTTCCTCTCTCCTTCCATCTCTCACTTGTATATATTTATCTCTCTTTATCACCCATCTATCTTTCCCAAGTTATATCTATCTCATAATTTTCCTACCCCTATCTCTCCATCTCTCTCCCTTTGTCCCCATCACCCCCTCTTTCTATATATCATTATCTCTACCTCTCTTATTTTCTCCATCTCTCCTACTCTATATCTTTATAAATTTTATTCTCTCTCTCTATATCTTTCTATCCATATCTCTTTACCTCTATCTCCCTATCTCTATCTCTATCTCTCTCCCTACCCCTCTCTATCTCTCTCTATATCCCTCTATCTACATCACCCCCTCTCTCCCTTTCTATCTATTGAGCAATATGAGCTTATTGATAATGGACCCTAATATCTTCCTTATTAAAAGGTTTTATTTTAGTCATATTTGGATCCTTGTATTTTAAAGCTATCACTTCTCCATTGAGAAATTTGTTGCACAAACAACATCATTTGCTAAAATACCAACCAATTGATATCACTCCTCTCACTATCTCTTTTTATCCATATATATTTTCTACCTCTATCTCTCTATCTCTTTATCTCTATATATTACCTTCTATCTATATCTATCCCTCTCTCCCTCTCCATTTCCATCTCTATATATTGAGCTATCTCCCTCTCTCCCCATTCTTCTCTCTCCCTGTCTTCCCCTCTTCTCTCTCCCTTTCTCTCCTATCTTCTCTATCTCCCTCCTCTACTTATCTCTCTCCCTCTCCCCCCTCTTCTTTGCCCCTCTCTCTTCCTCTGTATCGCTCCCTTTCAATATCCTATCTCTCACTATCTTTATCTCACCCTCTACCTCTCTCTATCTCTTGTAAGGAAATGAGATCATCTTAGAACGAACATCTAAGAACAGTAGTGTCTTTGGGAGCTTTAAAATTATTTGGATTTCCTCAAAAAAACATACAACTATGCCACAAAGAAGAATCAAACATAGTTCATTTCCCACCATTAATCCTATCGAGAAAAAATCATGCAAGTTTTAACCAATTTCATCAACAAGCATTAAATAGGTTCAACAACAGAATCTTAAAGCATGAAAGATGGAATAGAAGAAATGAACACAAAAATTTACATGGGGAAAACCCTTATGGGTAAAAAATCCCCACACTCCAAAAGCATAGACCCATTGTATTATTCAACAACTAGAAAATATAGTTACAATACAATATAGGCACTAATCCTTTCATGGAGATTTACATCCTGTTCCATCTGGAGATAATCCAACAACATAACCCCTCACAAACTCTATCTCTCTCTTACCACATTGTAGAACGTTCAATGTTTTATAACATTCATTCTCAATCATAGTTACAACATTCTAACAGGGAATGGTTCGGTTCAACTTCCATAGACAAATGGTTACAATATAGTTTAACCATCAAATCCACATTGAGGTGTCGAAGAGACACTTAAACCTATTCCACTAAAATCCCTTTGTCCCATTGACATACACATTAAACGCTAAGTCATTCACCTACAAATCTCATCCAATCCATGCTCTCCCTTAGGGTCTTCCCAAGACCCACCACAAGAGATACAAACTAGTGGGGGTCATAGGATCAAGTAGATCACAACTGTTACCACTTCGCATAGTGCAACTGCCGAGTGGTCCCCACAACCAATGTGACAACCACACTATCACCATACAAGACCATGTCAAACAGTTGACATCACTCCTTGCTCCCCTGCCAGGTATAGATTGGGTCCTACCAAAGAGACAACGAGCTAGCGAGCATTGCTTGGTATCCTTCACTTCAAAGTCACCAAGTCGCTGAGAACCTGAACTTTAGAACCTCTTGTTAGAGGTTATGAAGTTCTGAAAACTCATGACTCACCAAAAAAAAAGAGAACCTCAAAGTCACTAAGTCGAGAGGTTATGAAAATTTAGAACCCCGCGACTTAGGTTAGGAAAACTTGGAACCCCACTACTTAGGTAACAAACTATTTCCTGCCAAAATTTAAATGTTAGGACGATGAAGGATTTAAACATAATCTATAGGGAGAGGATCAAGCCAATAAATTTGAGTCACATTTTCCAACATGCTCCCACTTGATGAAGAACTTACTGGCTCCTTTTAATGCTAGAAGTTACTAATCAACTCATCACAACCATACATGCAATGTCAAGAATCTTAAAGAATGCTTTCATGCTCCAACCAAGACACCTAAAATGACATCCAGATGTCCACCAACTTAGGAAAAAATTCCAACCATCCACCATATGCACCAGTATAAAGAACACAAGCATCCGATCCAATTGCTAGCAAAGGCTACAAAAATACAACCACCACTCCACTGTGATCACAAGCTATACAAAAGCATCAATAACATCAACTTCAAAGCTTCAACCTAAACACAACCATGAAGTCATCCTCTAGAAAACAAGATAGATCATTAGCTAGAACAACAACCGGAAAACTAACTGCTCCCATTCAACTGAACAAAACCCACATGACTAAAAATAACACACACAACAAGTGCTAATCCATCCAATCACCCATACCTCCAAGGTATACAAAAACATATTAAACTCATGCCATACATATATACACACCCATAAACTGCAATCATAAACTCCCTGTGCAAATTTGTCACAGAATGACATACACATCCAAGAGCTCCCACTGCATGGGTAATTCAAATCTGAAAAAGATCAAGGCATACTAAGTCTATCAATAGAATCATATAGAAAGTGTAAGAAATATCATGAATCATCCATAATGATTTGCAAAACCTATAAATTAATAACCTACAAGAAAAATTCTCACCACCAGTTTAGAACTCTCCCAAGTTCTCCACAACCAACAAAGGAAAGAGATAAAGGAACTCCATGTCATCACCCAAGAACATAAGTGAAAACACATGACCACAAGCTATGATCACAATAGCTCTAGTTGAACCTCAAACCAATGTAATGTGAAACAAACCATCCAGGAAGATAATTGAGACAAAGAGAGAAACTTTGTACATCATATACCTATAGAAAATCATCCTATGTACACCTCTAGAATCCAACTGTGTCGAGTAAGATATCCTCCATAAAAAACCCTAAAGAGAACAGCATAACAACACCCAAAATCATTAAATCTCTAGAGATCAGACACAACATATGTATCATGTAACTACCTGGATGTAAGCTTCTCAAAGAAGATCAAACCACTCCTTTTCTCATCTCAGGAAATCAACCCATAAACCATCTCCTAGAAGTCCTCATCAATGAATAATATCCCAAACTCAAATGTACAAGGAGATAACTATTCCAAACATCCCTTAAATGAATCCTCCAGAACTAACTACATAGCTCAAGATCCATATCTATGAAAGATAAAGCATATAGACTCATGCTAAACCATCCTAAAATGAGTCTCCATAATCAATGACCATGAATCAACTCAATCCTATGAGAACTAAAGCATGAAACACAATACATCTGAAATATATCATGGGCAAATACCTTTCAAATAATAAATTGTTGAGTATATCAAGAGTGGGGAATGAGAATTATTCTCCAATATATGCAAGCCATCATGACTTCTCCAAAAGCAATCTCCTGATAGGTCTTTGTTGAACTCACGTCCAACCAAGGTGTAGGCTCCTCAGACTTTCAATTGAAATGTCATCATAAGTAACCATATCAACAAAACTTCTCTCCTCTTAAGAGAGATACAACCTCACCTCATTCTCCATGTATCCATGAGCACCTACAAATTATCATCTTAGGATAAATTCCAAATACACGACTACACCATCATGAAGTAATCAAGTAAATGATCAATGTACCCAAAACACAAAGAATCACTAGACCACAGTCAAAGCTCCAATCATCTGAATTAGGAAATTGTCATGAAATCATGATCTTACCATCCCCCTTAGAAGATTCCATGCTCCAAGTGAACAACGCAAGATCTCAAAAAAAATGTATCATTCCAAAACTCTAATGCATAAACAAGAGTATATCATGACATAAAACAAGCAAACTCTAAACCACCATCACCTATCAAGCACCATTGACACCTCAACCAAAGAGTCCATGAGTCTTCCATGGCTCCAATATGTTACACATCTTCAATATTATGAAGATGACCCATCTCCAAATAGTGTCCATGCAAATGCGAAATAACCCTTCTACAACAACAAGATCTAAGAGTTCCTCCTAGTACCATCTACAACACTAAAGAAGATCATCCATCGCCAAGTGATGAATTTGCAGTCATCGCTAAAAATCCCCTTGAACAATGACAACTGAGCTCTCAAAGCATCATGACCAAACATCTCTTAATATGAAAATCCTTCAAGTCCACACATGAACATGTTCATCAAACAATAATAACAAGTGGCACCAAGATCTCCAAAAAATAAGGAAATACACCATCACTATCAAAAGCTTACACAAAATTGTGTATCCAAGCTATTCATGACATCATGATACACATGCTATAGGTCCTCTTAACAGACTATCTAGGTACTATGTATCATCTATCTTCTCATCTCAAAACAACTACACCAATGCAAAAGTGACCACAAACAAGGACAACTAACAAGTTTGCATAAACACTGAATCAACCTTGTGGATATAGATAGTGTACTTCTAAGTTATCCCACTGTATCTTAATAGGTGATCAACCCACAAAAATACATAACTCGTAGATCCAACACAAATGTAACATGAAAACTCATCATTGCACTAGCAATTAACAAACTGAGATTCAAAAGAGAATTACCATGTAGACAACATGACTCAAGCACCAGATCATGCTTAGATCTGATTTGTTAATCAGGTCCATAATCTAATCACCATAGTCTGGGAATCCATCAAGAATCACCACATAAATGTTGAGTGACATATCACGTACCAACACTCCCATGCAGAGAAAGCATATCACCTGCTCACACCATGCATGAAGCATGCATGCAAAACTACAACTATCTTATCCACCAACAACACCCCAAAAGCCAAGGTCTAGAAAATAGCTTAACTATAGCTCCACAAAACCATAAGTTTTTTCTCTTGAACATGTAAAACCTATAAAAACCACTTTGTTCGAGAACACCCATGCACACCCATATCCACATCACATTTAGAGGACTCAAAAGTCTATATACAACCAACTAGAACAATGGAATATCATGAATATGCATAACCATAGATTTATTTTTAGGAAAAACTATAGAACCCTCAATTCCAAGGAACATGAATATGATCTATCTAAGTACAAAATATCCTTAAAAGGAATTAGAAGTTCAGGAAATCCAGGCCCATTTCAATCCAACTCCAAAACCACCAACATGCATGTGCATCCAAGGGAGACAAGCTATTTTAGAAGCTTTCAAATCATTCAAAGATCAACTCCATAGCCTATATGCAATCAAGGTAACAAAAAATAATGCCTTCCAAAACTAGGAACAAACACCCAACAAAAGAACATTACTTCATATTTGAACATCAACCCAGGCTTCTTCATATCACCAGGGAGCCTCTTACACAAACACCCAATATGAAAGCTTTGTTGCAACACAAATACAAAGCAAAAATTCTACCCCATGCATCAAGATTATTCCATTATCAACTAAGAGCCTTAGACCACATCTTTTCAATATGACCTGCTCCAGTTTCTCCATCTTCAACATCCTTCAAGCTGTGTATTATCTCATGAAACTAAAAAATAAGAGAAATCACCTTCCACTCACCATAGGATCAATCATCAATTGATTCCTTCTGATTTCTTCAAGCTTACCAGGCTAAGAAATCTTCACAAAAGGAATACCCAAAACCAGAAACACCAGGAATAATCAAATCCTAATAGATGGCTTTGATACCACTTGTAAGGAAATGAGATCATCTTAGAACAAACATCTAAGAATATTAGTGTCTTTGTTAGCTTTAAAATTCTTTGGATTTCCTCAAAAACATGTATGACTATGGCACAAAGAAAAATCATACATAGTTCATTTCTCACCATTAATCCTATCGAGAAAAAATTCATGCAAGTTTTAACCAATTTCATCAACAAGCATTAAACAACTTCAACAATAGAATCTTAAAGCATGAAAGATGGAACAAAAGACATGAACACACATATTTATGTGGGGGAAACAATTACAGGTAAAAAAACCCCACACTCCAAAAGCATAGACCCATTGTATTATTCAACAACCAGAAAATAGAGTTACAATACAATATAGGCACTAAGCCTTTCATGGAGATTTACATGCTGTTCTAGCTGGAGATAATTTGGTACCATAACCCCTCACAAACTCTAACTCTATCTCTATCTCTCTCTCTTACCACATTGCAGAATGTTCAATGTTTTATAACATTCATTCTCAATCATAGTTACAACATTCCAATAGGAAACGGTTTAGTTCAACTTCCACAGACAAAAATTTACAATACAATTTAACCATCAAATCCGCATTGAGGTGTTAGAGAGACACTTAAACCTATCTGATTGAACTCCCTTTGTCATGTTGATATACACATTAAATGCCAAGTCATTCATCTATAACTCTCAGGTAATCCATGCTCTCTCTTAGGGTCTTCTCGAGACCCACCACTAGAGATACAAGCCAATGGGGGTTGTAGGATCAAGTAGATCACAATTGTTACCACTTCACATAGTGTAACTATCAAGTGCTCCCCATAGCCAATGTGATAGACACATTATCACTATACATGATCATGTTAAACGATTAACATCACTCCCCGCTCCCCCTCTAGGTACAACTTGGGTTCTACCAAAGAGAGTGGGCTAGCGGGCATTGCTTGGTATCCTTTGCTTCAAAGTCACTAAGTCGCTGGGAACCCAAAATTTAGAACCTCTTATCAGATGTTATGAAGTTCTGAAAACCCATGACTCACCAAAAACAAAGAGAACCTCAAAGTTGCTAAGTCAAGAGGTTATGAAACTTTAGAACCCCACGACTTAGGTTAGGAAAACTTGGAACCCCGCAACTTAGGTAATAAACTATTTCTCACCAAAATTTAAATGTCAAGTCAATTAAGTAATTAAACATAATCTGTATGGAGAAGATCAAGCCAATAAATTTGAGTCATATTTTCCAACATCTCTCTATCTATTTCTTTCCATCTTTCTCTCTCCTTCTATCTTCATCTCTACCTCTATCTTCCTCTCCACCTATCTCTAGACATGTATCCATCTCTCTCCCTATCTCCCTCTCCCTCTTATTATACCTCATTATGTATATCCATCTTCATCTCTACCTCTATTCCTCTCCACTCTCTATCTCTAGACATGTCTCCATCTCTCTATCCATCCATCTCTCTCCCTATCTCCTCTCCCTCTACCTATGCCTTTATCTCTATCTCTCTAGATCTCTCCATATCTCTCTACCCCTATATATCTCCCTCTCTCTATCTCTCTCTATATATCTATTCATTTCTCTATCTTTATGTTTCTATCTCTCACTCTCACATTCTCTCCCTCTCCCCCTATTTATATGTTTATCTCTTCAATCTCTATCTATCCCTCTCTCCTCTCTCTCTTTATCTCTTCCTCTTCTCTCTATATTTATATCCTTCTCCATCTGCATCTTCGTCCCCATATCTATATCTATCTCCTAACCCCTTTCTCTCACTCTTCCCCCCTCTGTCTCTCACTCTTTATATCCCTATATATCCTTCTCTCTCTCCATCTCTCCCTATTGCAAACATAACATGAGTCTATTGGTAATGATCCTAATTATCTTCCTGATTCGTAAGTCTCACCACTTGACCTCATGTATTACACAAATGTATGCAAAAAATAGACCAAAACCTTGCTTATTTTACCTTCCACACCTCTTCGGTGTACCCATTGCACACCAAGGCATGATTGCTAGTTGATAGTGACAAGAGCTTTACTAATAGCTTTGGAGATGTATTCTTCTCTCTTTTTTCCAAGACAATTACTTCTTTTTGACACATCTATCGATGGAAATATATTTTATTGCTATTAGTGAATGGGGTAGTTGCATATGGTTGTACTTTTATTTTTCAATTCTTTTCCTTTAAAGACATTAGATTTCCACATTCCATATTAATAATAAGAGAGATTTAAAAATAAATTACAAGAAATTAATGAAATAAAGAAATAGAACCCTCTTATAATAATACAAAAAAAATATGCCTTATAATTCTAATAAAAAGACAAAAGAGGGGGATGAAAAATAATAGAAAGAGAAACAAAAATGAATTTCCTGTAGACCAATATCAAATTGTGAACATCACTGTCATTTGAAAATTTTATTTTTCATATCATTGCATTACCTCTTTCTTATGGTGCTTCTTATGTGAATCCTTTATAACCCAAACTCCTCTACTTCCCTTAACAAAAAAAACTAAAAAAGGTGGAGAATTTTTTAGTTAACGGAAGTAGAGGAGCTTGGGTCATAAAGGATTCACATTAGAAGCACCATAAGAAAGAGGCAATGCAATGATATGAAAAAGAAATTTTAAAATTGAATTTTCAAATGATAGTGATGTCCACAATTTGATATTGGTCTATGAGAAATTCTTTGCCTTGACAAAAGAAAAGAAAATATTTTCATAAGATAATATTATCCACACTAGGAAGATGATTATATACAATAAGGAAAGAGCAGATGATAAAGTAAAGATAACTATATCTTTTCCAGATATGTAATTTGCTTATCATTTTTATCATGCATTAATTTTTTTTTTCAAATATTGCTATTATTTTTCCACTTTACAATTTTTTGTTTTTCTCGAATCAAAGCAATTATTTGTCATTGAAATGAGGAGGTTGCCCTTCAAATATCAACCAATTAATAAAAGCAATAAAAAGACTAATAATTTTTTTAAAATTTTAACTAATAAAGGCTTTGTCTTGCAAAGTTGGTTGGCAAGAGAGTATTTCAATTATTATTTCCAAATTAATGAAAATACTAATTCTTTACTTTATAAAGGTTCACATTCCAATTTCTCATAAGATAATATTTTAATTCTTAATAATTTAGAATTAATATGGAAAAATTAATATGGAATGAGGAATGTAAGGCTAGAAGAACTTTGGATCAAGTTGAGGAGATTCAAAGATTTAGAAAGTTGAAAAAAGTTCAATTTTACTATTTAATGGTGATAGCTTAAATAAATAAGAAAAATTATAAAATTGCTTTTCTTAATAGTTTAGAATTAATATGGAAAAATTAATATTGAATGGGAATGCAAGGCTAGAATAATCTTGGATCAAGTTGAGGAGATTCAAAGATTTAGAAAGCTGAAAAAAAGTTCAATTTTACTATTTAATGGTGATAGCTTAACTAAATACGAAAATTTGTAAAATTTCTTTACTTTTATAAAGAAATAAAGTTTGGCTATAGTTTTTTTTTTATATAAAAAGGGGTAAAATTTTTATTGACAATCAAAAGAGAGCATTACAATCATAACAAAGGGAACAAACCCCATAAACCAAAAGAAGCAACACAACAAGCACATAAACAATATCAACTATCTTTCAAAGTCCTATCCTCCTCAAGGAAACTATCCAAATCCTGACGTAACTTAGGGGAAATTTGCATCCAGTCCTCGATCTTTCAACCATCACCATGCTCAGAGGCCCATTTAGCCAAGTAGTTAACAACCTGATTCCACTCCCTCGGGATATGAACAAATGAAACCGCCTCCATCCTAGAACTAACCTGAAGAATCCGTTGAACAACCGAAGCTAGTTGCCAATTAATATTGAACATCTTCCTCTCATTCAAGAGATAAATGAAGATCTACGAATTAGCTTCACAAATAACCTTTTGCCATCCCAAAGCAAGGGCTTGCTCCACTACATATAGAATCGCCAAACCCTCCAGGAGATTAATAGTCTTCTCCCCTTCATGAATAGAGAAAATAAATATCATTGAACCCCCTGAATCCCTGCCAACCCCACCAATCCCAGTGAGCCTAGGATTTCCTCTAGAAGACCCATCAATATTGATCTTCAAAATTCTAGCCGGTGGAGGTAACCACCTACCCATCCACTGCACTCTCTTGTTCCCATGTCTGCCTCTCCTGGAACCACCCGAAGAAGAGGTATCCCCTGCAGTCTTAGTCTATCCACCAACTCGACATCCCTTTCCCCAAGGGGAAAAATACTTCACTTTTAGCCGCAACCAACTCTTGTATCATACCCAACATATGCATCCACACCTATTGACCCACCAATTTCAGATCATGGAATATCCCACGATTCCGCTATAGCTAGATTTGCCAAAGAAGAAAAGTAGGTCCAATATACCACACATCCTACAAAAAGGAAGCCATCGAGGGGGGTCTTCCAATACTATCCCAAAACTCCACCAAAGAGGAAGCATGTACACAAGGTTGCTTCCAAACCTCCCACCACAAATTCCAAAGATGCACAACAAAGGGGCACCGAAAGAACAAGTGTGAGGAATCCTCCTCCTCTTTCCCACAGAGTACGCAAACCAAAGGCCCCTGGAAACCATGCTTACGAATGTTATCCCAAGTCAAGCACCTATTCCATCCCAAATTCCAGACAAAGCAATTACATTTTGGCCTCGATAGCTTATTCCACACCCTCTTCCACCAATGAACCTCCACCCTAGCCAACTTCTGATCTAATAACACCTAATAACCACAAGAAATAGAATAAATCCCCTTAGGATTGTGGGTCCAAGCAAGAATATCTTCTTCCAGGAGAGAGCTACAACACCTACTATAGAGAATTGTGTTAAGCTCAACATTACCTTCCTCCATCCCCATAACCGGCCAATCTGTGGGATCCTTCCAACAAGCCCTCTCCAATTGACCATAAAAAGAGAAGGACTTGAAGTCACTCACCCTGGACCAACTAGCTGCAAGAAACATCTGGATCAAAGGAAGCAAGTGAGGAAATTGAGAAGTAAGAGAGGGAAACCATCCCAAGAGTGTGACCAAAAAAGAGCTTCAGAATCCCATCTGTAGATCCAAAATAAACTATCCTTGATGAGCTTCGCACCCTTCTAGAGAGTACTCCAAATCACCAAGCCTTTCCCCTCAAGAGAGTACTTAGGGAGGTCATGTCGAGGGATGCCTGAAAGATACCTATGAGATAGTATCCTGGCCCACAGTTGATTCTGCTCCACACACCATCGCCAGAATAGCTTAGCAGCCACAACCACCCCAAACAAGGTTGACTGGTGAAGACCCAAAGCACCATATTGCTTAGGACTACACGCATCCTCCCACTTGACCAGGCTCCACTTGGAGGATGACAAGCATCCAACCCATAAAACATTCCTTTCTAGAGAATCCAACTCCTTAAGAAACCCCACCAGAGCCACCTGAAGCATACACATGTAAGTAGGGAGAGCTTGCATAATTGACTTAAGAAGCTGAACCTTTCTAGAAAAATACAACCATCTATGTGTCCAATGATTGAATTTCATCTAAAAATTATCAATAATATTCTTCCAAGAACCCTTGGGAAGACGACCCACAAAAATTGGAATTTCCAGATACATAAAAGGGAGAACCCTTATTTGAAACCTCATAATATTAGCAATTCTTCTCTGAATGGGAGTTGGTGTATTGAAGAAGAATATGAATGATTTATCCTTATTAATCAATCACCTCGATGCCACAAGGTAAACATCCAACAACTGCCTCAAAAAGGTAGCTTCCCTTATAGTAGCCATTCCCATCAAGGCTGTATCATCAACAAACTGCAAATGAGACTGCAGAGGAAAATATCCACCCCACCGCCAACCCTGAATGATTCCTAACCCAACATTTCTTTTCAACAAACAACCAAGACCTTTAGCAAGAAGCAAAAATAAGTATGGGGAAAGAGGGTCCCCCTGGCGTAAACCCCTAGTAGCCCCAAAGAGTTCAAAATGATCTCCATTTATTAGCACTGAGAAGGATACTGATTTAACACAACTCATGACCCATTGGATCCACTCTTCAAAAAATCCAAAAGCAATAAGGATCTTCTACAGGAAGGACCATCTAACCCTGTCATAGGCCTTAGCCATATCCAGCTTAATGAACATTGCCTTCTCATGGGAACTAGCCATGGAGTGGATGGTTTCCATAGTAATAACAACCCTGTCCAAAATCTGTCTACCTGCAACAAATTCACTCCGTTCCTCTGAAATCAACACTTTAAGCCACTTCTTGAACCTCTCAACCATTAACTTTGAAATAATTTTATATGCCACATTGCAAAGGTAGATAGGTCAAAACTGAGTTAACCTATCCACCCCTTCACACTTGGGAATAAGGGCAATGAAGGTGGAATTAAGAGCTCACAACATCTACTTGTTCCTCCGGGACTCCTGAACAACCGCTAGAAGATCCAATTTTATGATATCCCATAATTCTTGAAAAAACTCTATTGGGAAACCATTAGGGCCAGGAGCTTGTCCTCTCTTAATCTGAAAAACAATCTCCTCTGACTACTCCAAAGAAATCTCTCTCATCAGATACTCATTCACCTCCCTAGAAACCACCTGAGGGATACAAGAAAGAACCTGTTCCTCCTCAACTGTACCCCCTTACGAATCCTCTATGAATAGAGCAGAAAAATACTGTGATGCCTCAACTACAATTTCCTAAAATGAGACAAGATAACCCCCCCTATCATTAACTAGAACAAAAATGGAATTACCATGCCTCATGGCCTTTAGAAAATTAAAGAAAAAGGTAGTGTTTTTGTCCCCTTCCTACAACCATTCCACCCATTCCTTTTGCTTCCAATAAACCTCTTCCCGTAATTCACATTCCTCCACCACCTTCAGATTCCTAGTCTCCTCTTTCAACAAATCCTTAGAAACCCTATTCTCCCAAATCAATCAAGTAATATTATTCAAATCTTCATGAGCAATGACCTTATCATGAAAAATATTACCAAAACATCTCTAATTCCATCTTTTAAGTTGATACTTGAAAAACTGAAGAAGCTTAGAAAAAAGTATACATTGTTGTACCAAAAGCAAGTCTACCTATCCTCCACCACATAGCCGCCTGGTTAGAAAGTGTAGAATCTCGTAACCACATAAGCTGGAACTTGAAGGAAGGAGATCGAGGCGCCTGAGCAAAGATGATACTAAGCTTGATAGGCTAGTGATTTGAACCCCTCTAATCCAAAATTTCAGAGGAAGTAGACCACAAATATCCAACCCAATAATAGGAAACTAGGAACCAATCCAGCCTCTCAGCAACACAGTCCTCACCAGTCCTCCTATTATTCCAAGTAAAATGACCATTACTGGGTTGAACATCAATAGGATTTAAATACAAAATTCTATCCCTAAGAAGTAGCACAAAAGGCTCCAACCTAGAAATTCCACCCCCTTTCTCAGACAACTCCATGAAAGTGTTGAAATCCCTAGCTAAAACCCATGAATGGAAAGGAGCTAGGATGTGAACAAATCAAAGATGAGACCATAAAAGTTGCTTACCCTAATACTCAATAGGCACGTACACATTAGAGAGGAGGATACACTCTCCTATCACAAAGCATGAGGCCACCAGGGAAATAGAAGATCTAGAAGACACCCACCAAAGAGGGAAAATCCTCCAGGGGTTCCATAAGCAAGCCACCCCCTAGACTCACCATGAGCTCCAATACATTGACACTCACAAAAATTCCACAAATTAGGTACCATATTCAACATATTTTCCACAGATAATTTAGTCTCCTGAAGAAAAAGAACATTCAGAGATTGATTCCTAACCAACTCACGAACAAATTTTTGTCGAGGGCCATTGTTCAATCCCCTAAAATTCCATGATAGAACTATCATCTCTGGGGACACGAGAAATGTGAATCTAGGGTCTTGACTTCCCCTGACTCCACCAAAGTTTCCCCAGTTGATTTGATCTTTTTCATATCCTTTTTCCTACCTAGCTTGGAATTCTTCTCACCATCCCCTTTCTTTGGTTCCTTTTGTTGAATACCCAAGCAAGAAGAGGAAAAAGAGCTCCTTCCAATTTTTGCACCATCCTTTAGGGGCAAAGAATACCATCTCCCCCATTCTTTGAATCTCCACTAACAGGATCTGGTACAACTCAGACAATCAACTATTGATTCGTGTCCATCTGCCCAACACATGTATCCTACACCACCTGGATAACCTCCAAAGGAGGTCCATCCTTTCTTGTGCCCAAAGTTCCTTGGTCCAGATTCAACAAACTCAAATTCACTTCTTATGGCCTTGAGATCATCTAGAATCTCAAAAATGTTAAAATTTTTATCATCCTTCCTTTCCCCAGGGTCCTCTTCTGCCCACAATTCCCATTGTGAGCTTTGATAGGGATAAATCCATCCTCTCCAGTACCATCACCTAGAATAGGCTCCTTCCCCTTATCAACTCTAGGTGGATTACGAGGAGGTTGTGAAGGCTGAGGCACCGTCGGCTTAGCCTTAGGGAACCTACACTGCAAGTGTCCATAATTGTGACAAAGTCAGCATTGAAAAGGTAGAGTTTCATAGTCTAACTATTGCACCCATGTATATGATCCTGCGCTCACTTCCATAAAATCTAGCAATGGCTTGCTCAAATCAGTTTCCACACAAATACATGAAAAATTCATTACCTTTTTAAACTATTTTTGTTATGAAGATCCAACAGGTTTACCAAGCATTGAAGCCACCAAATGCAACACATCCTCATGCCAGCATTTGACCAGAAACCATGGAAGCCGAACCCAAACTGGAACCCTATTTGGGAGCTCTTTATTCAGATTGAAGCCTGCATGCCACAAATTCATAAAAAATCCCACTTGGTTATAGAATAGGGACCCCCCTCAAAGATCCTATTCTGATCAACCATGCAATCAAAGGAAGCCATGAAGTAGATATTCACTAGGAGCCTAATCTCCATCTCTCCTTCCAGTAGCCAGGTCCTCTGAGCCCAAGATTTCAAAAATTGCAGTGAGACTCTCAAACCCATAAACTTGCAATAAAAGGAGTGCTTCAAATAATATTCAGTATCATTAGGTAGCATCTCCATCGAGATAACAAATTTTGGCCTCTCTTTACATCTTTCCAAGCATCTATTAATCTTCTCAATCTTAGGTCCCCCAGACAATCTAGAACCATTCATTTCCTAATATGATGCAAAAAAATTATTATCAAAAAACTTCACACCCTGTGTTAGAGGTTTTGATCCAAATTCTAATAAAAAATCCATCTTGGGGCTAACCTCAGATGACTCCCCTCGAGACATGAGCCCAAAACAGACCCTAAGCGGGCATGCAAGCCCCTAGGTTGAAGAGAACAGAGGAAGACACCCACACAAGGGTTAACAATACCCCACTGGATCCACATACAACCCACCAAAACTCAAGGGTGTCTGCTTTAAATAGAACAACCCCACACCCACACGGGACAACACGCAACCCAAGGAAAATAGCCGCATCACTCTCCAAACACTCACACCTCACCGAACGGTCTTAGCCCCTCGTGAGACTTGCAATTTGATAGAACCTTGCCAAGAGGCTATGCACAAAGACACACTTGATTACCACCCTTTACCGAACAAACATAGGCCCACACCCTACCAGTAAAAGCCAAACACCACCACCGTGTGCCAAGGAAACCAACACAAAAGATAAAGAAGAACACAAGGAAACCACTGTAGAAAATATAAGATGAACATTTCAAAATCTCCACCCTAAAAGCCGACAAAACCCCCCCTCATCGCACTAGCAAGCAACCACAGAGAGCGAGCTAGGGAACGGGTACCCTAACTCGGCCAACAGAGCACATAATCGCCATAGTAAATTCTTTAGCTACTCAATGTTTGGCTATAGTTATAAAGCAATTTTTTTTCATTTTTTTCCTAAAGGCCAAAAATTCAAATTTAATACAATAGATGACTCCACTCTCAACAACTTAACCAAATCTTTTTTAATATAAATATACACATACTCAACATGTCTTAATGCAATTATCCTTAGTCTATCCTTAAAGAAAACTATGAGTTAAGGTCAACTAAGATGTTATTCAAAAATACATGGTTATGATCAAGTGTCATATGACTTACTTCAATTTAACTAGAATGAAATTGATCTTCCAAATGAATCATCACTTCTTGATATATGACTTCTTGATTAGTCTAAAGATTAATTCATCAAGACATATCATTCCTTATGTCTCTTATACTACTAATGGAATCCACGATAAATTAGTATAGATTAAGGAAAATAACAAAATGGTGAACTTTAGATGGTACACTATATTTGCTACATGTTCTTGTATGATGGTAGGACCAAGTGGGATAAATCCATGTAAGTTAGGATGATTGCTAGTAGTGGAAACAATCTCCACATCCAATAGTGGACATATATTTGACATGTGCATTATGAGAAATCTAGTTATGTAATCTTTGAAGACCATTTCATTAAAAGAGTTCTTAGGTGTTGAAAATATGTGTTGTCATTGATGTAAACTCAAAATGTGTTTTTATTGATGTCAAATGTGTGTGCTAAATATTATATATACTCTAGAGATAGTTGATGTGTAGAGATATCTATTGGTACAAGCTAACAATGTAGTATATGAAAGAATGGTGATCAACCTAGTGTCTAAGTATGATGCAAAGGTAAGTGCACATGTTCTAATATGTTTACAACATTTTAAAATTAATACCATTCCAATTTGGTATACCACACATGGTGATAATCTTTATAATTTTGGATAAGGCATTCACAAAGTATACTCTAAGAAAATATCATGACTTTTTGGTTTGCATCCTTTCGTAGAGTAAGATTTTGTCTTCTAGCTCAGATGATAAGTTGGTCGAGATGTGAAAGTGTTATATCTAATTCTTTATCATTACACCTTCGGCAATGAAACTTATAAGTGACAGTATTCTAGTCTATGCTCTAGTTGAGTAAAGTACTTATGAAGGTATGTTGGAATGCTTTGTATTCCTCTGAAAGTAAATTTTGGCCTTGCAGTTTTGTGGACATGTTCATTGATGTTCAATGCATACTATATTATTGTACTATCATGTGATTTGGTGGTCTGAAAGTGCAATTTTCAAAGGATAGAGTAGTATAGTCGATTTCAGATGCTTAATTGTTCCACAAAACATATGCTTCTCTTCTTGCACCAACACTTAATCATTAGATACTTCAAAAAAAGGTTGAAGAGACATTGCACATAGAAAAAATTGTTCACATCTTGGTCCACATGATGTTTTTGGTTTCTCCTCGGTGGTGTAAAGATGAATAGTTGGAAACTTTAGTAGTATTGATGTTGATTGGGCCAATAGTCTTGTTTCCTTCATCTATGGTTGATCTAGATTAATTAATTTTTCTATGGAGGATACATGTTGTGATGTATTTGGGGATTATCATGTCGTGTGTTGATCTGCAACTCATTTTCTCTTCATAAATGCATGTGTGTGAAGCCAACCTATGTAGCATCACTCATTTCATTTTAAAGGTCATCTTGGAGTTGACTTGATTGGTGTTTCGATTTGTTGCAAAGGGTATTTATAGAAGACCAAAATTAATTGTGAAGTGTGTGTGTGATATTGTGTAGTATGTTGAATACGAAGAGTGTGAAGTCAATATGATGGAATAATTGTGCAAAAAAGGGACTACAACATCAACACATGTTAAATTGTCCTTTCATAGTAGTTCATGTTCATGTTCTCATTGTAATTTTTCATTTATCCTGCTATTAGGTAGTGGGCCTCTTTAGTAGGTCCTTGTATCTTACCCGAAGGTTGTGCACCTTAGCCTTCAAGTCCAAAGGTAATGAGCCTTAACACATTGTAATTTTTGTAAGCAGCGAGCTTCATATATTGTGGGTTGATTCTCACCATATTTTTTTACTTGATTAGGTTTTCCATGTGAAAATCTTGGCATCCTTGTGTGGTGCATATTTTTCATTTTTTCTCTTCTTTCAATTAATGTGATTTGATGTTTAAATTTGCAAATGGAATTGTTCAAGTCTTAGTATTTTATGATTCACCTCCCCCCCTCTCTTTTCATTTTGGTGTGTTCAAAAATTGGCATCAAATCCAAGTTCCTTTGAGAATCCTAACAATTGAGGTAGATCACGCACTTAAACACATGGGATCTGTAGTAATGATCAATGGTATATTTACTCTAGAATAAGATCTAGAGTTAATGGAACCTAAAGGTTGGGAAATCAATCCAAATGATTATGAGGTAGACTTTGAAGGAGAACTTTGGTTAGCTCTTGAAGATTTGGATGAAGTAAGAGCACTAAATCTAAAATATAAGGTCATGCTTGAAAAAACAAAGGAGATCACTACCAAATTGAAGGTAAAATCTGGAGGATCAAAAGAAGAAATTGGAAAATTGAAAGCTCAAATGGAAGAAAGTAAAGGATGTAAACTTAAAATCAAGGAGGAAAAATATGTGATCTCTAATTTTAAAGTTAAGGTTGAAGAAGGTGAGAGATTGAGGAATGCTTGAATATCAAGCTCAATGATAAAACTATTGAATGATCAAAACTTGAAGGAGAGGTTGTTTCCTTGAGAAAAGAATTAGAAAATGCTAAAGAAAAAATTGACAAAGGTTTAACATTGAAAGGAGATTCTAAAATTATTAATGAGTTGATCAACTATCAAAAGTGTTCAAAAGAAAAATCTGGTCTTGTTTTTGAAAAAGGGAAAACTCTTATAACTAGTGCATTTGCAAACTTATATGATAAATTTAAAGCAAAAAGAAAGTCTGATACAAAGGAGGAAAAATATTGCACTAAATATGATAAGAAGAATGCCTCTAGAGATGCAAATAGATAACATGATAGCAAGAAAGAAGGTAGATTCATTCCTATCCAGAACAAGAAGAAGAACTTTAGAAAGCCTGCTCCTACCAAGCACTCTCAATCTTTCAATGGTAATTGTTATTCTTCCAATAATATTGGTCATAAGGTTGTTGAATGTAGAAGCAAGATGAGTCAAAATTTATTTAGGAATCCAAGGTACAATTCTATGAACTCTCAACAATTTCATGGTCATTGCTATTCTTTCAATAAAATTGGTCATAAGGTTAATAAATGCAGAAGTAAAGTGATGAGGAGTAGTTTCAGGAATAATAATAATGGTATGAATTCTCAATATTTCTATGGTTACTACTACATAGGTAGCAAGTTTTGTCATAGGGATGTTGAATGCAAATCTAATGTGAAAAGAAGTAATTATACTCCATAAAATAGTACCATTTGTTACAATTGTAATAAATTGGGACATATTGCAAGGTTCTGCAAGGGAAAGAATGTAAGATCTTCTCCACAAAAGAAGACAAAAACTGTTTAGCAAAAGACATAAATGAACAAGATATGGAATAAGAAGGAAGAAAGTGAAATAAAAGATGAATAAATACATGTACCTGGTGTAGATGAATCCTTTGGTAACTAAAAGAAAGTATTGGATCAAAGGGAGTTGCAATTACAAATCTTTCCAAACCTCTATAAAGCATAAGATGTTAAAATATTCAGCATAATAGTTAATGGTGACATGGATATGTTTGGCCAATGATGCTGTGACATTTTCTCAAGGTTTCAAAGCAAATACTCTCTCTGTGTGTTATCTAAATGATCATGGGTCTTAGGATAGTAAAAATTTTCTTGAGTCAAGAGGAAATAAATGCATTTAATTTGGAGAAACCAAGGTTGGTGTGAAGCATACTTAATCCCTATTTGAACAAAATTGATTTCATTCAAAAGATATCAAGTATGCGTGAGAGCTAAGGAAGAGAAGAAGGTTTTTAGCCCTAGTGACAATATTCATAGGTATTTCTTAGTTCTACTTATAAAACCCTAAGATTTTTAGAAAGAGTTATAATGGAAACACCTATGGTTGTCAACATTGTGGAAGAAAAAATCATACAAATCAACTATGACTGACAAGGATGGAGCGTTCTCTTGTGCTATCAAATGTGTTGCATTCAAAAGATGTTTGCATCTATATTCACTCATAGCTAAATGATTCAAACCATTTGAAGTTGGAAATTTCATATATTGTCATCTCTTGGGTGATGATTTTCAGCTCAAGTTGGAGTATGCAAATGTAGAAGCAAAAGGTTTAGATGTGTGGAAGGGTTTCCCCAAATTTTTCTTTGAAGATGAATGGGTCATAATCATTTTGAGTCGGATCCATGAGAAATTTTTTTGCCTTGGTCAACCCTATATGATCACAAAGTATGCAATCAAAGATGTGACTGGGTTATGCTCCACTAGACCCATACCAACACTAAAGGCCATGAAGAATGATGAAGTTATGAAGCTTACTAGAGAAAAATTCAACAACAGAACCATAACTATGGATGAAATCACTGAGCTAGGGGTTCAGTATGCCATGATGGGAATTGCATACAAAGTTTACTACATAAATAGGGAAGGGTCTGCGACCACCACCGTTATCTACACTACTCATCAGATGGTGAAGGAAAGGATTATGATCTTTTTGAGCTCTTACAGTAGTAGTTGTTGGAAAATTTGCAGAGAAATAAGGATTCATGCTACAAGTTTTGGTATGATACTTTAATTATTTGCATTATGTTCTATTTCATGAAGGAATTTCCTGGTTTTAAGAATATGGTCTAGAGAAGGGATATTCCTATTGTACATTAGATTAGGGACCACATGTATAGATTTTTGGACACTAAACAATGTTTTGGGCGTTCTTCAAAACATTCCAAAATGAAATGTAGAAGAGGGATAGGATACCCTCACAAGTTGTGGAAAGATATAAGAATAATATCACCTTTATGGTGGATAAATACAATTGTTATATGAAGGCAATTGAACCAAGAATTTCATGGATAACAAAGTTTCCCTATGAGTTCTTCAAACCTGACTAGATTGCATATGCTATCATTTTTCTCAACAAACCTAGGGATCCCATTGTTGAAAGGTTTGGAATGTATGATGAGATAACCAACAAATTAATCAAGAATAATGTAGAGGAAAAGGTGAAGAAGATGGAAAACGTGGAGAAGATGGTGACAACATTGGAAAAGATGTTTGGCACTCCTGAGGGTTCTGCGAGAATATTACAAACCACTTCTATCACAATGTAGTCTCCATGTCCTCAGAAGAACAAGTAGTTCTATGATCTCTAACACTATTTCTCCTCCTCTGGACTTGCTCAAACACATCTTAGCAAAAGGAGAGTTGCTACTATAGTAACAATGCAAAAGAAGATGAAGAAACCAAGACCTAAGTAGCAAGAAAAAAGGGAAAAGATTAATCTTGTGAATGTGGATGATGATGAAGAGGATGAAGAAGAAGAAGTTCAATCTTTTGTCTTGAGAAGAAGAGATAAAATAACAAGACAAGGAGAAGAAGAAGAAATATCCTTACAAAAAAGGAAAGGAAAGGAGATTATTGAGGAGAAGAGTGAGAAGACTCCTTCAGTCATACATGACCCTTTGGATTTTGGTGCAATATTTAATGAAATTGTCAAATATGGCTTATTCAATGATATAATGGAGCTACATCTAAATGTTCCTCCAAAGGACAATAAGACAATTGAAGAAATAGTCATTGAATATATGTTGAAGAAAAACATTCCCTTTAGTGAAATTGTTGGCAAAGGTTCTGACAACCTATTTGAAGCTTTAAGGAAAAGAAGAGAATATTTCATTAAGACTGATGAGAAGCTGAAATTGCAAGCAATTGATAGGGTTGGGGTTCCTATTTCCTAAGAAGAAAAAGAGAAGACTATCCAAAGAAAAGCCAAAGAGATTTGCACCAAAAGAAGAATAGATCTACTGATGAGCATGGATGAAGATGTCAAAAGGAAGATTCAAAGTGAAACTAAAGACTCTACTAAGAAAATCATTGATGAGCTACAAAGTGAAGTTAATGTTGATTCACAAGTAACTTTGAAAATACATGACACTGATGTTGAAATGAATGTACTAGTGCCTCTGATAGAACAAGAAATTGATAATATGCTTCCTCCAAAAAATTCAAGTGAGCAAAACATATCTAGTCAACAGGAAGTACAAGGACCCTCCAAACTACAAGAAGAATAAGATGTCTTTGGCATGCATGATAAACATGTAGTCTCTCATATGGAGATAGAAAAATAAAAAGAGAAATAAGAGGAGAAAGAGATAGAAGAAAAGACAACCAATATTCTTGAAGAAATGAAGATGGTTGAGGTGACTTTTGAGGATCAAGTTCCTTTGGATGATATTATCCTATAGGATACACTTGATTTATCTATTAAATATATAGATTTATCAATTTTGGAGGGAAATGTGACAAATGGTGATGAGAAAGAGAAAAATGATAAGAAAAATGAGGAGACTACTCCTCTGAAAAATGTTGGTGCACAAGGTGCAAGCTCAATCAAGGTGAATTGAGTGTCACTACTTTGAGGAACACTAATTTTGGTAAAGAACATAATATTCTTCCTTCTGAGAATTCAAGAAATGATGAGTAGAAGAAAGAGGATGATCTTGAGAAATTTTAGGATGTTGCAGTGAAAATAGTTGAGAAGCAAGAGACTTCTATGGATATAGGTCAAGGTTCGTCATCATTAGATTCTTTTAAGGACATATTGACTTTGTAGATGTAGTTTCAACCTATGGTGAAACCCCAACTACTGTGAATTCCTACTGATGAGGGACAAGTTGACTTGTCAAAAATTTCTCCCCTTCATAAGTTAAAACATGGTGATATTTTGCATACTTCTACAAGGAAGGAGATTCTATAGGAACATATGAAGAAGACCGGTTTAATTGATGATGTAGTAAAAATCATTCAAGAGGGTTTACCTAAAGGTAAAAATTTATTCTTCCTTGTCTTCGAAACAAAAGATAAAACTTTTAATGAAATCTTTCAAAGATCATTCCTCTCACATGGAGTAAAAGGAAGAACAAGAGGCCTTAAGGAAGATTAATGACAAAAGAATGGCTAATGCATCTGATTGGTGTGCCAATGCACACACTAAATTTCAAGAGAACATGAAGATGTTTAAGGAATGTGTAGATGAAGTTACTGCCTTATATCAGTTTTGTTTGAAATGGCCAACTTCTACCAATATCATCAAAGATTAGATTGACTCCGTTGAGTCACAAATTACTCAATTGGCCAAGATATATGATTTGTCAAAGGATAAGGATGGAGAGAAGTCTTGTAGATATATGTGTGTTGTCATCAATGACAAAGGGAGAGATTGTTGGAAATATGTGTTGTCATTTTTCCACATAACATATGCTTCTCTTCTTGCATGAGCACATAGTTATTAGATACTTCAGAAGAAGGTTGAAGAGACATTGTGCATAAACTACATTTTTCACATCTTGGTCTACATGATGTTTTTGGTTTCTCCTCGATGGTGTAAAGATGAACAGTTTGTAGCTTTGGTAGTGTTGATGTTGATTAGGCCGACAATCTTGTTTCCTTCATCTATGGTTGATCATGATTAATTAATTTTTCTATGGAGGATGTGTTGTGATGTATTTGGGGCCTATTATGTCATGTGTTGATCTGCAACTCATTTTATCTTCATAAATGCATGTGTGTGAAGCCTACCTATGTAGTATCACTTGTTTCATTTTATAGGTCATCTTGGAGCCAACCTAATTGGTTTTTTATGTTGTTGCAGAGGGTATTTATATAAGAACAAAATTGGTTGTGAAGTGTGTGTGTGAGATCATGCAATATGTTGAATATGAAGTGTGTGAAGTTAGTAAGATGGAATAATTTTGCAATAAAGGGATTGCAACATCAACATATGTTAGATTCATCCTACATAGTAGTTCATGTTTATGTTTTCATTATAATTTTTCATGTATCCTGCTATCAAGCAGTGAGCTTTTTCAGCATGTCCTTGTATCTTTCCTTAAGGTTGTGTGCCTTATCCTGTAAGTCCAAAGGCAATGAGCCTTAACACTTTGTAATTTTTGTAGGTAGTGAGATTCATATATGTGGGTAAAATATCATTGTGGTTTTTCCTTCATTATGTTTTCTACCTAAAAATATTGGTGTCCTTGTGTGGTCCATGTTTTTCATTTTTCTCTTCTTTCAGTTAATGTGATTTGATGTTTACATCTACAAATGAAATTGTTTAATTTTTAGTATATGTCGATTCAGCCCACCCATCTTAGCATTTCAGTGTGTTCAACATTAGGTTCATGGGTGGAGAAGAAGAGAGACTACTCAAGGAAATTATGGATTTCTTAAGGCTAAAATATAGAGTCCCTAAGTTTGATGTGCAACATAATTGGGGAGATTGGTATCTCCACTCAAACATGGTGATAATTAGGATATATGGATGCCATGTGGGGCCACACATCTTACCAAAATATGTTCCTATGATATTTTCATACTTATAAATTATGTGACAGTTGGATGAAAGTTGACAAAGGCCAACTAAAGGGAAAAAAGAAAGGATATTCCTTTCCTTTTACTATAGTGTTCTCTAACTTTACCATAACTAGGGAGGGCCTATAGTTGATATACCCTATACTCCAATTTTACATGATGGGCCATGAGGTTGTTAGGACTTTTGACCTTCAAGGTTTTATCAATTAGGTAAGGTTGAGCATCCAGAGATCTGTATTTCCTCATTAGGTGTTGTTTGAAGAGGATGTAATAAGGAATTGCTTGACTAAGAAGGAACTAAATGAAAGAAGAATAAAATGTGTTTCTATCAAGAAAGCGGAAGAAAAAAGATCAAATAAGAATGCTAACTACCCTTGATAATTTATAGAAATAAAAAATCCCATTGCAAGAATACAAAGAATGTTGGAATCTAGTGTTGACACATTGGTTGGAAAGGCCCCTGCAATTGAATAAAGGCCAACCTACCAACCACTTGTCAGCCCATCAATATGTCTATGCAATAAGAGGTAAGGGGCCAACAATGTTAGAATATTCTAATCAAGAGAATCCACCTATGAATACTACCTCCCAAGAGAAACCTCAAAAAAAGAGAAATCTAGATCAACCATCTTTGGTTGACTATTCCTTGGGTATTGATGAGGATGAGGAAACAAAGGTGGTTGGGGAAAAAAAACTCACTAAGGAAGAGGTGTATCAATAAATTTTCTCATCACCAAGAGTAAATTTTGTTGGTATACCACAAAATAGAATGTGCATAAATTTGGGAGGCGGTAGGGATGAGGTTGATGATATAAGAGCCCTAGCATGCACACAATTCATCTTTGATGATGATTTTTTTAAGTCCAATGGATTTAAGGAATTTATGTTGAGGATTAGAAGAGAAGAGTTTTAGGAAAAAATCAACAAGGCTAAGGGAGAGGTCCACCCCACACAATATGAGCACTTTGTAGGTGTTGAGATAAATTGACTTTGATTTCAAGAATATCACACCAAAGCAAGGGAGGAAATTGGTGAGAGAAAGTAGGTTGCTTTTTCTACTTGAGTGGGACATTTCATTAGCCATAGCCCTAGACACTATAAGGAAGAAAAATGAAGTATTCTATGATGATGAAAAGGCTAAAAGGACATACTTTGGATCTAGTTTTAATCCAAAGTGGAAATCCTTAACAATGTGGGCAATGGCGCCAAATACAAATAAGCCACAAGTTGCATAAAAAACTTAAGAGATAACATGGAGTTTAATTGTTAAAAGATTATCAATTAACACTACAGCCCCTCAAGCAACCTCTTTGGTTGTTCATACAACCATGTTTAGTGAAGAAACTACCAAGAAATTGTAAGAAGACTATGACACGTTGCTTGCAAATCATGTTAAGCTCATTGCAGAGTACAACAAGATGAATATCCAAGAGCCAACACCATCATCATCACCATCAAGCACTATATTGGAAAACCTATGCTCAAAGTTTTCAAAAAAAATTAATGTAAGAAAAGGAGGCCATGATTTCTAAAGTTAAGAAATTGGAAGAATAGTTGAGAAAGGCCCAAGAAGAGAAGGAGAAAAGAATAAGTGACATGGTGGATGATGTAATTAGATACAGGTTATCCAAAATTATTGGTAAGCTAGAAGACTCTCTAATGGCTTATTCCACTTTCAAGGATGTTCATGCCAAAATCATGAAGGATCAAGAAGATCTCAAGAAGTTAATGAATAAGTGGGTTCCTAGGATTGCAATTTTGTAAGGGATATATAA
Source organism: Sequoia sempervirens (assembly GCA_007258455.2). Classification (NCBI taxonomy): domain Eukaryota; kingdom Viridiplantae; phylum Streptophyta; class Pinopsida; order Cupressales; family Cupressaceae; genus Sequoia; species Sequoia sempervirens. The sequence goes on along the minus strand of VDFB02000003.1, from coordinate 744,394,241 downwards.
GGGTGCAAGATTTGATCCCAATATGCTAGCTAGCATTGTACCAACTTGGAAAATGGAAAAATAGTTGGGGGAAGTTCAAGCATACATGGTGAAGCCAAAACATCAAGTAAAGGCTATATTCTAATCATTTGAATGCATTGAGATGAAGTTCATGCCTAGCATTCTAAATGAAAATGGAGAGTTGAAGTCTTTAGATCAATGGAAGGAAGGTTTCGATACAATGGTTCCCATGCTTGCTGCACTCATTTATGAAAATAATGATGTGAATAAAAACCTATTGAATTCTACTCTAGATAAATTGTTTTGATTATAAGGGAAAAATAGGTTTTGAAGGGACCCGAAACCCTTTACAACAAAAGATACAAAATGTTGTAAGAACTTAGGATATTCAATATACCACCAGCAACAACCCAACAACCAAACAACACAACCGGTTAGGTGCTTCACTAAAATTAAGACAAATCACTACCAACAACACCCATCAGCGATAAAATAGCAAAACAACCTAAAAGAAACCTACACCTAGTAGGAAACAAAAAGCAAAAAATAAAAAGACTAGGCACTAGTTCAAGCCAATCAGAGTGTTGGCCACCTCAATCTACTAGTTTCTATGCCTCTCGACCATATCCACTACCTCAGATCTATGAAGAGGAATGAACCAGCTTTCCAACGCTGCAAGAATGGCAAAAAACAGATAAGCGAGTCAAAAGATATGTCTCTCAGAGTGAAAACAACATCTAACTTCCGAGGCTAAAAAATACATCAAAAATGAAAAACCAAAAAATCACACCTACACCATTGCGAAGAGCTCAAAACTAGCTTTTCGATGATATCTCGTTTGCAAAAAAATGACGTGGTATGCAATAGTTATGGTTGATTTCGTGAAAGTGCTCTAAATCTACCCAAGAAGCCTTCAATAAGCCCTTAGGGGCTAAAACAATTAGGCCCTTGGTTGCCTGGGTGGACTAGGGGGATGGTGGCCTAGGGGCTTCAGCGGGGACCCTAGTCACCCACATGATCGAGGCTGGGGCTAAAAATCTGACGGATGGCTAGACTGGGAGCTCGATCGCCCATAAGACCTCGTGCTTGGTCACAGGGGTTGAAGGAAGCTGATAAAGCAATGTTGTGCTGGTGGTGGGCGGAAAGCCGTTGGTGGTAGATCAGCGGCCTGCAACCGCTTGGTGGCGCAGGAGCGACACATCTCTTTTATATTGGCAACGTAATAACTTTTCCAAATTTTTTATTTTTAAAATATTTTTAAAAAATTTTTCTCGATTTTTGAGCCTCAAAAAAGTGCCTTGGGGTTGTACGGTCCTTGGGAAAATTTTTTTTGCCTCCCTAGTCAACAATGTCTAAAATGGACAAATTCTATATGGAAATAGGGGTTTTTGAGTGCCGTGCACTCAATGGTGAGGTCCATTTGAGTCCAAAATGCTCCAAAAATAAGGCAACCCCTAGATCTCTCAGAAAAATCACCAAACTTGAAACCCTCATAGATTTCTTCAACGATGACCAAAATTTGTAAAATAAAAGCCAATCCTGACTTTTTCCAGGGCTCTAAATCCAATGGTGAAGCCTGATTTGATCCAAGATGCTGCATAGATGAAATCAAGGCATGAAACCCTCGAGGAATCCTAAATGAACTCAACAAAGATTTTCTCCAAAAAAATAAGAAGGGGTTGTATATCATGGCTTTGATACCATGTTAGAAACCAAGATCAGACATGCAAACCAAAAAACCTTCCACAAAAGAGAAAATTAGAAAAAGAAAATCTATTGCAAAAAGATGTGCAAAATATTATTATTCAGGAATTCATAATTACATGAGATGATTTTCTTTATAAAAGAAAAGTATGCATAACCCTAATCTTATCTTGAGCAACAAGATAGCTCAACAAGATAAGGATGAGAATAATTAACCTAGGAATTAAAATATTACCTAAGTAAAGTTATGCAAGTGTAATTAATTATTTAATTAAACTAACACCTCAATCTGCTGGTTCCTATGCCTCTCGACCATATCCAACAAATCCTTCTCAACATCAAATAATTTCTTCCAATCAACCAACCCTTTGCTAGCAAGACCTTTGTCATCATCCTTAGTAGCTTTTTTACCCTTGCCCTTGGCCGTGTGCTCTTTTTCCATAAGCTCAGAGAAGTAAACCTGATCCTCCGTGAGCTCACTTATTTTCTTGAAAAGGACTTCCAAGGAGTCTACATTGTTCTTCATAGAGATATGGCATGCCTGCATTAATTTTTTGATATCTTTATTTATACCTAAAACCTTGGCTTACAGAGCCATCAATATTTCATCACATAGAGACATAAAGTCATGATAGGAACCTTCAAGGTCCACTATTCTATCAGTAAGAATTTTTGGCACTGAACCCTTCAGAACATTCTTCATATTTTCCTTCAAACCTCTGATTTTAATATTAATCTTATTGAACTCCTACATAGTCCATTTGGCTAATTTAAAGGTACCAGTGGCCCCAACTCTAGCCATATCCAGTAAATCATACGTGGAGGTAGCATCATCATCAAGGTAAGAAAAGTCCTTGGAAAGAGGATTTACCTTCAAGGGCTCTTGTTTGGCTTTTTTCTTTTCTGTATCCTCCTCATCTAGACCTCTAATCTCCTTGTCCTGCTCCTCCTTGGGCAAGTCCTACATGGGAGAATCCTCAATGGCCATCGTCTTATCACCAGAAACCTTATCCTCACCAGCCACATTGGGATCCTTAGTTGGAACCTCTAATGCCTCATTCTTCAAGTTAGCAATACGCTTTAAAAACCTCCTCAATTTATCAACCAAACCCATAGCATTATCCTATGTCCCCACCTCAAGACCACCACCAACAACATATTTACCAATAGCCACCTCCACTGACTTGGGAGAAGAATTTCCCGACCCCACCTTCGTGTCCTCACTCTTAGAAAGGGCCAGCCACTTAGCAGTCTTGTTGCACTTAGCACCAACCACCTTCCTCTTCTTTGAAGACATAGTTGCAACCACAAGAGAAGCATCCTCCTTATCTTCATTCCATTCCTCCTCCTCATCCGAAGGGGACTCCGAACCCGACGACCCAAACATATCACTTAAACATTTTTCCTTTCCCTTGATGGCCAGAGTAGGGATAAGAGTCTTGAAACCTCAAAAGACGATAATAGAAAGAAAGGGAATGAAATGAACAAACCATGTCTAAAATGGTTGAGGAAAGTAAAATGGTGACCAAGAATAGCCCTAAACCTCCCTTCTAGAGTCATGTAATGCATCAATACCTCAACAACACTCGCCTAGATTTTCTTGAGGGAAATTCTCTCATAGCCCCATCTCTCCAATTTGATTAATTGCTTACACTCATCATCTTTAAAAAACTGGACCATTGCCTCCTCATTACTCTTTTTATCCTTGAAGAACTTCCAGCTCACAGTCGGAAACCCAGTAATAGTGGCAACCAAATCCTCATTAACCTCCACTTCCATACCTTTAACCTTGAGCTTATGATTATGCTAGAAAGAAACAAATTGTACCTCGATGCGTTAGGGTCATGCCTGTGCAATCTCTCCAAAAATGGAGTAAAATTACCATGGTACAAAATATTCTAGAGCTTCTTTTTTTTTTTTTCCGAATGTCACCACATGAATGTGGCTTGATTCATCTCCTGTCACCACCCATGGTCACCAACAAAAGACTCACAAAACCCTTGTGAAAAACACTCAACTGAAGACTAGAGAGCAACAAAACACCCACAAAGCATGCAGAATGAAGGAAGGTATTAGACCATAAACACCACATCACCTCACCCCACGCCATCATTTCTTAATAAACTCCTAGCTTTCTTGGGAAGGATCGATCCCTCCTCCCACGAACGAAATTCATTTAAGCTGACAACCTAATTTGCAAAAAAAAATCCAATGAGTTTCCTTCTCGGTAAACATGAGAGATGCGGGTCTCATCACAAGATTGCAACATGATTATTGTATCCTTAATGAGCTGGTCGACATTTCAACTCGGAGGATGAGTTCCATGCAGATAATTTATTATGTTCATGGAGTCGCCTTCCACCCATAATTTGGAGTATCCTTTATTGATAGCATATCTAACACTTATGAACGCAACCTCCACCTCCACGCAATGATTGGTCTAAGTTCCCAATGGGAGTGTCACCACACCAAGGAGCATGCCAATATAATTTCTTAAGACCCCCCACAACTTATAGACCCAGGATTCCCCTTTGCTGCCCCATCAAAGTTAACTTTAACCCAACTAAAAGGAGGAGGCTTCCATCTAGTGTTCAATCTAGCAACTGAACTTGACTTAGGATTCACAATAGGAATTGAATTAATCTTCTAGTTAGAAGTCATCATAAGCTCATAACCAGCAAGGAAAATAGAAGGGACACACTGAGCAAAATCATAATGAATGAAAGCAAAATTCTCCAAAATGGCCCATCGGATCTTGATAAAAAGACTATCAATCTTGAGCTTAGACTCCTGAAATATCCTATTATTTCTTTCTTTCCATAATCCTCAAGAAATATGTGGGGCCATAAGATCCCACAACCACCAAAAAATAGGAGAGGAAGAATGGCAAGTCTATTGATCAAAAAACTTAGCAAGAGAATCTAGAAAGACCCAACCAATATCCCAGAGTCTGAGAAATTTACTCCAAAGAGAAAAAGAGTAATCACAATCAAGGAGAATATGGAACAAATTTTCACCATCAGTTTCAAAAAGGACACATCTATTAGGAATCGCAAACCCCCTCTTACAAAGGTTGTCTTGTGTTAGAACTTTCCCTTGCATAAGCAACCAAAAGAAAACATCCACTTTGGGAATCAACTTTCCATTCCACAACCTCCCCAAAAAAGGAAGAGATGGGGGCACTTCCAAAGAACTTATGAGAGTAGAAGCCACACAAAAATTGCCACTAGAACAAGGTGCCCAAATGACTATATCCGATCTAGGAAAGAGGGGATCCAAACCTTACACAAGAAATCCTTCAGAACCTTCAAAGATGGGTCCCATAACTCAAAATTCTTCCACTCCCCATCTAAAAAATAATCAGCCACCTTGGCCCCAAATAATATTTTACACAAGGGGACAATAGGGGGCACCCAAGGAAGACAAATAAGAGGGCAAACCCCACACCAAACATCTTCCCAGAAAAGAATACTTGTACCATCACCCAACAACCACTTAACACCTCTAGCAATCAAGTCCTTGCACAACATGATATTCCTCCAAAAACACAAACTAGAAGGAATTTCCTTTGAAGACAACATGTTCCAAGGTCTCTCCAAACCATACAGATATTTGTTACCCACCACGGGGTCCCACCCAACATCCCCATTCAGGAGCCTCCGCACATTTTTCAACAAAAGAGCCTTATTAAAATATTTTAGATTTCTAATACCTAGACCTCTCCATTTCTTCGGTCTACACACCAACTCCCATACCACAAGGGGAATTCTATCTTTACTCTCAACCCCTGACCAAAGGAACCTTCTCATAATCTACTCCATTTTATCTTCAAATTTTATAGGAAACCTGAAGAGATTCATAACGTACAAGGGAAGGTTTTGGAGAGTGGATGAAATAAGCTAAATTTTACTTGCCTAGATGAGGAGCGCACCTTTCCAACCTACTAACTTCCGGCTGAATTTCTACAGCAAACCCAACCAAAAGGAGTCTAAAATCTTGGCGATACACAAAGGGAGCCCAAGATAAGAAGACAAGAACTCACCTCTATTGCAAGATAGGATTCTAGCAAGCTTAAGTCACAGAGATTCAGGAGTGTTGAGGAAGAAAATATGACTCTTAGGAAGGTTGATCTTCTGACCAGAAGCCTTCTCCTAGTCAGCCAATAGTCATTTAACAACTCTAACTTCCTTAACAAAAGAAATATCCATCATAATAGTGTCATCAACGAATTGCTGGTGAGTAATCATATCACATTTGGATGAAAGCGAAAAACCCCTCAGAACCTCGGCCTGAAGCACCTTCTGTATATTACTACCCAAAGCCTCCACTATCGGGATGAAAAGAAGTGCCGAGATATGGTCTCCCTACCTCAGCCCATGCGAACTTCAAAAGAAAGGAAATGGAGAGCCATTCACCAGGACAACAAATGAGGGAGAAGAGATGAGTTGCTCAACAAGTTGGAGAAATTTCTTGCAAAAACCAAACTAGTCCAAGACATTTAAGAGAAATCTCCAGCTCACTCTATCATAAGCTTTGATTAGGTTTAACTTCAAGAAGAAACCTAGATTTTTAGAAACATTAATGGAATGAGCAAGCTCATGAACCGTAATGATAAAATCAAGGATTTGATGACCCTTGAAAAAACCAAAATGGTGCTTAGAAATCAGATTTGGCAAGCATTTTTGCAATCTAGTAGCAAGCACTTTTGAGAGAATTTTATAAATATTACAAAGGCTGATCAAGTGAAACTCACTAAAACTCTTTGCATCGGAAGATTTGGGAATCAAAACAATGAAAGTCGCATTAAGATTTTTGAGGAGACTTCTGGAGCCAAAGAAATCCTTAGTAGCATTAATCACATCCTCAGAAGCAATCTCCCAACATGACTAGAAGAATAGAAAAGGAAATCTGTCAGGGCTAGGGGCTTTGTTACCTTCAAAAGAGAAAACCACATCTTTGACTTCCGAGGCTGAAGGAATAGTCGTCAACTCCTTATTCAAATTCTCCGTCACAACTTTAGGAATAACTTCCAGAGAAGCATCCACACTCCTTTGATCCCAAACCATATCACCCATTAGGAAATGTTCAAAGAACCTAGTAGTTGCTCTTCTAATAGCATCCTCATCTTCCAATAACAACCCATCAGTTCTAATTGAGGAAATTCTATTTGACAACTTATGCCTAAGAGCAGTGAGATGAAAGAACTTATAATTATGGTCCCCAGACTTCAAACATATAGCCCGAGACCTTTGCCTCCATAAGTATTCCTCTTTGGTAACAATATCATGCAATCACACGAGAAAACTATCTTCCAATAATTGTAGATCCTCCAATAAACCCTTCGATTGGATGACGTGTTGGACCTCATCCAACTTCTTAAGAACATAACTTTTAGAATCAAAGATGTGACCAAATGACTCTTTGTTCCATTTTATGAGATTCCTCTTAACAAAATTTAGCTTCTTGGCAACTCTGAACATCACACATCCATCAATGTTAACTTGCCACCATTTTCTGATACAATCCATGAAATGAGGATCTCTTAACCACATTGCTTCAAACCTGAAAGGAAATCTCTTCTTACTCCCAAGCCTATCAACAAAAAAAGAGATAGGGAAGTGATCTGACCCACATCTCATAATAGAAGACAAGGAACAAGCAAATTCCACAAACCAGAAAGCAAAGGTTAAAGCTCTATCTAATCTAACTTGAATATTATCCATACCAACACACCGATTGGACCAAGTAAAGCTAGATCCTGAAAGCTTAACATCAACAAGAGCATTGTCATCAATAAACATTCTTAGATCAAACCTGCTCTCATTATCATACAAAGGAGTATTAAAATATCCCATTACAAGCCAGGGGAGATCCAAAAAGTTCACCCTAAGACTTCCAAGGTCATCCCAAAGCTTTTTCTTGGATCTCTTTAGGTTAGGAGTGTACACATTAGAGATAACCCAAGAATTAGAATCCTTGAGCCAAAAAAACTTAGTCTCAACATGGTTGAAACCATCAGCGATCGAAACACCTCTCAATAGCTTAGCATTCCAAAAAGTGGCCACACCACCTGAAGCTCCTTCAAAGCTAACTCCATGAAACCTACAATCTTTATAGAACATATTCTTTAAAGCTTCCAACTTATCAATCTACATTTTTGTCTCTTGGATTAACAAGATGTTCGACTAATGATCTGAGACAAGATTGTTCATGAGGTCCTATTTATGCAAGTTATTCAACCCCCTAATATTCCATGAAATGATCTTCATTTGGAAGAAGAGGGGGTGCTCTTAGAGCACAAATCAAAGAGGGTTTTCTGGACCCCTCAACAATATCCCTCTTGCACTCCCTCTCCCTACTCTTTTGCAGGGTAGGTCTGCCTTGGCCCCTTGACTTAGACCCACAATTCGCCTTCTGCCTTCTCATGGTGACGCCTTTGTGAGGCTGAGCGGGGGGGGGGGGGGAGAGAAGAAGATTTCTTCTTCTAACCATGCACCTAGGTAAAACCATCTTCATCTTTTCTCACAGAACTAGATAGTCCTAGATGCAAAGTACATTGAGGATATCGACAAGGTTGCAAAATTGCTTTCCTTGTAGTGGCTGTCAGAAAGATATTATGTGGAATGGGATGAGAATTATAATAAATTATAGTGTACACTTTCATTTATATTTTTTCATTAGTAGTCCAATGCAACTTACCCAACTCAACTAATGACAAAATATTTTGGAATATCTAGCAAATACTTCAAGTATTCAAATAGTTTTAGTTTTTTATGTCTTTTGTGGTATATTCAACATCTTCTTCAATGGTCTCCAATGGTTCCAAGGACATCTTCTATTCAGCTTCAACTTCTTTGATGGATAGTAAAGTGAAATTATATATTGTAATGTGCTCAGTCCCAATTATAACTGAATATAAAAGGAAAGAGTGAAATGTAAATGTAAAAGAGTCACATGAGTCATGTGACTACATTTGAGAGCTTGCATGCTCACTTTTCTATTTAAGGGACTCTTTTTTCTTGGAGAAGGGCCCAAATCTAGGTTTTGTAATTTTAGACAAGTAGGTTAGTCTTTTTGGTAGTCTTTTGAAGTCTAGAGTATAGATAACTACAAATTTCTTAGTATAATTTAGCATAAAATTCAATATATGGCTCAAATGAAATATATGCCATGTAGTTGTTGTTTCCTTTCAATGTACTTGATTCAATACTTTTTGGATCAATACAAATCAAGGATTGTACATATTTTTGTTACACATTTTCTATGATAGAGTTTTAATTGAGGCTTTTATTCAAGTAATAGATTAAATATGATTTTAGTTAAATATTGAGAATATTGTTGTTATTTTAAGGATTTACAAGTAGAACAACAATGTGACAAATGAGCGGTCATATTATTGTAAGGCAATAATATCTTTAGTACCATTGAATTTGTATTTAGGCTATTGTTAGTATAAGTTAATTTTTTCATTTACTCTATGTATGGATAAGGAATCGGTCTAGATTACTTCTTGTTCAACCCCAAAAGGAATAAATCCAAAATTGAAAACAAATTTTACATTATGTAATTTTTCTATTTGTATTTTCACACTTATCTCATAAAGTCTCAAAGGATTTTAAATATAACAAGTTACATTTATATAATCCTCATCTAATTGTGCAAAAAAAAAAATTGTTGTTGCATCATTTGTATCTTGTAGTATCATGAAATGGTGCTTAGAAGGGAAATCCGCCTAGGTTTTGTAGAGCCTAAAGTGTAGAGAGAAGTTGGCCACGAACCTAAGAGTCTTAAGCATTAGAAACAACTTATCTATAGAGACAACCAAATAATCAGTTGGAATTAAAAACAAACCAATAGGTTGAAAAGATTCATATAACTATTGAGTGTAATAATGTAAGTGTGTTGAAGATCATGGATTGATTGTTGTGTTGAAGACTTTGGCTCTTCTTCATGTCTCATTATTAATATGATATCAAAGTAGGTATTCTAGACCTTTTTGTTCACCTTCCATTCACTTGTACTTCTTTACCCAAAGTGGTTCATACAATGGTGATGTAGAGATGACTACATGTGATAGCCATTATTTTTCCAATCTACCATTCTTACATTTTGTTGACAGTGATCCAATATAGACCATGTGTAAATTTGTGACATTCATCACCCATCCAAATTTCCTTTTCTGTCCATTTCTTTGTTCCATCATTTTCTCTAGATTTTGATCATGTTCATATTATAAGTAAAAAAAATAAAAATATGTATATTTAGTTTTGAATTTTAGTTGAAAAGCATCTTGATGTTCCCAGGAGAAAAAAAAAATGTAGAGAAAGGGTTTGAGTTTCTCTTTAAAGGAATTTGCTTACCCTAGATCATAGTTTGTGAGATTGGCAAAGAGTTTCGTGAGTTTATTTTATATAGTCATCAACATTTATTCATTACAAACTTTGTTGGCTTGTATACATTGGGTTTGTTTGGTAGAAATATAATCTGCAATGGCATTGAAAGACTCCAAAACCTTCGCTGAGATCTTCTTTGGATCCTCTAATCCCATAAGAAGAATGAGAGGAAAGTGATCTGCCATCATTCAAGAGCAATCATTTGGAACGATTGTGATTGTGAATGGAGATAAAGGGCGAATTCAATCGAAACAATTAGTTCACTATTTTCTAAATATTTATATGGTTATCAAACTTGGAATGATCTATTTTTAGAATGGTCAATTGAGAGGTTACAAAAATAGTATGGTTTGAGGCTTGTGAAGAGAATAAAGGATCAATGCGAATGCCTACAACATTGTGTGGAGAAGTTGATCTTAAACATACATATGCATGATTATGCCATTCAAGGATGCTTCATTTGGATAGTTGTAAAGTTTGGTATATTGGCTTCTTCAATGGAAGGTTTTCTCATCTTATAGCCAACTATAGTTGGACAATTTCTATCTAAATCAATTTCATTATCACAACATCCAAGGCCATTGTTATTAGAAAATAGTGATGATATGCAAGATCTAAAGCTAGCAAAATATATGAAATAGTTTGATCATTGTGATGAGTTTTGATTCTATTTTCAATAGAATAGTTGTATTAATTTATTTGTTAATTGGATCAAGCAAAATTTAAGCATATGATAGTTATTTTTGGGAATTTCCCTATTATATAATGAGGGTGAGGCAAGTCATCAACGTAGTATACAAGTTTGTTATACAAAAATGGATCAATCATAATTTAAGTGCATAATAGTTATTTTTGGGATTTTTCCTACTATATAATGAGGGTGAGGCAAGCCAACAAGGTAGCATACACATTTTCTATACGAAAAATGGATCAAGCATAATTTAAGTGCACCATAATTATTTTTGGGAATTTTCCTATTATATAATGAGGGTGATGCAAGCCACCAAGGTAGTATACAAGTTTTCTATCAATGTTGACTACTCATAATTGATAAATGGTCCACCATTTGACTACTATCAAAATGTTGAGTAACTTTTAGTAATGATGGGTTGACCATACAAATCTTATTGACAAAATAAAAGACAAAGGTGACAATTGATCAAAGTCAACTATTGATGCAATGCCAATATAAAAGTTCTTGTATCAGCACTAAAGGCAAGTGTTAAGAATTAGTTCTTAACATACGTTATTAAATAATAAATAAATAATGTAAGTGATTATGTAATAATCACCTTAGTTAGTACAAATTAGTTATTAGTTATATACATGTTAGTTGATAGGAAAGTAGTTTGGGTAGTTGGTATGTTGAAAGGCTTTAAAAGATCATTGAATGTAATAATGTAATTGTGTCAAAAATTGTGGATTGATTGTTGTGTTGGAGCCTTGGGTTCTTCTTCATGTCTCATTTTTAATAACATGAAGGATAATCCATAGAGGTGAAAAAAAAACTATTATGAGATGGAGCATGCTCTCTAAGTACAACATCACATGAACCAAGATCCTTGGATGTATAAACTGAATATAGGTCTAAAGTAGTAGCTAAGTATATCACAAGCCACACAAGAGGTATTTTCATAAAGCATAGTGATATAAGAAATAATCTTATTAAAGAAGGGGAAAATTTATCCATGAGAAAGATCTAAAAATGAAATTGCATAAGGGAAGGTAGGTGGGGGTAAGGATGAAAGAGACAATAAACAATAATAGTCCAAATTTTAATCAAGATAAAGTGAAAGAAAGCAAAGATGTAGAAAATATTTTTAACATTAAGGTGTGACAAGAGGTATTTACATAAAGTAAATGATCATATTGTTGCAAGGAAATAAAAATAAAAGCAGTATATTACAACATAGTAGTTTACACAGGGAAAAACCTTTTAGGAGAAAACCATGTACTACAAAACAACTCAATGTATTATTCAACAATCAATTGTTACAATACACTTGCAAAGTATGAACCTTTATAAGATATCTAGAGAAATTCCGGTAGCATAATTGTACATACAAAATTCACTCTAAAATCTCCTTCTCAAGCATCTACTAAATAGGAGAAGTAATACATGAAACCATCAAATGGTAATTAAGAAACTATGAACTAAAGCCACCAAAAATACGGTGTCCAAATCCTTAGTTAAAATTCAAAGGCCAAATCCCAAGATAAGTCAACAAGCTAAATATAACACATTCCTTACACTTGTCATAAGTTCATAATGCACTCACCAACTTGGGAGCTCTATTTTGTCTCCATTATCTCCATTCAAAGTTGCCTTATGAAATGTTACAATGTCCATTCTAAGTTGGTCAACAATTGTAATTATTTCTTAGAACTATCTTATGCATCATAGATAGTCTTATTTTTTATGCTGACAACCTAACTTTTAGAAGCCATAACCTTAGATTTTAGAAGCCAATTGAGTCCATTTTTTAAATTGAAGGTATTGAAAAGCTCCATGTCACCATAACTAGCTTACTTTGTTCAAATCCTATTTTAATATTTTTTGACGCTAGAATTGACCTTTATAGCCTACAAATTATATTTTTATCTTTTATGCCCCCCAAATTACATTTTTGTGTTCTTAACATTAAGATGCAAGGCTGAGACATGTTTTCTAACATAAAATAATGAAACGTAAATGAGACAAAACCTTAAACAAATATGATTTATAGTGTATGCAATCAAGTTTGAAAATAATAAAGAATTATAAACTCTAAGATTAAAACCGTAGGTCATGTAGGAATGTCAAGGTCACCAAAAATGCAAAGGTAAATTTAAACACTTTACATTAAATCTTTAGACTAATTAATTTTTAAAATAAATAGATGAGCCATTAACCTAGATAAATTAATTGGGACTGACCATAAAATTAATGTGAATGTGATTGTACAATATACAGAAATAATTTTGCTCTAATGAAAAACTCAACTTAATATAACTATGTAACCTAATAACTCTTAAATTTGATTTGATTTAGTAAAATGTGAACTGTTGAAATTTTCTAAGCCTACTTTTTTATGTTTGAATGTGTACAAAGACTTCAGCATTTAAGACCACCTTTTGATAATTTACTGACAAGTATGTACATATAATATTTTAAGACCACCTTTTGATAATTTACTGACAAGTATGTATATATAATATTTATATTGCATAGGCCCACACTTGACCAAATTTATAAATTAATAAATACAGTCAAATATGCATCGAGAATCGATATTGCCCACAGTTTTCACCATTACAGCTCATGCCCGAATCAAATCTTCCATAGAATTAAGATTAAAATGTTAAGTATTATGCTCATAAGTTAGGAATGAGAGTGTAATTACTGCAAGTCCAATTGTAATTATTGGAATTCCAAACGGATCTGCTTTCATCTTTTCCTTGGCCTTAAAAGACCCAGGAAAATTATATTGACCGGTAAAGTCTTATTCATCTTCCCAGACAGGCTTATCAATTACTCCCCATTTATATGGATTCGTTAATAAAATTATATGGGAACTCTGTAAACAGGTAGAAAAATCAAGTGTAATTACTGTGAGTCCAATGGCAATTATTGCTCTTCCAAACGGATTTCACCTTTTCTTCAAATGTAGAACACCCAAGAAGATGGATGGGTAGAGACTTTTCCTGTAGAGGCAAATATTCAACAGTCAGTCTTCTCTATTTCTGTGTATAAATACAAGTGTCCAAATGGATCATTGTATAGAGATGACAAATGTTAATACATTTGGTAAAGTTTGGGTCGTTCATAAAAGGAATGAGGGATGGTGGGAGAATTCAGATCAAGAGATGGAGTTATATACATCTCTGTTTAGTTTTCCCACCACCTCTCATGCTTTTTATGGAAAACCTACAGATTTCTTCTTTATTGTCTTTCTCATTAAGTATAGAGAGATCATAACTGTTTAGATATATTTAGTAAAGTTTGGTCGACCATAAAAGGAATGGGGGGTGGTGGGAGAACTGAAATCAAGAGATGGAATTATATACATTTCTGGTTAGTTTTCCCACCACCTCTCATGCCCTTTATGACAAACCTACAGAATTCCTTTTTATTGTCTTTTCCGTTAAGTAAATCTCATAAAAGTGGTATTTCAGTGTGCTTTGTTGCTGCCCTTATTGATTGTAGTAAGTTCGACAAAAATTTGAAATGGGTTATGATTGCTAACATACCACTCAAACACCCACTGTAAATTCTGCATATCTGTATTGGAATGTTTATTTCTAACTAGTATAAATATAGAATGTAAGAGCTTTTTGCTTTTGATTTACAGGTTAAAACCAAGGCTAACATGGTTAAAGAAGTATGATAATGTTTGGATCAGTTGAGACAGTCCCTCACTTCTCCCATGGTAAAGGAAGATAGATTTTATTGGACTTCCATTAGATGCTTCTAAGTGGCTGTGTAATGGCTGGATCAGCTACTTAGAATGTGGTGATTTGTCTTATACAGTTATGACAGAAGCTGCCTTCTCTTAACCTTTGGATCTGCCCAGGAAACCCTTAAAAAGCTGCTTGTGGTTCTTATATATCTTGATTGAATATAAAATTATCTCATGAAAGCTTCTTGTGGTTACATGAAGCTTCTTGTGGTTATATATATTTTGATTGAATTTAAAATTATCACACAGTTTCATGTATTTTATATATTATTAAATTGTGTATCACTGTTATATTTTGATAACCAAATTTTTATCAAATTTAATTTTATCAGTGTTTTTTATAAACACTTGTAATTATGACTTTGTTTACGAAATTCTAACATCTTCTTGATGATGAACCACATTATGTGGTTCGAAACGTCATTCAAGATAGCATACACAGTTAAATCCAGAAATATTTGCTACTATCTTCCATGAACTCAATCTTACCAGTTTACTTGCGCAAACACTTACAATTATGACTTTGTTTATGAAATTCTAACATTCTTTAAAATTTTAAAATCAGACAAATAAACAAGATATACAGATCTTATTTTAAATATAAATATTTTTAAAAATAACAATATAATTTTGATGTATTTTTATATTATTATATTGAGAGATATTTTAAAAGTTTCATATCTTGACTGTATACATAAAACTAAAACACAGTCTGAACACAAGCTTCTTCCAAGGAGACTGAAAGTAAACACAGCCAAATGTAAACCTAAATACTAGGCCTTCGTGTGAACTCTGGTAATGTATTGACGGTCAAATCAAACATTTTGACCGTTGACCGAGTCTAAATTGCAATCTCGTCTTTCTAGTCTAAAGAATTGACCTGCACGTGAAGAGGCTTGAGAGTTCAGTTACAACCGTACCCTTTTGACTGGGCTAGTTATTATAGAGCACATAAATTTGTTTAGTTATTTTATTAAACAATATATCTATATTACGCGATAGATATTTTTAATTTTTGGAAGGGTTAAATCAGAATATTTTCCTAAAGCTAATAGTTGTTAAGGATTAAGATTGTCTAGAAAATGGTAAAATGTTTATAGAGTCTTCTATAAGCTAGAATATTCCTGAAGTTGTTTTAGAAAAGAAAATTCCAAGAGCTGTTGGAAAAAAAAAGTTTCTTGATTTTAGAATTATATAGAAAACTAGAAGCTTTCGGGCTTCAAGGACATTGTAGCTATATATATGTGATTGTAGAGAGCTGATGGACACAACATTCAGATAGCTACTAGACACAACATTTTGGATGTAATATGTAAGCTAGAAAAATATAATTTCTTGAATGATTCAACTCTGTTTTGCCCTGTGTTTTCTCTGTTCATTGTTGTTATGTTTTTGCCCTGATATTCCTTGTTGATTAAATTGTTGATTATGTTATAGTTTGGGCATGTTCTAACATGATATCAGAGCCAGGTTCAGCTAGAGATTCATCTAGAGGTTCAACTAGAGATTCAGCTAGAAATATATCGCTAAAGTGATTTGTTTGTAGGGCAGATATATTGCTGGAGTGATTTGGTTGTGGGGTTGATATATTGTTGAAGTGATATTTGTTTACAAGGCTGTTATATTGTTGGAATTGGAAGATTGCAGCCAAGCGCGCTTTGAGAGAAAAGGCTAGATGGAGCTATGGAAATGCAAGTTGGAACAAGCTAGAGGGTATTATTGGTAGTAGAAGATGACTTTTCAGCTAGACAAAAGACATGGAGTGTTGAAACAATATATAGGCAAGGCTCAAAGATCTAATCTCATATGAGCAAGCTAGAGGGAGGCAAGAATGGGAGCAAGACATGAAAGAAGAGTATGATAGAAGAATGCTTGGTATGCTAGAGGTGAACATTAAGGGGGGATATTAGTATAATGTTCCCCTCTTCTTTACATTTTCTATGTATTATTCTAGCCAATCTTAAGGGGGGATGTTAAGGATTAAGATTGTCTAGAAAATACATAGAAAATTCAAAGAAAAGGGGAAATACAAAGAAGAGGGGAACATTATACTAATATCCCCCCCTTAATATTTAGAGCCAGATTCAACTAGAGATTCAACTAGAAATATATTGTTAGAGTAATTTGTTTGTAGGGCAGATATATTGTTGGAAGTAATTTGTTTGTAGGGCTGATATATTGTTGAAGTGATATTTGTTTACAAGGTTATTATATTGTTGGAATTGGAAGATTGCAGTCAAGAACGCTTTGAGAGAAAAGGCTAGATGGAGCTATGAAAATGCAAGTTGGAACAAGCTAGAAGATGACTTTTCAGCTAGACAAAAGACAAGGAGTGTTGAAGAAATATATAGGCAAGGCTCAAAGATCTAATCTCATATGAGTAAGCTAGAGGGAAGCAAGAATGGGAGCAAGACGTGAAAGGGGAATATGATAGAAGAATGCTTGGTATGCTAGAGGTGAACATTAAGGGGGGATATTAGTATAATGTTCCCCTCTTCTTTGAATTTTCTCTGTATTATTCTAGCCAATCTCAAAGGGGGATGTTAAGGATTAAGATTGTCTAGAAATTGGTAGAATGTTTCTAGAGTCTTCCATAAGCTAGAACATTCTTGGAGCTGTTTTAGAAAAGAACATTCTAAGAGCTATTATAAAAAAGAACATTCAAGGTTTTAGAATTATCTAGAAAACTAGAAGCTTCCAGACTTCAAGGATATTGTAGCTATATATATGTGTGATTGTAGAGTACTAATGGGTACAACATCTAGATTGTTGGTAGACACAACATTCGAATAACTGCTAGACACAACATTTTGGATGTAATATGCAAGCTAGAAAAATATAATTTTTTGAGTGATTCAACTCTGTTTTTCCCTGTGTTTTCTATGTTCATTGTTGTTATGTTTTTGCCCTGATATTCCTTTTTGATTAAATTGTTGATCATGTTATAGTTTAGGCCTATTTCTAACATGGATGTTAAGGATTAAGATTGTCTAGAAAATGATAGAATGTTTCTAGAGTCTTCCATAAACTAGAATATTCCTGAAGTTGTTTTAGAAAAGAAAATTCTAAGCGCTGTTGGAAAAAAGAAGTTTCCAGATTTTAGAATTATGTAGAAAACTAGAAGCTTCTAGGCTTCAAGGACATTGTACAGCTATATATATGTGATTGTAGAGAGCTGGTGGATACAACATCCGGATTGTTGGTAGACACAACATTCAATAGCTGCTAGACACAACATTTTGGATGTAATATGCAAGCTAGAAAAATATATTTTTCTGAGTGATTCAACTCTGTTTTGCCCTGTGTTTTCTTTATTCATTGTTGTTATGTTTTTGCCTTGATATTCCTTGTTGATTAAATTATTGATTATGTTATAGTTTGGGCCTGTTCTAACAACATTTACAAACTCATAAATATAAGAGTCAAAAGTATGAGTGGAAATTTGGAAATGCATTTTTCTCATGCCTAACGTAAAATATTCTCTAGAAAAAATCATATTTTTCTGCCATCCGATAAACCAGGGATTGAGAGGACCAATATTCTCTAGAAAAAATCATATTTTTCTTCCATCCGATGAACCAGGGATTGAGAGGACCAATTTTCCTTGATCTGTGTAGTTTTGTAAAGGAGGTTCACCATACCAGCCACTCCATAAGTTCTTTATTATCTATTAAAATATAAGTAGAGCAAACTACCCATACTCAAAAATTAATAACAATGGTGAAGAACTGAATTTATATTCAATTGTTTATTAAATATGAATTTTAAAAGAATAAATTACAGCTCAAAATTAGAAAAACAATGTAAAACTATTCAAGTCATAAATGAAAACATAAAACCAAATTACCCAGCTGATTTTTCCTTTTAACATATTGAAACCAGAGCACAATTACTTGTACTCCCATCACAACACGTCATTCACATTTATTAATGAAAACTAATGACTTGAAAGTCATCTTATCTTATCTTCAGTTAGTCAAAAATTGAATAACATGAATTTTGACAGGGTAAACAATACCAAAACACTATACCAAAAACAAAAACTGTTAAAATCATTGCAATTGTGCATGTATTTAGTACTCAACCACTTTACAACATTAAGAGCAGGTTTAATTACTTGTTTTTCAATAATGAGACTCAAGTCAATAAACTGTAAACATGAACTTTGCCAGGGTATACCACTGCAATCCTATCTTCCTTGGGTGGCTTTTCAAGAATTTAGCATCATGGTGTAAAAATGCAACCCTTTACCTTAGAACCCTCCACTAAAATCTACAATGAGCCTTCTCAAAAACTACAACTATCCAATCTCAAATTATCAAAACTGAAAAAAAAAAAATCAACCTTGATATTTAGATATCCAAATCATCATCAGGATCTTCATCTGAATCAGGTGCCTCATCATCTAAATCTCACACATAATGTATCTCACCACTCCCCCCTTCCTTTGATGCAACAGATGAAGCAATATCTGAATTCCTAGTGGCTACTTGAGAATCTAAAACAGGTGAAGCTTCCATTCAATACTTCCTTTTCTTCCATCATAGATATGTATCTCCTTGCCATTTCCTGAATGCAACACAAGTTATAAAAGACACATAGAATCACACATCAGAAAAGATACAAGGGGTTCTAAACGATAAATCTGATGTATTTCATCCTTAAAAAATGAATCTCTAGTAAAAAGAGAGAACAGCTCTGCTAAAGGATTATTTTCTTCCATGACCATTAATGGTAAAGTACACACATCCCCCATCTACCTTGGTGCTCAAATGGAAGAGTAACTTTTGCACAGTCCTGACGTTCCTTTTCTGTCAATTGAAGATTGAATTGGACCTGCCATATTATTTGCACTTAGTTTTTAGTTGAAAAATGGGTGAGGCTGGACGGTATTCTTTATCTTCCTCCCACCCGCCATCTGTAACTAACCTAACTATGTATGGGAATTTTCGATAGTCCTTCATTACCCCCGCCCGGTCTATCCGCCTTCACCCCCATTAATTGCCAGCTTCTGGGAATGGAATAAAGGGCCTCCCTCCGCCCCTTAACCGAACCGTAACACATCCTCCGCTGATCCACGTAAAAACCATTGTTTATTACGTTTTGTTGTACACGGATAAATGCCGCAGCAATGTAAGCCTATCGGCGTAATAATTGATGTACATCACATATCATTCACATTAGGAATGAAATTCAAATGAAAAAAAAATTGGTAATATAGTAATGGTATGCTGTGGAAAATACCTTATATTTATCAATTGACGAGTTAAAGGGGCTCTATAATGAATGGTTCATAAAGTACAACACTGGTTGAAGGTTTTGCAAATGAAGTTGCACGCTAAGTGAGCTTAACCTTGGGGGAAACTTCGTAGTTAAGTGCGCTTGAGCTGGAGTAGTACTGGGATGGGTGACTCTCCCACGAAGGCTTAGTGCTTCACCTCATCACCTAGATGCAATAAGTGCTAAGTGGACCATTCACTATCGTGAGAGATGGGTTCTTGTGAACCACTACTCATGAAAGATGGGTCAATGAGTTTGACTCGTAAAACTACATGGTTGAATCGCAATAGCAATATCACAAGATAATATAGTTATTTATTCAGTCCTCTCTAAAATTTAAGAAAAAACTAAAAAACATTGAGATATTTAGAAAAATGGTGGAGGTATTTTTATATCAAAATACTTCATTTAATTCTATATCCAAGTTTATTTATAATTGATTTTGGTCCATTTGTTTTTCTATCTCTAATTTTTATACTATAATTTCTACCATTTTGCTTCTTTGATTGCCCACCATGAAAACCTTTTAAATTTCCAATGAAAAAATTAATGAACTTTACTCTAAAAAAATATTTAGATGGATGTGAAGTGTAGCTTGGTGTAATGTGCACCATTTGCATGTTTGATTTTCTTAAGGTTTTATTGAATGAGTTTTAATCAAATCTTCTTCAATTGACTATAGGGTTTTATTTAAAATTTTGTAAGATTGTAAATCACGTGTCCACGTGAAAAATGGAATTACACTTGGATGGAATATTTAGATTTTATATTTGGTACTCTTTTCCATGTTCCATTGATCTTATGATAATTGTATTTATGACTAATTATTTAGAGAACATGTGTAAGAGGTGTGTAAGAAATATTATTACATTTACATAGAGAACTTAGAATTTATTTTGAACCCAATTATCTTTGTGGTCAAACCAATTAATCAAGAGTTCAATTTCATTTATTTAGGTGTTATTATTGGAGGTGGAGAACATCATTTGGACTTAGACCACCTTAACTTATTTTGAGCCCATGTTTTTCTAAAACCATTCATTGTTTCTTAGGTCTCCTTGGAATATATATCCAAGGTTGGGTATGAATATTATATGTCATTTTTTATTTAAATTCATGTTATCATAATTCCTCTAGGTTTATAGTATGGATATCCTTGAAGCATAGAGACCTTGATATTGTATTATAACCTTTGTTATTGATTCATATATTGGGTGCAATACTTTGGAGGAATATTTTTCACTTATTATGGCTTTCCCAAATATAGTATCAATTCTCTTGTTTTCATTTTTTTTATTTGTATTATTCTATTTCTGTTTTTGTTTCTTTCTTAGAATTTTTATTGTAAAACGATGTTGAAAGTTACATATATATTTAAGCACTTGTAATATATTCCATAAGGAATTAGATAGAATTTATCACTTATTTCCTTCAATTTGAATCACATTATTTGTGTCTAGAGAAGAGAAAGGGGCTAAATAGATACCAACTTTAGTGAGGAGGTTTGCACATTTATTTCATTTATTGAGGTAATGAGTAAAGAAAATCTCCTCTAGATGGATACATAGGGAGAAAGATTCAAAGATTCTATTCTTAAACTTCTATTTTAAATTTGAACCCTTTGTCAATCCTAAAATAATGATCTTCATGTCACCTTATACCATCAAACGTTTGGATCCTAATGGTAATGCTACCTTTAGTCCTTCTAGGATAACCTATTATTTCTTTATTATTATATTATCATCCTACGAGGAAGGAAAATCCCTTTAAGAACTCTTCATATTAATTGCTTAAGAGAAAAATAACACCAACAAGGCATGGATACATTTGGAAGTTCCATCAAAAATTAAATTAAGCTTCTAAAAATACCTTTATCCTTTTTCTAATTATACATTTCATAGCAATATATAGAAATAATTATTACAATTCAGAAATAACAATATAAATTATGAAGTGAGAATTACATTATACATTGGAAATTGGAAGATTGTCATTGATGTCAACATTAACATCAACATATCTTACTCACATTACTTGTATAGATCTTGATAGTTTCTCTAGTAATAAAGGTTCGAGCTATGCTAATCTAGTACTAAAAGTTTGTTGATCCAATATTTTGGTCTACATTATCTCATCTTGTAAGATTCGTTTAGAAGCTAATAATATGTTCTATCTTGACATCGTTTGCATCTATGGACAATATTTCGGCTGGCTTGGTTATATGGTTGGAAAGCTACAATTAGCAATAGGTTGGTACACTGTGTGTTGTTTATATATTGGTTCTATGTGTCTATTTTTTGGTTCACATTCTACCACAGTGAAAGATATCACTACAAGATTTTGTATATAGATTTGTGACTGTGAGATTAATCTTACCTCAAAGTCATATGGAAGATATGATTAACAATGTTTTGTTCTGAGGATTACAGTAAGGTTCTATATAGCACATTGACATGTGGGAGATTCCACATTTTCTCATGATTAATTTTCTTGTCTTGCGGAGTTGAAGATAAGTTATCTGATGTTGTCTAAAAGAGAATTCGATGTGTTAACGAGTTTTGGGGTTACACGTTTGGTGGATTGCATATACGTTTGGAGTCTTTGATGTTTTAGGTCTAACTCTGGCCAACCTAATTATGAATTTGTGTTAAGAAGATTAAATATGTGTTGTGAATGCTAAGGGGATTTACCTTAGGTATGTGTCGACTGATACCATATAGTACACACTTGTGTTGGGCGTGAAGATGAATATTTTTTTGACGATAAAGATAGGAGAGTTAGTTTTGATTTGAAATAGGGATACTCTAATTAGGCCAACCTAATTAGTGTATGTGAATGTATATGGTATATATATGTAATACAGTTTTGAAGAAATAGTGATGAAGATGAGAGATAGAGAGAAATGATGAGGTGGTGAAAAGTCAGAGAGATCATGTATGGTGCGAATGCGCAAAATTGTATGTGTGAACAAACATAATTGCTGAGTACAATGTACAGAGAAGTGTTTTGTGTTTTGTGCTTCATTGGAACTTAACTCCAGCACAATGAAGGTGCAATCTATCTCAGTTCTCATCTTGGTAGTGTTGCCATACCTAATTTTGTAAATTACTTCAGGTAGTGGGCCTTCAAGGACAATGTGTCCTAGTAGTGAGCCATTGTAATATTTTATATTTGGATATATTATATTGTGAGTTAACCCTCATTGTGGTTTTTCCCATTTTCGGTTTTCCATGTAAAAATCCCAGTGTTTATGTGTCATGTGGTATTATGATCTCTTTCATGTCTTTAATTACAAAATTTGTAGTTAGATATATTTTAATGATTGAATGGTTTATAGATGGATGGTTTAAATAAATCTATGGTTTAAATATTTGAACCAAATTTAACATAAACTTAGATTTTTTGTTCACAAGTTATGGATTAATATTACTTACCTAGATTACAACTTTGGCCCCTAAGAATGAGAGATGAATTGCAAATAATTTTGTATTTTAATGGTATTTAATACATTACACTAAGATATTACAAAAATAATAACAAGCTAAAAACACACTATTTACACTTGTGACAAACTATAAAATGTACAAGCTTGCAATCATTGAAATCTAGCACCATGAAAGATCAATCACGAACTCTAGATGAGATTGTCCTACAAGGCCAAAAGGGTTTCATCCTTTTATCCTCAAAATCATTTTTTTTATCTTCTCATCTTTAGCAAACCCAAGGGTTTTCATTCTCAAATTTGGTTTCTCAAACATAAGGGCTCAAAAAAATTAGTTGGGTTTTTTTAGAAGGAATTATTATCCTAATAAAGAAATTGGGCCCTTAATACCCTAGAGAAGGATGCCAAAATTTATATTAAATTTCATGATCCCAAGATTGGTACATGGTAGAGAATTTCCATACCTATTAGGAATCATTTTCCATTGCACAGTGCTTAAAATCACATCCATGTGTGCCTAGGTATACTTGAGAGGCATACAAAAATACTTTCCTATGATCTGCAAATGTCCTCTACATTAACGAAAACACAAATTTCCATCTTTATTTCATCACATGAAACTATTCCCTAAAGAATAAATAATGCATTTTGATAGAAAGTCCCTTCTATTTATAGTGTCAAATTATCTACTAATGATATTTCAGGTCATTTCAAAAGGTAGGTGAGATAAATAATACAAAGAGATGGAATTTTTAGACATTGAGGATTATAGGTACCGCAAGTATCTTACCACTTATCAAGGGTTGAATTTCAAGGGTACCATGAGAAAGGTACTTGGTAAAGGTAAAGTTGCACATTTGACAAAAATCATGCAAGTGAGGGAAAGTGCAAGGTTTAGTGACAAGGGATGACTTGTCAGGTGTTAGAGTTCAAGGATACCAAAAAAAAGGTATTTGGGTAAGGGGGAGGCCAAAACTCTAACAAATTACACACACTTAGAAAACGAGACATGCCTCCACACTTAGAAACTTCAAGGACCTTAGATTGACAAAAGGAGAATGAAGAGGAAGAACATACAAAAAAATTGGGCCTAAGGAGATGCAAGAAATTAAAATTAGGAATTTTGATCCATAATATAAATTATAAAAAAGAGGACATGAAATTCCACCCTGCTCATGTTTTCCCTCAAACAACTACAAATTTGGACATGCTCCAATGTTTATGACCCTTCCCATGTATCTTCTAGAATAATATTATTATATTCAACCAAATACTCTATGACATTTTTTCCTATCATCTTCCTTTTCCTTACATTTATGACTACTTTGAGAAGCAAAATTAGTTCACCTTCTTCATCTACTGGAGGAAAATATACTAAAGGTAGAATATGTTTTCCAAGGACCCCTTTGGGACAAGACACATGAAATTCATTGTGATTATTATTTCCCTTAGGTAACTCCTACTCATAAGAAACTTCACCAACCCTTTTAAAAAAATTGATGCCTGTAAAATGAGGATTGAGTTTATCAGACCTACAATTTTCCTTTAGGGAGAATTGGTTGTATGGTTACAATATCACAAACACATATCTCTGACTTCAAATATTCTCTCTATCCTATAATGATTTGTATATATTTTATATTGAATCTAAACTTATTACATATTATTCTACGGGAACTTTAAAATGGCTTGAATTTTCTTGATTAAATCACTAGCTCTTGAGACCCTATTGTTAGACCAAATAGGGTTAACAAAATTTAGGCTTCATACCCATAAAAAACCATGAATGTTGCCGTTGTTAGATGCATATGAAAACTAAGAGGGGGGTGAATTAGTTATACATTAAAATATTCAATACCTTAT
The DNA here is from genome assembly GCA_007258455.2 of Sequoia sempervirens. Taxonomy (NCBI): domain Eukaryota; kingdom Viridiplantae; phylum Streptophyta; class Pinopsida; order Cupressales; family Cupressaceae; genus Sequoia; species Sequoia sempervirens. Next base: position 744,369,120 of record VDFB02000003.1, on the reverse strand, counting down.
TATCTTTCAAAACCCTTATCAACATTTAAACCCTCATTAAGCATTAGCAGAATGTAAACATGTGAAACAACAATGCAAACACAACTAAACACAATAGAACACCAGATTTACATGGAAAAACCTAATCAAGGAAAAAAAATGGTGAGGATTAGCTCACATATATATGAATAATAACATCAAATATAATTAACCTCACTACCAAGGGCTCACTTCCCAAAGGACTCACTATTCAGAATAAAGAAAAAAAGAAGAAACTTTTACAAAGAAATTCACTATCTTAGAGCAACAAGAAAATCCACCACTATAAATTTATGTCATTCACAGCCTTTGGTTCATTGTCTCTAGCAACTTCAAGCACACTAAAATGTAGACACCTTATGTTCATTGCATCCAGTAGCCTTAGCAATTCAAGCTTGCACTCAAACCACCACACTTGATCACATTCATATTTCACACTTGCCACACAACTTATCACAAACTCCACCTTGCATTTAACCCATCCACGACCTCAAACAACTCCTTAAGGTCAGCCTCAATGAAATGTATGCACCTCAAACATGCAACACCAAAATAGGTCGACACCAAATACCTCCGCGGTGGAAATAAGTGAAGGAAAAACACACCAAGGGTTAACTAGGACTAAAATCTACATCACCACACTACTCAACACATCCAAAATCCACAAGGTACCTCCACAAATAGCACTAGCATGCCAGGTTGGCCAAACCTGGACTAACACTACAAGTGACCACAAACACACTTCTATAGGTTTATGAACAACATGAAGAGCACACAACAACACCATACAACATCATGGAATATTCTAACATCAACATACTACACTACAACACTATCACAACCACCTGAAACAAAGAATACTTTCATCTTGTACATTAGGATGCACTACCATTGAACTCCAACATAAGTGTACTAGTGTACTTCTTTCCGCTGGGGCATCCGAAAAAATTAGAACATTTTTGAATTTTGATTGCGGCAAGTTTATTCTTCAAACCAATGCAGCAAATACATTGTTTCAAAGAGGGGAAAAATGTAGACATGCAAAATTAGCATCATGCATTTAATTAGGTCCATTCATCAAGTAAACCAAGTTCACATTCATCCGCTCATAAAGTTAATCAAGTTCATTAAATCCATTCATTAGGCAAATCAGGTTCATTTAATTCAATCTCTAAGGATTATCCACTTAAATTGAATAAATTAACTTTATTTAATTTAAGCCTATCATTCCCTCTTTGATTAAATAAATCAAGACTTTATTTAATTAAATCTCAAAATTCATATTTCTCCCTCTTGATTTAAATAAATCAAAATATTCAAGTCAAATGGGTCAAAGCATCTTAATCATCATCTAAGTTAAGCTAATCCTGATTAACCTAATCTAACCACCCATCACATCCTCTAGCTTTTCCCACTTGCACCAATAAATAATTTTAGTTCATTTATAAATTCATCATTTTCCCTCAACAAAGCACCTTTTTGAGAATATTCTCCAAGTTTGAAATATGAAGACAAGTTGACATGTACATCCAACATGGCAATAAATTCTCTCTTACATGCCCCCCACTCAACATTTAACTTTCAAATTCAAATTTGAATCTCCCCCTCTTTGGCACATTAACCAAAATGTGCTCATTCCTCAGCCTATCACAAGATGACAAGTGGCCTCTTCTCATTGGTCAAATATTTATCCCACATTGCTCTACTTTGAGCACTCTTAGCATTTGACATTTTATAAATATAAGGTTTCATTCTTCAACAAATCCTCCACAACTTGATCTACAACCTTCATGCAAAGTTACTCTCTTCAATTGCGAGCTGATTTTGTCCATCTTCAAGGCATTGCATCCTCATCATTGACATTATCAAGGGTTGGGAAAGGGTCACTTCTCACAAGTGACACCAATCCACTATGGAATGGATTATTCACTATGCTCCTTAGGATTTCAACTAGTTTATTTTGTTATGTTTGTAGAGCATAAGTGATTATTTCATAAAGAATACCTTTTTTTTTGCTTTCTTTTAACTAACTTCATGATGATATACATGGAATAGAGATAAAAGTTGCATATATTTGCTGTTACAATAAGAACTAAACTTGTGGAGAAACTCAACACCACAAAATCAAAGGGAATGTAGATATAGAAAATATAAGCATGTTCCAAAATCAACAAGACAAGAAACTTCAACACGGAGAAATGTAGAGCAATCTCATTTCTCCCAAACAATATTCTTCATAGGCAACACACTACCAAACACAACTTCTGTTATCGTATGATCTAGAATCTAAAACTTTAGATATAGCACCTCTAAACACCTCTACTCATCATGACCAAACCACATAGGCATATCTTCAACCATGAAGAAATGTGGAGCACAACATAGAACACAACTTTGTTACCTTACACACTCTCTTATTCAAATTTTCTCAAAATCACTTGGAAACCAAGTGAACTTATTGCAACTACAACACTTATCCATCACAACCATACAAGACATCAATGGCAATATTGATTACAACACCACAACACCTTCTCATCAAGACTACATAAAGGGTTGATATCAATGTGATATCAAACCACAACACAGTGCAAGGAACTTCAACAACTCTAATAACCTCTACAAGTAAGGGGTTGACATCAATGAAAGCACCAACAAATCTCCAACAATCTCACCCTTTTTCATTGATGGCAACACTAGCTCTAAAAAACCATCAATCAATAGAAGAAACTTTGTAACTTAGAAAGCTCTCCCCCTTACTTAAGTCTCTCCCACTATCTAGGACATTCCTTGTACTTCTACCACTTTTTGAAACTTCACTCTCTTCATGCTTTCATACTTTATCTCTCCTCATGTTTTAAAAACTTTATCTCTCCCCCTTTGACATCAATGGAAAAGGGCAACATCTACATACTTCACTTCAAGAAACACTGACAAGTAACTTTATGTCACACTTACTTCTCTCTCCATAGCTCTCTCTCTATTTCTCTCTCCCCCTTAAGGGCACACAATATACTCCACCTGACTATACCAAAAAAAATATAGCACTACCTACTCCCCTTGAGAGGTAGCCTTTATCAGTCCAGGACAAAAGAATTTATCTTCAAATGCTCTCCTGGATAGATGTGCCACTTATGCATCTAATTGAAAGGAGGGAAAATCACCCCTAACTTCTGTCGAAGATACTCAAATATATCTCTTGGAAGATCCTTTATGAAAATATTTCCAACTTGATCCTTTGTAAGCACATACTATAGCTTAACCTCATTCTCTAGAACTTTCTCTCTTAGAAAGTGATACCTGATAGAGATATTCTTTGTCCTTGAATGCATTATTAGGTTTTTTGAAATATTGACAACACTTGTATTATCACACAAGATAGAAATAGGTTCATCATATGACACTATGATATCTTTCAATGTTTGCTTCATCCAAAACACTTGTGTACATCATGATTTTGCTACAATATATTCTACCTCTACAGTAGATAATGACATTGAATCCAACTTCTTACTCAACCAATACACCAATCTTCTTCCAAGAAAGAAAGTACATCCACTTGTACTTATTTTTTCATCTACACAACCTACCCAATCTACATCTATATATGCACTTAAGGAGAAATCAGTATCCATAGGATACCATAGACCAAAGGACAAAATGCCCTTCAAGTATCTAAATATCCTTTTGACTACTGTAACATGTGATTCTCTAGAATCTTCTTGAAATATTTCCATAAGACAAGTTTTGCATGCATAGTAGCAGTAAGATATAACATTCCACCAATCATTGATCTATACGTGCTTTGAGCTATCTTAGGAGATTCATAATTTTTTCTCAACTTCCAACCAATAACCATGGGAGTACACACTGGTTTAGAATCCTCCATTCCAAACTTCTTCAACATTTCCTTAACATACTTTGACTGTGAATTGAAAATACCTTTTTCTGATTGATTGATCTGTAACCCAAGGAAGAAATTTATCTCCCCAAAGATTGATATCTCAAACTCTTTTTGCAGATGCTTTACAAATCTCTTACATATACATTCATTTCCTCTAAAGATTATGACATCAATATACATAACCACAATAAGGATTTGATCACTTTCGATCTTGAAGTAAAGATTGCTATTTCCAATACCCTTTTTGAATCTTTGTTGCAACAAGTATCTATCCAATCTCACATACCAAGCTCTAGGAGCTTGTTTGAGTCCATACAATTCTTTCATCAATTTGTAGATCATATCAACATCATTTGATAACTAAAAACCTTTTGGTTGTTCAATGTGCACCTCTTTTTCTAACTCACCATTAAAAAATGCAGACTTGACATCCATCTGATACACCTTGAAGTCTTTATGTGTTGCAAAAGCCAAAAACATTATAATGGCTTCCATTCTTGCCACTAGAGAAAAGGTCATCAAAATCTATTCCTTTTACTTATGAGTAGCCCTTACACACAAGTCTAGTTGTATTTCTAATAACCTTTCCATCCTCATTTAGTTTGTTCCTGAAAACCCATTTAGTTCCTATCATATTCTTGTTTGTTGGTCTTGGGACCAATTCCCAAGTCTAATTCTTCTCAATCTATCTCAACTCTTCTTCCATGGCTTTGATCCAATTGTCATCCTTGCATGCTTAAGTTACTATTTTAGGTTCTACTTCTGAAAGTAAACAAAAGTTTACTTGTTCCTCTATCATAGCAGCTTTTCTCCTTGTCAACACACCTTTGCTCTTATCTCCAATGATTTTATCTTCAAAATGATTCTTCTACACATACTTAGGAGTCTTAGAAATCTTTTCCAAAGCTTCTTCCTCTTCAAATGTCATCTCTTTGTCCTTCTCTTCATCTTTTTCTTCTTCATTTCAATGGGATTCATCATATTCATATCCTTCTATCAACACAAAAATTTGGTGTGGTTATTATCCACTTTGACACGTGCACTCTCAACTATCTTCTTCGGAATTTTATTTTTGCAATAGCATATTTTCTCTTTGTAGAATATCCAAGGAACATTCCTTCATTCAATCTTGCATCAAAATTTTCTAAGTTTTCTTCATCTGTTATGATATAGCATTTGCTTCCAAACACTCTAAAATATTTCATAGTAGGAGGTTTTCCATACAGTAACTCATAACGAGTCTTTGAACTATTCACCCTTTCTCGACCTCTGTTATGTATATACATTTCAGTATGAATTGCTTCTTTCCAGTAGACTTTCGACAAATTTATTCCTTCATCATAGTTCTTGCTACTTCTTGAAATGGCATGTTCCTCCTTTCCATAACTCCATTTTGTTGAGGAGTCCCAGGAGCTGATAACTGTCTCTTTATTCCATGATCTTCACAAAAAATATTAAACTCATTGGAGGTGAACTCACCACCTCTATTAGACCTCAAGCACTTGATTTTAAAATTCATTTCATTCTCAACCATATATTTAAAATATTTAAACTTATCTAGAGCTTCTAATTTTTCTAAATGAGAAACATCACCCAAGCCATTCTAGAATAATCATCTATTAATAACATGAAATACATGTTCGCTTGAGAGCTTCTTATTTTGGCAGTTCCACATAGGTCTATATACACCAACTCCAAAGGTCCCGCGGTAGAATATTCTTTAGTTTTGAACCTCTTTTTTATTTGTTTTCTAAACTAACACTCTTTACACATTGCATTGATAGGCTTTGTAATCCTTTGTATATCTCTCGTAGCATCAACAAAATTGATCTTCACTAGGCTATCAAAGTTAATGTGACCCATTCTTGTATGCCATAGCCAACTTTCATTGATTTGTGACATAAATCACTTGATACCATGACATTTGATTTGATAAATGTTTCCTTCTATCCTTGTACCTACAACAACCAAAGTTCTAGAGCTTCCTTTTTTGATTTCATAGCTACCATCCTGAAACACAAAATTGTATCCTTTGCTACACATTTGTCCTACAGTGAGAATATTATGTTAGAGACCCTTGATATAAAGAAAATCATCTATTTTATTCTTGCCATTAAAAATAATTGAACCTTTTCAACAGATCTTAGCAGGTGTATCATCACCAAACTTAACAAGACCACCATCATACTTTTTAAGTTTAACAAGCTTACTCTTATCACTTTTCATATGACTTCAACATCCGCTATCAATTATCCAATAATTCCTCTCCTCTCTTGCATGAAAATTAGTCACCATAGTTCCTTCAATATTGTGACCTATTTCTAGAGCGCTTTCCTTCACGCATATTTTCGGATTAGTAGAATTAGTTCCAACATTTAGAGCCATGAACAAGCATTCATCATTGTCATCATTAAGATAGTATGATTCCTCATCATCAGATACACCATTATCTTTTTCAATAGAATAACTCTTCCTATCAAATTTACCTTTATGATCCTTATATTTGTCATTTGGAACTTTGATTGGACATTTAGAAGCATATTGACTTATCTTTCCACAATTGAAATATTTAAAGGGTAACTTACTTCTGTATTTTCTAGTTCCCTTGTTCAATCTTCTTACAAATTTTTCTTCCACCTCATCAAGAACATCCAAATCTGATTCATCACCCTTTTCTACTTTGCTAACTTTAAAAGTAATTTCTTTCTTTGTAGCATCTTCACCAAAATCTCAATTAATAAGAAATTAAAGCACCAAACATTTGATCTCTAGAATATTGATCTAAATTATGAGCTTTCTCAATAGCAAAAACTTTAGAACTATAAGATTTAGGAAGAATTCTTAGTACATTTTTCACAACTTTTCTTTCTTCCAACTTACCACCAAGATCATTGATGGAATTGACCACTTCATCCACTTCAAGCATGTAGGTGGTAATGTCTTCATCTTCAAACATCCTCAGGGTTTCAAATTTGGCTTTGTAATTTTGCATCTATGCTTGCTTGACCTTATTGTCTCCTTCATAAATTCTCTGTAACTTTATCCAAACATCTTTTGTATTTTTCAAACTTATCAACTTTTCAAGTTCAAAATTAGAAATACCACTTAGGATAATTAATTTATTTAAATAGTTAAGAAGAATAAAAGATCTGAATTAATTAAGATGTGAATGTACAAGAATCACATGAGTCATGTGACCGCATTTGGGAGCTTGCATGCTCACTTTTCTATTTAAGGGACTCTTATTTCTTGGAGAAGGGCCCAATATGGATTTTATAATTTTGGACAGGTAGGTTATTCTTTTTGGTAGTATTTTGGAGTCCAAAGCATAGATAACTACAATTTTTTGAATAAAATAGCATACAATTCAATATATGGCTCAAATGAAATATATGCCATGTTGTTGTTGTTTCCTTTCAATGTAATTCAATACTTTTGATCAATACAAATCAAGGATTATAGATATTTTTGTTGCATATTTTTAGTAACAGAGGTTTAGTTAATGGATTTTGTTTAAATAATGGATCAAATATGCTTGTACTTAAATATTAAGAATATTGTTGTTATATTAAGGATTTATAAGTAGAAAACAACAATGTGACAAATGAGAAGTCATATTATTGTAAGGCAATAATATCTTTAGTACCATTAAATTTGTATTCAATCTATTGTTAGTAGAAGTTAATTATTTCATTGACTCTATGTATGGATAAGGCACCAATCTAGATTACAAGTCTTGTTCAACCCTAGAAGGAATAAATCCAAAATTGAAAAAAAAAATTACATTATATACTTTGTCTAGGTTTGTATTTTCACACTAATCTCATAAAGTCTCAAAGGATTTTAAATATAACAAGCTACATTTATATAATCCTCATCTAATTGTATGAAACTTCTATCTATTGTTGCATAATTTGTATCTCGTAGTATCATAAAATGGTGCTTAGAAGGGAAACCCACCTAGGTTTTGAATAACCAGCTAAAGAGTAGAGAGAATTTGTTTAAATTCTCTATTAAGTTGGCCAACATCAAGTATTTTTGAATAAAATCCTCAAAGGTAATTTAAAATATTTTGAATTTGGGGCCAAGGGGGACTCATTTGCCACCCATGGTGAATGGGTCCCACCTAGGACCTGTAAAATGTGTGTCAAGAAATTTGTTGTATTTAATGTTGTTTGTTGGGATAATACTCAAAAATACACTTAATTAAGTCATATGAGGGCATAAAGGGTCCAAATAAAGCATGAAAAAGGGATAAATAGTGAAAATATGCCTAGAAAAGCATGAAATCTTGTTACAAGACTTTACAACACTTCAAAATAGGACTTGTCAATGAATAAAAAGGTGATTTTTAGGTGAATTTTATACCTCATCACAAGCCGACATCAAGTGTTTTTGAATAAAATCCTAAAAGGAAATTTAAAATATTTTGAATTTGGGGCCAAGGGGGACTCATTCGCCACCCATGGTGAATGGGTCCCACCTAGGACCTGAAAATGTGTGTCAGGAAATATGTTGTATTTAATGTTGTTTGTCGAGATAATACTAAAAAATACACTTAATTAAGTCATATGAGGGCATAAAGGGGCCAAATAAACATGAAAAAGGGATAACTAGTGAAAATATGCCTAGAAAAGTGTGAAATCTTGTTACAAGACTTTACAAGACTTCAAAATAGGACTTGTTGATGAATAAAAAGGTGATTTTTAGGTGAATTGTAATTAATCGAGTCTAGAAGAGTGTAGAAATGTCTTACAACACCTTCACAAGATGTCGTTCTTTGAATTTGGGTACATAAATATGCATGTTCAAGCCATGTTGCAACATAAAATCAGAGCGAAATGGACCAAATGCCATAAAACAAGACCTAAAAGGCCATGAAAATGATAAGGGGCCATTTTTCTACGGCACAGATACCATATTAATAATGAGACATGAAGAAGAGATAAAAATCTCCAACACAACCATCAATCCATGATCTTCATCACACTTACATTATTATAGTCAATAGTTATATGAATCTTTTCAACCTATTGGTTTTTTTGGTTGTCTCTATAGATAAGCTATTTTTAATGCTCAAGATCATGTGATGAGGTACAACATCACATGAACCAAGATCCTTGGATGTATAAAATGAATATAGGTATAAGTAGTAGCTAAGTATATCACAAGCCACCAAAGAGGTATTTTCACAAAGCATAGTGATATAAGAAATAATCTTATTAAAGAAGGGGAAAAATTATCCATGAGAAAGATCTAATAATGAAATTGCACAAGGGAAGGTAGGTGGGGGTAAGGATGAAAGAGACGATAAATAATAGTAGTCCAAAGTTTAATCAAGATAAAAGTGAAAGGAAGCAAAGATGTATAATATATTTCTAACATTAATGTATGAGAAGAGGTATGTACATAAAGTAAAATGATCATATTGTTGCAAGCAAATAAGCATAAAAGTAGTATATTACAACATAGTAGTTTACATGGAAAAAATTTTTTTAGGAGAAAATAATGTACTCCAAATAAACTCAATGTATTATTCAACAATCAATGGTTGAAATACACTTGTAAAGTATGAGCCTTTATAAGATATCTAGAAAATTTCTAATAGCATAATTGTACATACAAAATTCACTATAAAATCTCAATCTCAAGCATCTATAAATAGGATAAGCAATGGTCAATGAAGCCATCAAATGGAAATTAAGAAACTATGAGCTAAACCCACCAATAATATGGTGTCCAAATCCCTCAATGAGAAAATCACAAGATAAGTCAATAAGCTAAATATAACACATTCCTCACACTTGTCATAAGTTCATCTTATTGCACTCACTAACTTGGGAGCTCTATTTTGGCTCCATTATCTCCATTCAAATATGCCTTATGACATGTCACAATGTTCATTCTAAGTTGGTCAATAATTGTATTTTTTTCTTACAACTCTCTTATGCATCATAAATGTTGTTACGATATCCATATAGCATTCTATGGAGTAGTTGATCATATACATACATATGAACGATTATTCCATTCAAGGATCAGGGAAAACTTTACTGGCGAATCTTTGCCAATTGGAAAATTTTAGAAATCGACCAAGTCAAAATTAGTGAATTACTTGCACCCAACAGGGTGTCCAAATCACCTAGATTTTATAAATTATCGGTCCAATGCATGTCCATTTGCCATCAAATTTTTTATGAGGCATATTTAAGAAAAAAATTCACCATAATAAACTACGCATTTCAAATGGACCGATTAATATTTTTGCCTAGAATCCCGGAAGCATGTAATAAAACACCTACATATTCACCAATACCAATAAAACAACATTGTAGCAAGACCCATTTCGCTAATTAAAATTTACAAATAGTTGCTTATGAGGACCCATTTTGCCAATAACATTAAAAAATAATTACATTTGAGGACACATTTCTCCAATTGTCGTGACACCTCCATGCTAATCATAGGGCCATAATTGCCTTGAAAATTATAATGTATAATCACGTGATATTTTCCAAGTTTTTAATATACCATTTAAAAATCCCACGGAATTCACCAAATATGGATTGATATAAATACAATCAAAACTGTCATTTATTCTTACACATTTTGTTCAATTCTCGATTCAAAAGTTGGACTTGAAACCTTGAAGTTGATCGTAGGCAAGTTACAAACTTACAACATAGGCATTCTTGCATTGATGAATAGAAAGTCAGTGAAAACATAAACTTAAAGGTGAGTGGTCATTTCTTCATAGTGTTATAAGATTTTTTTATCTCTTTTCCATTCTTGCTTCAATCTTAAAGATGATATTGAGTAGGGAATGGGATCTAAGTGAGAGATCAATATTTTGAGCAACAAGGGTAAGACTCCTCAAGGTGGTGAAGGGACTAGGAGGCCATCAAAATTCCCAAAATGTAGAGGTACCATATAGTCTTACTTTGGAATTGGCAATGCTTCTGATCCATCGGATCAAGATGGAGCTACATCATCAACTCTTCCAACAAATATTAATGAAGAAGGCATTTGTAATACCTTACCACCACTAGAAGGTCAAGGTGAGATTGTCATTGAGTTAAATGAGTCAAATGAGGATGGAAATACTGTAGAAGATGTTCCAAGGGATACCTTGGTTAGCCAGAATGAGATAATTGACTTGGATCAGGATGATGTTGGTAGCAAGAAAAGAAAAGGAAAATCAAAAGTGGGGTGCGAGTGGGAAATGACAAGGAATTTTCAACTTGGTTGGTTGCCAAAGTACCCATTCATTGTACCAGTGGGGAAAGCAAACAAAGATGAAACTACAATAGAATGCATGTGTACGATTTGTAGTTGGAAATGTAAAAGAGACAAGAAGTTGTAGCTAAAGCTTAATACTATAGAAAAGCATATCAGAAAAGTTTATGAAAAAAAAATCATAGACAAAAAGGAACAATCAGTCGTACGATGGAAATCAAAGGAAGAATGTCTTCATGTTAAGTATGCCGCAGAATATGAAGAGCATAAGCAAAGAATGTCGAAGCTTGATGCATGTCGAGGTACAATTGAGGCTCAATTTGGAAAAGCAATGGAAGGAGCACATCTGTCAAAAACTATTCAAATGAGTGTTGTTTTTCAGATTTTGTACAAAGGGCATCCTATGATAGACTACCTAGAATATTTTAATTTATTATCTTTTTTGGGTGTTCCTCACTTTCCTAGCTCACATTGGTTGGTAAAAATTGGATGGGAATGGGAAAACTATCTTATTGTAGTGGAAAAGCAAGATTTAAAGGAGAAAGTAAAAGAGTCAAACTTTGTTGCATTATCTTTAGATGAAGTTATTGCAATAAATAATACTTCTTGGGTTTGTATGCATGTGTCTACTATAAAACAACATGTCTTCCAAGCTCATATTCTATATGTTAATAAAATGAAGGACAATTCAATATCACAAAATCTATTTGAACTAGTTAAGAAATCTTTGAATAAAATTTCAAGTATGGATGAGTTGAAAATTGACAAAAAGTTGGTGTGTGTAGGAGCTAATGGAGTTGCAGTGGTGCAAGGTCAAAGGAGCAGTGTTTTCACAAAGTTACAAACTACTTGTGCACCATACATTCTTGGCATTCATTTCATGGCCCACAGAATGAATTTAACATTCAAAATTGTAAGCAATTTTCCTATAGTATCAATTTAGTTGAAAATCTAGTCTGAAAATTTAGTCTGCAAGCTCTACACATACTTTTGTCGAAGTCCCAAATGTTTCACATAATTTCAAAATTTTGTTGAGGGAATAACAAAAAAAAGCAAGCTTCTCAAGGATGTTGATACAAAATGGATCTCCTTGCATGGACCAACACAACCAGTTCTTTCAGAACATCAATCCTTGATTGGAGTAATGTACAAGCATCACAACACAGTAGACAAAGCTCCTAACCTCTTACATAGGTTAAGCGATATAGAGACACTCTTGACTTTAGCTAGTCTTCTCCCCATGCTAGATGAAATGAACAATCTTGTGAAGAAAGCCCAAGAAAAAACTATGAATATTTATGAATATGTCAAACTACTTAGACATACATGCATGGCCCTCATATCATCTATATCTAGATCTAATAGAAGAAAGCCCAAATTATTTCATGTGGAAAAAAATTACTAATTTGAGTAAGCTTGATAATTATTAACAGTTTAATGCAAGTGGGAACTTATATATCTATGTACGTGGATTTGAGATACTAATGTACCATTGTAAGATAGCTAGACACTCTATTAGAGAAGTACCTATTAGAAAGGAAGATTTTAATGACACTATTAAATCTATTAGTGATAATATGAAGGAAATTGAAAAATTTCTTTCCTCAAAGATTTATGATGGATTCCCTCGAAATGAAGTACTCGAATCCATGGGTATTGTGTATCCTCAATTTTGGGTAAATTGAGATAGCCCAAAATATTTTCATGATAGAGTAAATATCTTGATTGAACAATTTTCAAAAAGTGTAACATACAATGAATAGACAATAGAAATAATTATAAATGAATATAAGCTTAGAAAGCAATGTAATAATTTTTCAAGAAGTATGATGGACCAGTATGATTCCATGGGAATGGAGAAGGCCTTTGAACCGAGATCAATAACAAAGGTTTGGAAAAACTTAGGTGAGAGTGAAATATTGTGTGGTTCGATATCAGAATATTTCAAACTTGTTGATTTATGTCAAACAATTATATTTAGGTCGATGAAGGATGAGAGAGTTTTCAATTCATTGGCATTTTTGAAATCAAAGTTAAGAAACAAACTAGACAATAGTTTGGAAAATTTCTTGAGGATGGAAGGAACTGTGTATAATGTCAAAAAATTTCCTTTTGAAAGGACACTCACAATCTGGAGGTCAATAGGCAAAAGAAGAGGGTTGTGCAACACTCCAATTCCAAATGTTGGTAATGGTGACACTAGAAATGGCAATGGGACAAATGAAAGTGACAAAATAAATGTTGAATTTCAGACGTAGGACGAAGAAAATGAAGACTAGACTCAGAATCAAGATGACTCTTTTACTTTATCTCAAGTTGAACATCAGTTTCGGGACCCTGAATCCATTTGGGAAATGGAAGTGAATTAGTAGGTTTTAGGTATTTATACTACACTTCATGAATCATTTTCCAAACTGTAGTTTATGGTATTTTATATATTGTATTCCATGAAATTGTGAATCATTGCACTTCATGAATCATATTCCACACTATAATTCATGATATTTAATATTGCATTCCATGGTATTGAATTTGATATGTGATTATGCATCATTTTTAAAGAACAACACTTATCACACTACTTATAAATTCCTATTGCATTTCCATTCACACAATCTTTGATAAATAACTAAATCAAATATTAATCCATTCCTTGAATAGAAGCTAATAGTTCAACATCCATAACTTATAAATAACTGTTGATTATTTTGAGTCAGAAGATAGTGAATACAATATTGGAGAGCAAGATAGGTCGATATTATATCCAAAATTAAAGAAATACACTTAAGTATTTGAGTCATCTTTTGTTATTACAGAGCAAAATTACAACATTTCCTAATATCCTATATGTGCTATCAAATAGCTTACAGTAGGCATCCCAAAAGATGCTTAAATCTAGTTCTTTTTTATTTGGGTGTTCTATTGATTTGGAATGTGCCATAAGGCTTAGGGTTCTAGTTGTTATTATGTTATAGGGTTTATGTGTGTTCTAAACCCTCTAAAAAACCCTAGGTGTCTTTTCCTTTTACCTAGATTCTAATAATCTAATTCAAAGGTGACCAGGTTTTACTTGTTCCCAGTCTCTTAAGTCATATCTTATGCCTTTGCGTCCATTTACTCACTAGCCCCTTGAGCCTAGTGTCCCCGGTTGCTACCTGTAGAATCCTTATAAATCTTGCCTTGTCTTATGCGAGTCATAAAATTATTTAATTCTTGTTCTTTCCCTAAGTTTTGGTTTTAATATTCGCTTAATATCATTCATGTTATAAACCTAGGCAGTGGCCCCTTTTAAGTCATGTAATAAGTGTGCGTGCTTATTAAAATCCTTTGTTATGCTTGGTGGGTCCCATTGACTGATTTTTATTGGTTCCCCTCCATCATACGAGATTAAATTAATCAAATTAAGGATTCGGTGGGATAGTGAGAAAATGACACCTGGACACCCTTTTGGTAGGTCCTACCACTACTCAAAGGCACTAATGACTAAATGTGTTCAAATCAACAATTACTATGGTTTTTGACAAACAAATCTCAGCCATTCTCCGCCTCCCCACTTTCATAAGATGCACATGCTTTAAACCCAAAGGGGAAGTGGGGAGGTTGACACGTAGACAGTTTCAACGCTTGTGGAGATGGTGAAGCCAATGGAGTGACAGAGAAAAATCCACATGGTTTTTTTTTCAGTTGGTAAATGGTGATAGCCATTTGTAGTCATATTTTCAAAATTATTTGACTGAATCTGAGCCGTCTATTGGGCCATCTCACTATGAGATTGACAGTTAAAATTTAATGTTCAAGATTGAGGGAAAATGAGCCGTATCAGTTGTTTTGGTTCACGCAAGTGAACCATAATGGTAGATATGACACAAAGCTACCAAATTTCCAATTAGTACGTTTTAAAGCCATAAAAGTTTCTCTAAAGTATAATTACAAACTGTTAAAGCATTTAACGTGTCTAAGGTGTTCTCACTGAAATTTTTAAGCTCATTCTGTAACACCCCTCTGTTTTGGCTCTTTGATCAGCAGTGTTTTCTTTGTAATGGTTGTGTTTGATTATGCTTTGACTTTGGAACTTGGTTGCTTTTGACCACTATCTGTTAAACGATGTGAATGATATATTTTGATGTGATGTTATCCTAATGTTACCCCTATGGCATGTTTTGGATTAACTTAAAAGATATCTGATTTAACGATGTTCTATGTTGTTGATCATGTTAATGATGTTAGATGCGTCAGTTAGTGAGATTGTATTAGTGAAGGGGATGGGATTGTATCACTCGCTTGCGAGTGCCCTACGATTCTGAGATTTCCTCTTCATAGTGTGTCTGATCATATTATGTATATATGCACATTCGACATGCTCTTTGTTGCAGGTTGGCAGGTATATGACATCGACTCCACCTGTTTTTCAGGTTTGAGCGTGTCCATTGACCAACGGAAACTAATTGGGAGATAGTAGCTAGGTTTTCTGTGTCAAGTCATTACCCTAGTCACCGAGCG
The DNA here is from genome assembly GCA_007258455.2 of Sequoia sempervirens. NCBI lineage: Eukaryota > Viridiplantae > Streptophyta > Pinopsida > Cupressales > Cupressaceae > Sequoia > Sequoia sempervirens. The sequence goes on along the minus strand of VDFB02000003.1, from coordinate 744,353,462 downwards.
TCGTCGGGTTGTAGTCGGGTTTGGTTGTTTCATGTTGCCCTGATCACCTTGATCTTTAATTAAATTCAAGTTAAAATGGCTTATGTTGCTTAACTGCTGATTAAATGCTCTTGGTTGTAATGCTAGGAAATTATTTACTGTATTAATTAATTTAAATAAATTAATAAAATAATCTAGTAGTGGATTAGATTTATTTTATTGATAATTTAAATTAATTGTGTGAATTAATTAAATTATTCCTTTTTGAATTAAAAGTGTAAAAGATTTAATTCTTTTGTTGAATATAAAGTGCTAAAATATATTGAATTCAAATTGGAATTGGAAAATTGTTTTAAGTTATTAAAAATTCAAATGTTTTCTTATGCAATGACTTGGGGTAGAAAGATATTTTCTAAAATAGTTGACTATTTTTGGTGGAAAGATATTTGTGAAAAGTTGAATTGAAAATTGAATTTAGTTTGAATTTGAAAGTGAGTTTGCATTTGTATTTGAATTTAATTAGAATTAGAATTAGAATTAGAAGTTGAATTTGAATTTGAATTTGGGAAGTTTGGGAAAAAAAGGATATATTTTCATTTAGGGTTTTCTTTCAATCTCTCTATGGATTCTTGGTTTGAATTTTAGGGAGGAGAGGCTTGGAGGAGCCTAAGATTGTGGAGTTGAAAGAGTGCTTGAAAATCTCCATTGTTAAAGCTTGCAAATTTTGGAGGAAACACAAGGTTCCATCATTTCTCCCTTCATCTTCTTGCTCATTTTGAATGATTGGAAATATAATGTTAGATTCAATGGAAATTCATGGAAAAGCTCTTAAATTTGGTAAATGGTAGATAGATTTGGAATTGAAACCCAAACAAGAAATTTATACCAAATTATGGAAAGAAAATCCAAGAAAACTCAATGTTAAAACTAGATTTTGAAAACCCATTTTATTGTTTTGAAATAAGTTCTATTTTCTTAAATTGGGTTGGATTATTTTTACAATTTGAGTATGAAATCAAAATTTGAGTATATATATTTGTGAATACAACCATATATATATCAATATATGGAGATACCCACAAATATATATACAAATGTATTTGTTATTTTAGAAAATTTTAAATTTTGGGCAAAACCCCATAAAATTTTATTGATTTTCGTTTCTGGAAAAACACAGAAATAATTTAAAATAATTTTTTTGTGGTTGTTGTGAGGTGGGAGGCCAAACCCCACCCCACCGCCGCCGCCGCCGCCCGGCAGGGAGGCGGGCACTGTGTGCTTCGCACACAGCCACCGCCGCCCAACAGGGAGGCGGGCACTGTCTGCTTAGCGCACAGGCTCCGTCGCCCGGCCGGTAGGCGGGGCGCTATGTGTGGGACACACAGGCTTCGCCGTCATGGGCGGCGAGGGCTTGCGTGCTAGGGCTTCGGCCCTTTGTTTTCTTTAAAACAATTTCGTTTTTTTTAGTAAAGTTTACTTTTATTTAATCTAGTTTTTTTTTATATATATTATTTATATTATATTTTATATATTATATATAATATTGTATATTGTATATTATATAAAATATAATATCTTTAATATATATTAAATTAAAAGAATTTTTAGTAAGTTCAAAATATATGTATGTTAATCATGAGAATTTTAAAATATGAATTAATTGGGAAATGTATATATATTATTTGATGTATTTTATTCAATGGGAGTTTAAATTTAAAGTTATTTAATTGATTCATTTGCAAATAAAATATTGTTTTATTTGGTATATTTAGATAATGTTAAATGTTAAACTAGAACTTCTAAACGATCATGTGATCATGAAACTTAGAGAGAACGGTTGATTTAAATTTTAACCAGATAGCTGCATTATTAAAATGTTTTGATTATGATTATGGTTATGAAATTATGAAATTTAGAGTAAATGATCTGTTCTTTAAATATTTCAATGTCGTGAAAAGAAATGGGATCAATTGATTGGATAAATGCAAGTCATGAAATCTGTGTTTGAATGGATTTAGGAAATCCGAACATTAGCTTACCTATTTGTCTGAAATGTTTTCAATGTTTAATTGTTCGCCTTCGAAGTTGTGGAATGAGAGTGAATGTTTTGAGAATCTTCCTGATATGGGTTCATTTATTGGTATGGGTGGTTATATGTGAGTCAGCCTTTGTTTTGTACTTTGGTTTCCGCGTTATGGGAAAGTTTGTTTGTCAAAATTACAATTTTGGGATTGTAGAGAATGTGTGATTATATGATTGTTGACTTTAAGTGTTTTCTTGAGATGATGCTGCCTCTTATGTTTTGCTTTGGCTATCTTGGATTATGTGTGAGTTAAGCTTAAGTGGTTACCTGGTTCTTTGAACGGGTTGTGTGACCTTGTGATTCGTGGTTGAGTTCAGTTATCAGTTTGTTATGTGGGCCTCATTATGTTAGTCAACCTTGTGTTAGCCTTGGGTAGTGCACGCTTTGGTTTCAGTTTTGGACATCTGTAGTGATGTGTTACCTGTTGAGGTGTTTGATTATTTGTGATAAGTGTTAGTGCATTGTCTACCCTTGGCATGTGGTTGAGTTTCGTGTTGTCGATAGGGGAGTGGCTTTCAAATGAGCGCCGGGCCCAAAGTGGTTCTAGGATAACTCGTGTGAGAGTCAGTTAATTAAGTGAAAATTAAATTAACTTACTAGGGAGAGAGTAGCTTTGAACATTAATAAGATAATTTAGCCTCGCTCATTGGCTCAAGGGCTTGTACGAGACTTGAGATGAGTCGGGAAGGCCTGGAATGGCAAGATCGTTATCTCGTCTTTACGAGAGATAATCGATTCCGCTCTGGTGTGCATGTGGGGTCGGGAGTTGGTTGAGGTTTCCAAGATATCCCTAGAGGGGGGCCGGGACCTAGGAAGACTTTCCAGGAGATCCCATGCAACCTTTGCGATGACACTCCTCCTATGACAGCAGTCGGTATGGTGTTGTATCGTTGGTTTATTTTGTACAGTGATGGTACTTGATTTTGTACTTTGGAAGCATTGTAACCATTGTGTTAAGTAATGTGGGTTTTGTTCTTGTTTCAGTTCAGTGTGCTAGCTTGTGTCTAGAGGTAGATGGTTTTGTCTAGGAAATCCTTGTTACTATCTCCTAGCACGGAGGGAGTGGGGCCTTTGGGTTCCACGTGGTCGAGTGGCGTGCATTCTTTTCCGTTGGTTCTTCTTCTTGATCGCGTGGTTGGGATTTCTAGTTGGAGAGCTCGTTGGATGATGTTGCTTTTCTGGCTTCGTTCTTTTCATTTGATCTTTATTTTTTACCCCTCATTTATTATCGAGGTGGAATTTGTAAATTGTAATCATGATTATTGGACTTACCTCATTCGGGGAATGAGTGTTGTAATCTTATTGTTTAAATGTTGTTATTGGAATCTTGAGGTATTTTTATCCTTGTTGTAATTTATCTTGTATGGGATGTATGTAATCTTAATTCTGTAAGTGATTAATGTTTCGGTTTATTTTAATGTTAGTTGTTGTTTGGGTTTTTAAGTAACCTTTGTCTCGTGGCCTTAGAGGTTGTTGGCAATATGTATTCATCTTCATGTTATTTGTACTTAAAAAAAAAAATTGGTACGTTTAAGTGGTGAATTGCAACTTCCTCTAGGGTTGCGTGGTGGGGCATTACACATTCGACAATAAGAATTAGTGTTTTCAAGTATCTACAAAAATAGTACGTAAAATTGCTATCATGCTTCTCAATTATTTAAAAAAAAAATTTGTAAGTGCTTGTTCTATCATTTTGTCATTAGGGTTTTTGGTTTCATTGCATTTCTTTTAAGGTTTTGTGTTCAATTTGAATGATTAGCCTATTTGGTCCTGTTATTTCCTTGTATCAACCTATACCCTAGTTGTAAGCTTGCAATTTGCTTAGTAAACCCTAGTTGCACAAACTCTGTTACTATGGCACCCAAAGTCAAAGCATCCATGTCAAAAGACCAATCTTTTGATTTAGAGACCGCTAAAAGACCTCTATCATAGGACAACCTAACATTTGGTATCTTCAACCTCTGAGAAATCAAAGGGACAACTTATGTACTTTGGCCCTAGAACTAAATTTGGCATCATTGATTATTATTGTACAATTAAAGATGTTTCCCTACCGTACTCTGAATGGAGTCTTTTCTAGGGATGGTTTGGAAATAGGAATGTTGGTATCCCTTTCTGCAACCCTTAGAGGTTGGGCATGGGTAAACTAGTTGTACCCAACATGTTCATAGATTTTGATCTTCTCAAAGCAATTTTTGTGAACTATGAGCCTCTGGTTAGGGTTGTTAAAGCTCATGATGGACAAAATATGGTATGGGTTAATAAGGAAGAAGTTGCATATGTGTTCAAGTTGAACACTTGGAGCAATTGCATGGCTAATATTGCTGAGAAAATGTTGAGGGAGGAAAACAAACGGTTAAAACACAACTCCAGGGTGTTGATGTTGACCAATTTTCTTATATCAGTAGGGAAGGGAATCAACAAAAGAAAGATTACTTTGGGACCCTCTGATGTTGAGCCCCTCCCTATTAAGTATTTTCAACCATATTTTTAGAAGACCTTTTACTCCCTCCCCCAAATTCTAGGGTTTGATCCTGGCTCTAGCATGCCCATGGCCCATATGTACATAGCTACAAGTATCCAACACCTTAACATAAATACCTTATATGATTTTTCCACCTATATAGCAAAGGAAATTCATAAAGGATTGGTGGCCTTGAAGGGTGGGAAACTTGGTGTCAAATTTTGGTGGTTTTCACTCTTTATGCAAATGTTTCTTTTCAAAAGTGCAGACTATTTTGGTCAGAGAGATGGAACTTAAAAGGGTTGTGAATGGTATTGAGATGTTGGTGTAATCATGGACCCCTATATTGGATAGGAATGAACAAAAGACTGACTATGTGACTACTACAAATAATTTTTCCACCAAATTGAGACAGGATCTAATGGTGGATGTACCTAGGATCCCCAAGGAGTTACATGAATTTTTAAGGCCGGCTGAAAGGAGGCTTGATTTGAATATTGATCACAACTGGGGATATATAATCCCTTATAACAATTGTAGAATTATAAGGGTACTTGGAACACAATTGACATCCCACATACTCCCTAGGGAAGTGCCTCTGAGGATTGGGTTTTTGGAGGTGATGTGGTAGTTAGGGAATGTAAATGATTTCTTCCTGGATGAGAAGTGAAAGGGAACTTTCTTCCCTACATACACTGTGTTTTCTGATTTTGTTATGATTACACATAGATGGAGAAATATTGTGGAGCACTATCTTTGTCATTACAATATGAAGATCCAGGCATACAAGACATATAACCCTGAGGGATTCATAGTTTGGTTAATGAAGAGAAATTATAGGGGACATCAGTATGTTCACACCCACACTATGCCTAATGACCTCATTAGAAATATTTTTGATCTTGACATCCAAATTGATAGAATGAATAAGTGGGGTGTTTTTGTGAAATTGGAAAGAGAAATTAAGGGTAAGGATACTTATTTTAAATCTTTGTCAGATATTAGTGACCCAATTTTAAATATTGAAGCTATGATACAAAATTTTGACAAAGTAGTGGCAAGTTTAAAGGAGATAAAGTTGTGCAAGATAAGGGAAAGCCCCCTATGATGGAAGGAGAGTTAGTTGTGCAGCCTTTTAAGAAGGTACACATATATTCAAGGAGGAGAGGCACAATAAGGAAGCAACAAATAGTTGCTACTCCTGCACAATCTAGGGAGTCAAAAGAGTATTCACCACAGTAGCAACTACCTCCATTATCACCACAACATTCTTCTTCCCCTAAAATAATTGAATTAGATTCTCCAATTGGAGAATCATCCCCTCCAAGGGAGCCATTCCCATTAATAAAGAAGAAAAATATTGAAGCTTCTGGTCTAGTTGACTATCCTAAAAATGAGTTAGATGATGAAATTGCTATAACTCATGAGGAAATAATGTAGGGATGTCATCTCCTCAAGGGGAAATAATATCATAGAATTTGAGCCTTAGGTTGAGCAAAGCTAACCTAAGTGGAATAAATAATTCTGAGGATGTCATATTCCAAGCCTATGAAAGCTTTATGGAAGATGATCAATTTGTCAAGGCACAAGATTTCAAGGAATATGTATGGAGAGCAATGAAGGATGAGTATGAAACATTGGTGCAAACAAGTAGAAGTGAGAGCCCTGAGAAGCCCAAAGTGGTTGTTGAAGCCGAGGTTCAAAATCAAATGAGGTCCAAGTATTTGAACATTTCTGCAGAAGAGGACATGGCATTGGTGAGAAAGAGTGGAATGTTATTACTCCTAGAATGGGACCTGGCATCAACAATTGTTTTTGACACTATGAGAAGACAAGATGCCCCCATTTTTAACAGTGAAGAAGAAGTCACATTAGCTTTACAGTGGTCAAATTTTAGTCAGCAGTGGGACACTCTTGCTATTTGGGCTTTAGCCCCAACCACTAAAAAGCCTTAAGTTGCAAAACCTGCCCTAGGTGTAAGAGGAGGCTTAATCATAAAAAGAGTTTTAGATACATATGTCTTGGAGGTAGCAACCATGAATGTTAATGTGGAACAATTCACCAAAGCCATAATTAAGTCATTAATGGAGGAAAGGGAAAGTTTTAGAACCAAATATAATGAGGTGGTTGTTGAGTACAACTCAAGCCAGCAAAAGATGGCTCAAATGCAAACTCAAATGGCTATGTGGAAACAAAAATTCCAAGCATTGCAACTTGGTACCTCACATGCTGAAATCTTGCCTCCTTCCCCAATTCTTTCACCTCCTCAAAATCATGAGGAGACTACCCCCATTAAATCTGAAGATGTAAAAATGGCACAATCATCTCCCAAGTCATCAGATGCCCCTCAATTTGAGGAAGTTACCGAGGAGGAGTTGATGGAAAAGATCAAGACTTATGAAGATAGGATGGATGATATTTTTCATTTGAATAATATGAATATTGTGACAAAAGTGCTTGAGCACTTGAGTAAGGAGGTAGAGAAAAGATTAATCAGTATTCATGCTAATTATGCTTTGATGTTTGATGTCATTAAGAACCTTGATAGAGATAAATAAATTGCTATTACTTTAATGGATAAATGGATTCCAAGGGATCAAATGCCAAGGGATATCGTTGTTGCATCCTCTCATGATGTAGATAAGCCTCCAAAGATACTTCTAACCCTAAGATTTTTAATAGATATAACTGGTTCTCAAGGGTTGATTACCATTGAGTCTTTAGGGGTGAAGATTAGAGAATTGGTTAAGAAGTTCAATTATTGGAATTTTGGTCTTCTTCTAGGAATTCTAAATGAGAAGGGTGAAGTTAAGTCCCTACAAGATTGGAAAGACTAGGTAGCTCGGGAAATAACTTCAAAGGCCAAAAAAATATGTGATGAAATGGACTTGGTTATGTTAAGGAACAATATGGACAGGCTCATGCATACAAGGTATTTCCTTGAAGATTTTGATAAGGAAGAAAATTAGGTGGCAGTCAAGTATAGCCCATACAAAAGAAAGGAAAATAGTATCATGGGATTTGACTGGTCTATAGAGGAGGAGTTTTCATTATGGAAGTCCAACTATATTGACATATTGGACATATAAATTGCTACAAGTGGGAGTGGGTGACATCAATTTTTGTTGGTGGTCTGCAATAACAAAGTTTAGTAGGGAAGTGCAATACATGGCCTGGAACAAGTATAGATTAGGCATTGGATATATCAACATTCAAATATTGCACTTTCTCATTTTAAAATGTGGTGAAAAGGATTGCAGATGTGGAATTACTTTGGTTTATTCTCTCTTTCACTCTATGCTTTTCTTCTACAAGTTTTTAAAGCACATGGACTACAGTGTTTGCTCATGGAAAATATTACTTTGCATTGACTAAAGGAGCCTTTTGGAAGGCGAAAGAATCTTCAGTAGCAAATGGAAATGGTTTGTCTCATATGAAATTCTCCCTCTTGTTTGGAAATTCAAATGTAACTACCTTTGGGGGTGTTTTGAAATTGAAATTGAAATGTATGTCAAATGTAAATGTGACTAAATGTATAATTTTGCCCGAAGTTTTTTTGCTCCCTTGTTCTTATAAAAGGGAATTCAAGGCCAATTGCATAGGTCTTTGGTTGAAAGAGCTTTTGAAATCATGTAAGAGAATTTTCTAATTCAAGCACAAAGAAATAGAGTTAGTGTTGAGTCTTAGGTATGAATTCAAGTTTGTAATAGGCATAATGGTTTTATAGTAGTGATGGAATTTGAATGATAGAATGCATATTCTGGAACAAATTCTCTCCTCCTATATTTTGTCATATGAATTATTAATAAAATGATCAAGGATCCTTCTATTGGTCTTCAATCATTTTGGTTGAATGTATGATTTTATCTTTGCTTTAATTTACAAAATTAATTAAAATGCTTTGATGTAATCATAGGTTTGTATGACTAAATTAACATATTATTAATAATTTCATATTTTAATTGTATTAAAACTTAAACATGTACTCAATGATTCATCACTTAACTCAATGCTTAATAACATATTAACAATAGTATCATATACAACAATGAACGCCAAAAATCGTTTAATGTGTATCTAGTAGTGGAAACCAGACTTTTTCTTCAAATGATAAAATAAATAATATAGATAATTGAACATCAACACATTACTGAATTTGAGTTTTTTTATTGGTTTTCACATGAATGAATGCATAGAGGCATTGGCAATGAAAAATCTTTCTCAAAGACAACTCTGCATAGAGCTGAGTTGGAAATTGTAAACTCATATTATCAAATATCAAATCACTGTATCACCGTTTTTAGCAACTTCCACTACTCAGGTGGTGGAATTGTCATTTGTTCTAATTGATGTTGTTTGACTTGAAGATTTTTTAACAATTCATGATTGAAATTGGAACCTATCTTTAATTCTTCAGTCAATTTTGTATTCAAGGTTATCAGTGGTTTGACGAAATCCAAATAGTTCACCACATTTGGGTTCTGAGAAAACTAGTCCAAATCAATCTTCCTTGCATCCTCCATCTTCTTTCTAAAATCATCCTTTCCAATGAATCACTCATTTGTGTCAAAATCCTTTGGAAAACCAAGCTCTGTGAATTAGTTCCTTACCTTTTCATCCAAATTCTTCATCTTGTTTGTAGCCAAATGCACATATTCCTTTATTTCACGCATTCTCAAACACTTTTTAATGATAGATGACAACATCATTGAGGTAGCAAGCCGATTATTAATCCCTTTTGATTTCAAATCATTATTACTGGCTTTATAAACTGTTTGTTGAACTCAATTTGCAGATTTCTCTAATGCCAACACATTTTTGTTGTCCACTAAATATTTGTTGAGCTTCTTATAATGTAGTCTAATAGAATCAATCAATTGAAACATGTCACACAAATGATTAATCCTCTACATTAGTTCATCCTAGATCTTTTGTTTCATATTCCTCATTGTTTCTCTATAAAATGCAGATAACTTATTTTGACAAGAATTAATTTCATTTTTTGCTTCCATTAGCTCCGCCTCCAATTTTTCATTTATTTTTCTCTCTTTCTCCAATTTTTGTTCCCACTATGCATTTCCTTTTGCAATTATTTTTCTTAATTTTTATGAAGTGGATTTTTCCTCATCATATTTCTTGTTGCTCTCATCTAACATTTGCTTCAGTTCATTCACTTCTCTCTCATTTTGTTTATCCTCTTTGCTTGTTGATGTAGAGGAAGATTTTTTTATTCTTTTTTCTAATTCATTGCTCTTGTTATCTGTTGCTTTCCTCTTTGCTTTCTCATTTGCTAGGTCTGCTTGTGTAGTGATGAAAAAAGTTGTTTTTTTCCTTGCTTGCTTGGATAATTGACATTAAAACTGGACTAATTGTGTCTTGGACTAGTGTTGTAATGTTTTGTAAATATTCACACTATTTTAAGACATTTATTTAGCTAAATCATGCTTTAATTGGTCCTTTGCAAGGGTTTTGTGAAGTGTTGTAACACACTTTCACACTTTTCTAAGACTTATTTGCTTAATTAAGCCTTTTGGGCCCCTTTCTAAATAAAATAAGCATAATTTGCACCTTTTTTACGTGTTGTAAAGTGTTTTAAAACACTTTCACATTTATCTAAGTGGTCTTAATTCATTAAGGTTAAGCGGAGTTATTAACCCCCCTTTTAGTCCTTCATTTTGACACATCCCGAGGATCCTTCCCGACAATTATAAATTAGATATCAAATATTTCATTGGGAAAAATTTGGTCCTGGTAAGTTGAGCTAGGACCTATTCACCCTTGATGGTGAATGGGTCCTCTCTTAATAGGACCCCCTTTTTTTCTAGTGATTTGGAATTGGTTTTTTTCCTTCTTTCAGCTCCTCGAAGCTTGATCCTAGAAACTTAGCCAAGACCCATTTGCCTTTGGTGGCGAATGGGTCCTCCCTTAATGAGACCTTAATTTTTGAATTTCATTCTGGAAAGAATTTAATTTCCTTTCTTTCTAGATCTGATGTCGGCCTTAGTTTTTTGAATTTTGGGGTTAATCTCCTAATTTAGTATAAATAAGGGGTTAATTCACATGGTTTCATCTAATATTTTCAAGAGAGCATCCTAATACTTTACAAGAGAATTATAGAGCACTTCAAGGGCATTTACAAGGCATTTCAAGGTAGAATTCAAGTATTTATTGTAGAAATTCAAGGATCATATCATCATGGCAAGGTTCTAATTGCATTATTTCATGTTCATGCTTCATTATCTTATTTCATCATTTGGTTTAATTACCTACAAGGGATTTGACCAAGGTAAAACCCCATTCACTAAAAAATCAACAAGTTTTATGTCCTTCAGTGTGTTATTACATATTTATAGGTTAAAGAGCAAGATTATCAAAGTTGTCAAAATTGCAAATTTTTCATTCAAGGTGCAAGATCACGGAAAAAGCTATATAAAATTGAATATTCCCTTCCAGAGCTTGGTAACTAGGATTTCAAGAGTGTAGACATCAAGGTGTAGGATCCTAAAATTATTTTTCTGAAGCCCTAAAAGGAACCATTTTCCCGTGAAGGCAAATGAGTCCTCCATAACTCAAAAAAAGCAACTTTCTAGATAGGTACACATATTTTTATGCTCTCAAATAATTCCTCATAGTTTCTATAACAGTTATGGTTGATTTCTGGTTGTTATTAGCATCTTCTTTTACATAATTTGAGATGTTTAGGGCATTGAAAATTAAGTGATCCATCTCTCTTACCCAAACATTAGGGTGGATCATATTTTCACCCTAATCATTTTTGGTGAACTCGACCTATTTAACATTGCAGTATTATGATTTTTGGAGTATCTCATTGCTTTCATGTTAAATTTAGATTTGTATTGTGTAGACATCCAAATTTGGACAATTAATTTATCCAAATTTATCCCCTTTCATCTAAACATCCTCTTATCGAAGTTAATTAAGTAATATTACTATTATTTAATTAATATCCTTAATTATGCCAAATCACTAAGGTATTTAATTAATAATTAAATACCTTACCCTCCTTAATCCCCTTTTCATCAAATGAATTAAATAAATATTACATTTATTTAATTTCTCACATGCCATTTTCATCTAATCCTAATCCATCTCCTAATCTCTTCATTAAGGATGTGCACATGCCTAATCTTTGCTTAGGATGTGTCACATCCTCCAAATTTTGTAAGTTAGCTTCTAATCCTCATTAACCCCTAATTATCCTCTAATTATTGATTAGTTAAGCCTAATCAGTACCTTGGTCAACTCTCCCCATCCCCCAAGGAATTTTTAATTCATTTTTATTCATCCAAGGCTCCTCTCTTCCCCATGTGAATTTTTAATTCACTTTTATTCCTCCTAGAATCCCCTTTTCCCATGCATCTTCTAGAATATTTGACTTGTCACATCAAGTCACATTTGACAAATTCCCACCTTTTTGGAGACCCTCTCTTATCCACTAGATTCTCCTAAGCATGTGAATTTTTAATTCACATTTATTCCTCCAAGGAATCTTCTCATCTCCCAATGTACTTCCAAGGTACATGTCCTTCTTACACATCATGTACCTCCCTTCCACATCACCTACACATCATCTCACCCTTAGCCACTTCACATTCCACATGTCAAAATGTGAGGGCTTGTGAGTCCTCAATTCACCTTAGCCCTTCATCTTGGCCATGTTGGATAAATCTCAACCATTGAATTCTCTAGAGAATTCAAATTCCTCTATAAATACCCCCTCCTCTAAGGCATTGGAGAACACTTAGCCATTTTGCAACCTTATGTTGTCACTTTGTGCACTCATTTAGCCATCCATTTATCTATTTTATATTTGCATCCCACCATCTACTTAGTCTTGCATTTAGCTACATCAATAGCCATCTAAAGAGCATACAAAACAATCCAAAATCAAGGGCCAACCAAGGAGTTTCAGTTGCAAAGAAGGTATAATCGTTTTGTGATCTTCATTTTAGCTTATTTATTTTCTTTAACAATTTCTTAGGCTAATCTTGAGGTGTCCCGTTGTATTTTTCCATTGCATTATTGTTGTTTTTTTGCATATTTGGGGTTGATAAACATTTAGGATCACACATTGAACTAGGGTTTCTTCTTTTGCATTAAAATTTTTCATATCATATAGGGTTTAGATTTTCATTGTTTTTCACTTCTTAAATCTAAAAAAAATACAAGAACAAATCAGTCATTTTGCATCTCATTTAGATCTCATTCAATTGCATTTCAAACTAGGTCTTGCATTTCATCTTTCTATTACATTTTTGTATTGAATTTCTAGAAAATCTGAAGCTGCATTTTATTGTTTGCAACCTAGAACTAAAAGATAAATCTGAGAACTTGCAAACCATTAAAAAATAGTTTCAAAAGACCTTACTAGGACCCATTCGCCCTTATTGGCAAATAAGTCCCTGATCAAGTGTGACCTAAGCTTCTGGCAACTGAAAAGACATTAAATTTGAGTATGAAATCCATTGAAAAATCTCAGAAAGACCTAACCAGAATCCATTCACCCTTATTGAAGAATGAGTCTCTGTTAGCTACAGATCTACAATTCCAAGACATTAAAATATCAGTGTCTAGCTTCTATTTGGTGCATTCATCTTGTTGTTTTAGTTTCCAAATTTGATGTTTCATCAACCTCTTTACATTTAGCTTAAATTGCTTCATTTTAGTGCATTATAAAAATTCAAAATTGCATCAAAATATTTAATTTTCAGCTTATTACATTGTTTAATCAGTAAATTGTATTACTTAGAATATGGCAATTGCATTTCATTCTAGGTTATTGCATTGTCATTCTAGGGTTTGCACACTAGGTTTTTAAAACTTGTATGAGCTTTACCACTTGGTGTCCTATTCACAATACTATTATAAGATGTAGTTCAAGGCTCATGTCATATGTCAATCTCTCACTTGTCGTGGATCTTGGGTGCTCTAACTCTCTTTCTGATAGTGTTGAGAATCAACCCTCCATGGCTCATAGTTTGCATACCTCATCTCCCATGACTTTATCTCATATAATCAATGTGCATGATATAATTGACAAGCTAGATGAACAACTAAAAAACTTACAAGCCCATATCCTTAGTGAATGCTTTGACATTAGCTTGGTTCCTATAATACATGTGTGTGTGAAATGTGCAAAGTTAGTATCAACACAAACCTTAATGAAATGATTTACATTAAGGATTCAAAGCAAAGTAAACTATTCTAAATTGCAACAAACTAAATCTTTCAAGAATGTCTCATTGTCCTCTATTCTTAGTGATTATTTTAATCTTTTGGCCCTCAGATTTCTATGTGCACAAAGGCTATTAGAATGACACTTAAGAAACGAGATTAATATTCAACATTGAAGCCAACTATATACCTACATGAAACTATGTGCAAACAATGATGATGAATGCTATGATGAGTGAAGGATGATGTTGATGATAAATACACAAACGGTGGTGGATACTATGGTAATGATCTATATGATTCTATATATGATTCTACATATGCTCAAATTCAAACTTAAAATGAACCAATCTAAAATGCAACTATGATGCAAGATGGATGATAAAATGCAACTATGAAGCAATATGTTAATCTAAGATGTAAATGCAAAGCAAAACATGATATAAAAACTAGTTATAAGACTCCCAAAATGCTCCAAGCTCCAATGATAAACTTGCATGGTAACTTTACTTCAAATGTAGATGCCAAATACAAGGCCCAAGGGTTGTATTTATAGCCTTTTCCAAGCATATAGTGAGGTGACAATAATCAACAATCCAGATTCGATTAAGAAAAATGGATGGTGAAGATGAAGAGAATCAAGATGTTGTCCCCTTGACCAAAGACAACATGCCATTTGGATGGAAGAATTTCTTGACCAATGGGAAATATGCCATTTGGATGGAAGATTCAAGTGTGAGAAGAGAAGACCATGTGCTTCCAAAATTGGTGGAAGTGTGGGAGGAAATGAGCCATGTGCTTTTTGAAATGAGTTGAAGCTAATTCTAATTAAAAATTAGAGTTATTTATTTTCATGTGACCTTGGTGAGGTGGCACAAAAAGTTGTATAAATGTGCTCTAATTCCTAATTGGATTTAGTGAAGATTAATTAAATAAAACGAGTTTAGGGAACCTTGTTTATTTAATTAATTTAGAAGAAGATGATTTAGATTTGGAGAATTTAGAAAATGTTGAACAATATAAATAAATTGATAATTTATTTATACGTAGTTGAAATATTAATCAAATAGCTAGTATTTAATTAATTAAAGGTGATGACCATTTTTAGGTGTATACAATACAAAATCTAAGGAAAGTGCTTAAAAAAAGAAACGAAACACAAAGCATCTATAGCCTTAGTTACTTCCTTCAAGAATACTTGAACAAACAAGACAATACCAACCTACATGCCACAACCAATCCTCCTACTAAAACTAAGAACAATGTTAACATGGACCATGATCATATGTAATTACCTCCCATGAATGATGTGATAGCATTTATCAAAGCTAAACCTCGTAAGGGCTTGAATAAACAACCTCTTGACATTGCTTTCTCACAAAATGACATACCTAAAAATGGACCTGATGGTCCTCTTTATATAGCTGGCCAAATCAATAATAAGCCCAATAATGGGATATTGGTTGATCTTGTATGTGGAGAGAATGTGATCACAAAAGAATTCTTATATGTGCATAAGCTATATCAAGATACATATGACAATATGAAAGCATGGATCAAGACATAGAATGGATTTCCTTTCCCTACGATATGCTTGATATATCTCCCTTTAAAAGTGGGACCAAAAATATTAACAGTCTCATTCTCCATCATTCCACAATCGGACCAATTTCTTGTGAAGCTAGGCCATCCATGGCTTTGCTCCATGAATGTCATCCCTTAGATTGTGCATAAATGTCTAAAGTTTCCATTTGGAAATAACATCTTCATTGTGCATCATAGTAGATTCCATCTTGCCTTGACAAAAGGGAATTTTTCACTAGATTACTTTTGGCTCGAGCCTATGGAACCTATCAAGCCTTGTGAATATTTTTTCTTATCATATCAAAAATTCAAGGCAAAGAAAATAGCAAAACTATCCCTTTGAAATATTCCTCAACCTATGATTGAACCAACCATCCTTGATGAGACAACGATTGAAACAAAAACACTTCCAAACATACAAGAACAACCTATAGAAAACCTCATGTAATTTCATACAAGAGACCATGAGATAACAAAAACAATCTTGTTGTCCCTCCTAGAGTCAAACAAGTTTACAAAGTCAAAGAGAAAGCAATTGAGAAACCTATTATTGTTCCCTCTAGTCCTCCCAAGGAAGAGAAGGAACCTATGATTGAAAAACCCGCTCTTACACAAAAACAAATTGACAATAAATTGAAAAGAAATTGGAGTGCTAGAGAGTGTAGACGTAGACCTCATGCTATTTCTCATAGATTGAAAACTCAAGAAAACAATAATAACATAGAAAATAAAAATTTGAACCTACCTGAAGCAATGCATGATGACTCTCAACCCTTGCCACAACATAAACAAGAACATTGTATGGACATTATTATTTGACCTCCTATTGCAATTGACTTAGATGATGACATTGATATTGCAAAGATTGATGAACAAGTGCATGATGAGTTGAATAAATTATTTTCTTCTTCCATGAGCTTAGATGAAAAATCTCCTAAAAAGAGTGTTGAATTTGGTGTGTGTCCTAGTTTGACACTTGATGTTGTCCCTTTGGCTAGTTTCTTGCCTTCCCTTTGTATCGACCGAGATTGGGAGGAAAATTTCCTACTTTATGTTGACTCACTTGTGCCTTACTAGTATTTTTCTTTTTCTTTGATTGCATGTGTGTAATATGCTCCCCCGTGATGTTTTGTTTGTTGTATCCTCTCTCTTTTGTGCATTCTTCTATATGTACCTTCATTCTTCTCTATGTCATAATCCTTTTTCATTTTTCTTGTGATTTCCTTTTGGGGATGATGCAAGGCGTCAAGACATTTATGTATCTTCCATGTTGACCCAAAAGATTTTTCTTTACCTTTTTCATTTGTCTTGTGTTTTCCTTTTGGGGATGATGCAAGGCATCGAGACATTCACGCCTCTTCCATGCTGACCCAAAAGCTTTTCCTTTTATCTCATTTTTCATTTGTCTCTTTTTTTCCTTTTGGGGATGATGCAAGGCATCGAAACGTTCATGTTTCTTCCATGTTGACCTGAAAGGTTTTTCTTTGTTTTCACTCTCTTTGTGTCATTCTTCTAGTTCTATGTGTATTTGGGAAATGGTGACAGTTCCGTGCTCTATGACAACATTGTAGCATAGACATACTGACCCCAAATCCATAGATCCCTTATGTGTCTATGGGGGAAACCCCTTTCTTCCTATTTCATGACACAACTTGCTTCAGAAGCATATGACTTGGCATAGGGTTTTATGAGGAAATCTCTCATGCTTTAGGCTAAAAACTTTGGCCACTTTAAAGCAATTTATCACAGTGATGGTGTAGCAAGCGCTTTAAAGTAGGGGCATACAACGATGACATCTTTGGAAAATTTCATGGCATGATTTTCCTTTTTTATTGTGATGTGTCATATTCTTGGTGGTGTCATTGGGTTTGATGTTGTCCAAGAGTGTATGATCTAATGTCATGGCATGATGCAAATGAGGCATCCCATGGGCGATCTGACATCTTGATTTGTCCTCTCTTGGAGACATTAGGCATTCTCCCTAAGAGGAATGTTAAATGAACAAAGAAAAATCCCATTTAGCAAAATTTTTACATGACATTCAAAAAAAATTTACACAACATTTTCATTTTGGTGCCTTATTGAAGATGTTAGGAGGATGACTTCAGTATGGTATGAGAGGCTAATTCGATTCTCTCATTTGTCACCCCGTTGGGATAACTCACCTAGTGGAAAAATTGAGGTTCCACTACCCCAAAGTGAGCATACATATTATGGGAAAAACTCACCCCACGAATGACCTAAAGTTCTGTGGCCCCAAAGTGAGCAATGTGTGTTATGGAAAAACAACCACCACCTCACATCACATTGAATCGGTTGTGCTTGATCCTTTTTTTTTGTTTATTATTCTTGGCCTTTGAGAGGGTATGATCATGTATCTTTGTTATTTCTTCATACTTATGTGTCTTGGATGTCTACTTTAGTGTGAGTTTTACATGGGGTCATTCTCTCACTAAAGTGGGGGAAAAATTTAGTGATGGAAAAAGTTGTCATCTTCCTTGCTTGCTTGGATAACTGACATTAAAATTGGATTGATGGTGTCTTGGACTAGTGTTGCAATGTCTTGTAAACATTCACACTATTTTAAGACCTTTATTTAGCTAAATCATGCTTTAATTGGTCCTTTGCAAGGGTGCTGTGAAGTGTTGTAACACACTTTCACACTTTTCTAGGACTTATTTGCTTAATTAAGCCTTTTGGGCCCCTTTCTAAATAAAATAAGCATAATTTGTACCTTGTTTAAGTGTTGTAAAGTTTTTTTAAAAACTTTCACATTTATCTAGGTGGTCTTAATTCATTAACATTAAGTGGAGTTATTAACCCCCCTTTTAGGCCTTCATTTTGACACCTCTCGAGGATCCTTCCCAACAATTATAAATTAAATATCAAATTATTTCATTGGGAAAATTTTGGTCCTAGTAAGTTGAGCCAAGACCCATTTTCCCTTGATGGTGAATGGGTCCTCTCTTAACAGGACCCCCTTTTTTCTTGTGATCTGGAATTGTTTGTTGGCCTTCTTTCAACTCCCTGAAGCTTGGTCCTAGAAACTTAGCCAGGACCCATTCTCCTTTGGTGGTGAATGGGTCCTCCCCTAATGAGACCTTAATTTTTGAATTTCATTCTGGTGGGAACTTAATTGCCTTTCTTTCCAGATCTGGTGTTGGCCTTAGTTCTTTGAATTTTGGGTTTAATATCCTAAATTAGTATAAATAAGGGGTTAATTCACATAGTTTCATCTAATATTTTCAAGAAAGCATCCTAATACTTTACAAGAGCATTATAGAGCACTTCAAGGGAATTTACAAGCAATTTCAAGGCATAATTCAAGTCTTTAATATTGCAGCAATTCACTAAAAATGAACAAGTTTTCTATCCTTGAGTGTGTAATTGCAGATTTACAAGTTAAAGTGCAATATTATCAAAGTTGTCAAAGTTGTAAAGTTGTCATTCAAGGTGCAAGATCATGGAAAGAGCTCTATAGAACTGAATATTGCCTTCCAGATCTTGGTAACCGAGATTTCAAGAGTGCATACATCAAGGTAAAGGATCCTGAAATTAGTTTTCTTAAACCCTAAAAGGACCCATTCTCCCTTGAAGGTGAATGAGTCCTCGATAGCTCAAAAACAACTTTCTAGACAGGTACATAGATTTTTATTCTCTCAAATCATTCCTCATAGTTGCTATAGTAGTTAGGGTTGATTTCAAGTTGTTATTAGCATCTTCTTTTACATAATTTGAGGTGTTTAGTTCCTTGAAAAATAAGTGATCCATCTCTTTTAAACAAACATTAGGGTGGATCCTATTTTCACCCTAATCAGCATGCAACTTTTCTATTTGAGTCTGCAACCTCTTTTTCTCTCTATCTTGCTTTAGCAATGATGTGTACACCAATTCATTGTTCTTCTTTGATACATTAATTTTGCCAGTATTTTTTAGTCCAAAAAAATCCAATTGTAAACTACTCTCCTAAAATTCAGATCGATCCATCTGATTTGTTGGTTTATTTTGAATTGCGGGAACAATAATCGTGTACTCCATGATTTCTTTATTTGTGTCAAATGTGGGTAATACCATGGTTGTTGCAAGCTCTGAAGTTATAGAAGATACACTCTCCATTAGTTGATTCTTTTTTTTTTTTATACAATTCTAATTTCTTTTTAAACTCTTCAATGTAATCGAAACTTGGGGATGCAGGAACAATGGAATGCTTGAATGGCGAAGGAATAGGAGTACTTGCAATTGCTAATATTGTTGTAGCCATACTAATTGGAAATGGGGGAGTTCCTGGAAATAACTCCTTTGTGGTGGATCCACTCGTAGTGTGACTTGGACCAGTCAAAATCCTTTTCCTCTTTCATATGCCTTGATCACCTGGTGTTTGTGTGGTATCTTGTATTGTTGTCTTCTTGTGTGTAATTTGTTGTTGTAGAACATGTTGACCACTACTAGTACTACTACCCATACCATCACCACTAGTGGCAATGCCAGTTGCACTAGGATCTCCACCATGGGCATGTCCTAGTTGTGATTGTATCTAACCATGAGGATGAGGATTTGAAGCTCTAATAAATTGAATTGTTTCAACTATACTTGTATGCCCTTGGTCTACTTTTTCAGCTCCAAGGCTAGATTTTTCAAGTGGTTTTCTATGCTCTACATTTGTTATCGTCCAAGGGCCTTATCCTTGGGACCCCAAAGGGCCACCTTCATAACCCATTTTTTCAGCTATGGTTGCTCCTAAAGTATATGCTTCTTTTGTGGCCTGATCACTTAAACTAGATTTGAAATTGACATAGCTTTGTTCTTCCCCACCATCATTAGATTCATCATCAGTTTCTTGATCTTCATGATAATTGGGATGCTCTATATTCCAAAATTTTCTAAACTCGTGATCTTCTTTGTTATCTCCAAAGTCTGCAAGAGCTCTTGGATCACCTAGCTTCTTCCTCATAGACCAAAAGGAAGTAATTTTTTTATCATGACCAATTTTTATCTGTAACTTACTTATCTAGAGAATTTGGAATTTTTACTCTACTAGATGGCTTATCACTTTTTTCATAAAAATATTTGTACCTTCTAATTGTCTTTTGGTGTAATGCCATAATTTCTGTTGACAATTGTTCAAAAGAAATACCTTTCTCAACAACAATTTTCTCCATTGCTATTTTGATCTCATCCCAAGAATCCTTATTTCTCAAGTTTTCAAGCAAGGGTTTACTTTGATGTTGAATTCTACTTACAACATTCCTATTGGCCACAACCATTTATTTAATGGTGTCACATGGATCATACTGCCAGTGACAGACAACATCAAAATTAAAAAAAATTAAAAGATCATTTACCACACTAAATGCTTTTCTCTCAAATGTGAACCCTCCACATGAAAAAGGTAAAGAAGGAAATAAGGTCTTCTTTTGCTAACCGGAAAAGTGTAGTTCATTAGTACTTTGCATCTACCTTACGTATTCCAATTCAAAAACCCCTTCTATCACATTGGAAGTTTGTATGGCCCTACTCCCAATCTACAAAATCTTCGCACAATATATTCTTCCATTAAGTACCAATCAACCCATTGTATTTCTTTTCCTAGTTGAATGCAATTTCTACATGACATAGGCAATATAGGCATTGGAGTATTTGTAATTGCTTGATGCAATGGAGCCAAAAGTAGTCTACAAAATGATTATAGTTCCTTTGAGAATCATGCATCCTTATCTCAGTGGTCCAATCATATACTGGATCCATTTTCTTTTCCTCAGCATTACTATAGGGCTGAATCTAAAGCTTGTTGGTCTAAAATGTATTCCACTAAATTTCAATAGAAAAAAATAGCACAAGTAGGTTGTGAACCTAAATGTCTTAGTGAAACCTCCTTTAATCATTAAAAATTGTTTATGCATGGATTGTACAATGTGCTCAATAAAGTTATATTTGACATGTGGAACACCATAATGGATATTATATACCATTTTAAAGAGGCTTGCACCCACTTCCCAATTGCTATCCAGTTTGAGGAAAAATGCTAGCATGGAAATAGTATCTTGAACCCATGGTCTAAAAATATCAAAATCATAAGGAGGCTTATGATTACCTTTCAATTTGTTTTTAACTTGTATGTTATCTTGAACTATTTTGTTTATGAAAGAATTTTTCTCCCTTTCATCCACTGCTTCATAATCACTAGCAATATTTTCTAGGTCAATGTGGATGTTTCCAAATTGTTTGGTTGTAAACGCCAACACTTTTCCAAGTTTTTCTACATTAATGGATAATAATTCTTCTTTGCTATATTTATTAACAATTGCTCTTTTGTTATCATCATAATTTTGGGCACAAATCATGATAAATTTTGGGCAAGGGAAAACCTCATGTAACATCATGTGCCCTAATCCAGTTACCCACAGTATACTGTAACTATTAACTTTCATTTTCTTTACAACCTTATTCTCAGATGAAAATTTAAGTTTTGAGTTACACCTACCATAGATTTCAGGATCATAAATATCATGGTATTCATAAGTGAAACCTAGAGTTTTAAGCAATCCAACATAATGTATTTTTTATCTAATTTTTCTCTAGTGGTACTAGTGGTAGACATGCTTATACAGTGTGAAATTGTGAATTCCCTCTTAGTCCTCGATTTTTCTTAATTCTTAAGTCTCTCAACCCTAAAACCAAACTTCAAAGTTTGACAAAATAATATTTTAAGAAACGATGAAAGTTGAAACGTATCCATATGAATTTTGTCTTTCACTTACTCAGATTTTGATTCTTGAAAATATTAATACTGACAAGTGTGGACTGGCTTTGTTGGGCTTGGAACCCAGAATCTCCCTGTTGCACTGCAATGAGCAATTTGAAATCTCCTCATGTGCTAACCCTCTCACTTAAAAATAAAATCACTTAGCACTTAGCAATAGAAAGTTTACTTATTAGTTTTTTTTTAATATTAAAGTGAATGAAATGTCAACGTGTTGTCATTGGACTACACAATTAGTACATTACATTTGTAATAGCACTTAGAAATAAATTCTCAAACAAATTTTCAACCATTGATCTTTGTAAATATAACAGTTATAGGGCGATTCTTGAGGTTTGAGTCTGCAAGCCTAGCACTTTGTGCATTTCATTTTGAAATGCAACTACAACCATCCATCAAATTTTCATTGAAGGGTTGAGCAATTTATGATATAAACAATAAACATGTGTTTTAAAGTTGTTTTAATCTTTAGTGCACTAGGATTGACATCAAGGCCAAGGGGTCGGTAACTTAACATTGTAAAGGACTTAATAAAATGAATAATGATACTGGGAATTGGGGGAGAAGGTCAATGACATATTATAAATCAATATTTCGGTTAACCCTAGCAAGAGTGACAAATTTTAGTGTTTATATTGTTTTTTGTCAATTTGATGGTAGATTTCTTTTTTCATTTGTATTGTAGAATTGCTTTATGTTTTAAATCTACATACAAATATTTCATAAATAGATAATACTTAATTTCTTAAAGGAAAAAAATTGATTTGAATACTGAATAGTCATAGATACTAAACTTAGAAAATAATTCTTTACTGTACATGAATAATGAAGAATAACACAACCATTTATTTTATGACAACTGAATTGCAATGTTACATTATTGATATTCCATATATTTTTAAAGATGAGTAGTTGTAGAGCATGCAAGCTCCTATTTTGTATGAATGACATATGCCACTTTACATAGACACAATTGATTCCAAGTTGTTGCTTGTGACAATGGATTACAAATTGATTCCAAGCTTTCATTGGTGACAATGTAATACAAATGTGGATCTAAAAAAATGCGAAGGGATTTACTGAGCCAACCATGCTGGGAAAATGGGAGTTGTGAAGATACAAAATGTACTTATTCTGATTGAAAACCAAAGTTATGCAAAAGATGAGGGGTAGTATATATGCTCCCATATTTTGCATGCAACCTCCATGCACTAGGATAACACTTATCTCCATCAGATCTCCTCATTCTGGTTCAAAACCTACCTCAGAAGTCAGGTGAACCAGATCAACTTCTTTCCAATTCCACCCATTTTGAACTTGAAAGAAATTGGTCTTTTACTCTGTAACTACATGACTAGAGGCAGGAGAATTTAGAGTATCCCCAATAATACCACATCATATTCTTCTTGAATCCTTATTAACCCTACAAAATGAAAACCCTTATGACAATTTAGAACATTGGACTCAATAGTAAAGCCTTTAGCATTTAATGGATAATTTTAGTTGTGCTCAATATCCCTATTTATGGGCCACCAATACCACTACCAGCCTAATCCCTATTTACTTGTGAGTTGTGTCATGTGTGAGGTTGGATATAATGATAATCATGATTCATGCAAACCAAAGAACCAACTTAATCAATTCGTGTAACTTAAGCCTTACATTTACAATTAAAATGTTTAATTTGATTGACATCTGGCTACATGTAATTTGTACCTCAAGCTGACAAGTTGTCAAAATTGCCACTCAAACGATATGAAATCATTACAAATCTTGTTTCACTTGATCACTAGATTAATGACATCATCATCTACAGTACATCTTGTAGTTTTCAATATAAAGCTATCCAATCAATCGCTTAAGATGTACATATGGCATTAATCCACGACGCCACCCACAATACCACAACCACACTTTCTTCAAAAATATTGAGAATTTCAATTAAATGAAATGTAGAATACTTCAAGGCATTGCAAAGAGAGAATTAAATGGTTTGTTTTGCCTTAATCAGTAGCAATTTCCACTAATAAGTCATAATAAATTTCACTCACTTATGATTAGAACTACATGTTGATCATTACTATTAGTGTTAAAAGCCACATTTTTATATTGAACAAAGAAAAAATGATTTACAAGAATGGAGCCATGAAAATTATTTTAATGTAAGTAGCTAAAGACTAAAGTACATACTACATAGCCAACCTGGTCAAAAAGCTACTAACCGTGAAAAAAATCTAGTCACAAAATACATATTACAAGAACTGTTACATTGTATAATAAAATATAGACACGTGACACATCACACAATTCATTACTAAATTTTTTTGTAACAATAGTTGAGGCCATCAACCCGCAACTGGGTATTTGAGTAGAAGGTAAATTGAATTTAACAAAGTAACAACAAAGAAGAAAAGTGAATCACCCAAAACCTTCCTCCAAAACTCCAGACTCTTTAATGATTCATTTTTCATATCATGACAAACCACATCTCATATTAACTAGGGCAAGAGCTTGTGCTATAGAAGAATGCAATTCCACTTTCTAGAAGATTTCACCAATAGTCGCTAACCCACTTTCAAAATTGTAATGCTCCAGTGCCAACTCCAACGAAGAAATAGAATAACTGAAAGGTTGCAAATAACGTATTGTCAACATCTTCACCAAATATTTATCGAGCAAAATATCCATGCAATTGGACAAAAAAATTGAAGCTACCTCAGAATATAGAGCATGAGAGTTGTTCTAAAGCCATTCCCTACCCACAATTATTCTTATAGCATCCTCAACCTGCACACAAGAATTGTAAAAAACATACCCAACTTTCACTTGTCGTATGCATCATCGCTTGTTTTCTCCCAAAAACATTTGGGTAGCATGACACGTCATGAAGACTCCATAATATCACAATTAAGTTGATAATAGAGAAGAAAGAAATAAAATCCAAATATATTATAAATGATATGAAGAACATCAAGTTGGTGAAGTATATATAGAAGTTAGAATGAAGACAATGACGCCAAATACTCACACTTAACATTTAATTCACCACTTGATCATTGATGTGATAATATTATTTCAAAAAAATGTGACAATATTATTCCAAGTTACCCGCGGGCTCCACCATCTTCATGAACATTGAGAAAATCCACATGTCGGCCTCCCCGCTTCCCCGTTGGGTTTAACCCATGTGCAACTTTTAGCAACAGGAAGGTAGAGAGTGGCCCGGATTAAACCTGGCGCTTCACATCTATTTTCTCTTTACCTTAAGACCATTCACTTGTGCATAACCCTTAGACCAGATGGATAGCCCAAGTTAAGATGTCTTACTTACCTTTAAAACATGTGCTTAAGAGGATCCTTCAGTAGTGCAGGTTTTAACACTACTCAACCTTATGTTGAAATATTTCCTTAATATTTCACACCATGCTATAGTTCCTTCGATGGTTCTGAACATTCCACATGGCACTTCCCCACCTCCCCATTGAGGGACAAGAGATGTAGGTGTGTCCCCGGTGGACTGGCAGGCAGTGACCTAGATTAAATCTGGCACTTCACATTTGTGTGCTCTTTACCTTAAGACCATTCGCCTGTGCATAACCCTCAGACTAGATGGATGGCCAAATTAAGATGTCTTGTTGACCTTTAAAACATGTGCTTAAAAGGCTCCTTTAGTAGCAATAGCTTTAACACTAGTTCCTTAATATTTCCTTAATATTTTGCACCTTGCTATAATTCCTTCAACAGTTTTGATTGTTCCATGTGGCACTTCTTTCCTCCCCATTGAGGGACGGGAGATGTAGGTGGGTCCCCCGTGGGCTGGCGGGGAGTAATCAAGGTTGACCCACATCAACCTATCTCGACCATTCATTTCTAAAACCCATCATTCGCCTAGGTTAAGGGGCCGGTCACCATGATGACTCCAAAGGCTTAAGTCATAACTTAAGTGACCTTCAACTATTAATAGCCAGTCAATGATAAAATATCATTTTGGTTGTCATGACTTTAAGTGATTTAATAAGTAATAAAATGTCAACCATTGATTTTTGGAAATCTAACAATTCTAGTGTTATTCCAGAGGTTTCAATTCACAAGTCTAGTGCTTCAGAGATTCGCTTCCAGAATGAAATTTGTTGAGAAGTTGTTGAGATGATTTAGCATGTTTTCATTGATTTCAAAATATGGTAGTACTTGTTTTTGGGACATCTGTGGAAGATAGTTAATGTAGAATAATGAAGTCTAATCTTTTGATGTTGGTTGTTGTGCTCAAAGCTTACTCCGGGTATCCTTGCTATCCAAACATTCATGTAGCATGTTACAATTTTTGGTATGTCTAATTGTGTTTCTCTGATTGATATTGAAATTAATGGAAATCAAGATTTGGTCTTGGTTGTGGCATTCCCATCGGCTTTAGAATATATTTCATGTAATTCAAAGTTTGCTATCTTTGATAATTATGTTATGTGATGAACCTATCTTATGTATGACCTATTTATGGGTCCCTTGGTAATGTGGTAAGAAGATCTTTATGTCCGACCTATCTTTTGGGTCCGGTGCTACCATGCCAAGCCTTATTAAATATTTCAAGGTTGTTCTTCAAGCTGACATGTTTTTGCTAGGCTGACTTAGGAGATTATGAAGATATTGTGTTTGGTCGACTTAGGAGATCATGAAGGGAATGGAATGGTATAAGTAAAAGTTGATTTTGCTCGAAGATGATATAGTATGGTGTGTGTGGGAAAATAAAAAGGTGTGAAGGATTATGTGATAAGAAAGCTGAAAGCAAGTGTCATGAAGAAGTTATCTGCTTTGCAAAGGTTGTGCGAGGAAGGTGTGTGGAAGATTCTTGACTGGATCTGTTGCAGACAGCTATTGTGCTCTTAACCAGAATTGACATCATGCATATGTAGATGCAGCTTCGTCAGTTCATTTTTTGTCAGTGAGACTATTTTGTAATCAGATGCTTTAATTGGGCAATGAGCCCACCTGTAGTGAGCCTTACCTGCAGTGGGAATTTTGGTAGTGAGCCCTTGTAAAAATCACCTTAACCAGTGCTTTGTAATTGAGAATTAGCATTCTCTGTGGTTTTTCCCTTCTTGGGTTTCCACGTAAATTTTGGTGTTCATTGTGCATGGTGTTGTTATGTGCTTTCATGTTCATATCTGTTTAATTATTATCTGATTGATATAAGATTGCTCTGGATTAATTAAAGTGATGAAAATTGTTCTATGATAACTGATTTACCCCCCCTCTCAGCTATCCAGACTGTTCAACAATTGGTATCAGAACATGGTCCCTTGCAGATAAAAGCTTAACTGCTTGAGGAAGATCTTGGCAACTTGAAGAAGATGGCAAGAGATTATTACTTTGAGGAAGAACTGAAGATAATGTTAGATGATATGGAAATAAAAAAAATCTGAAAATGAAGAATTGAAATAAAACATCAAGGAAGCAAATGCCTGTATCTTAAAACTAAGGGAGAAAATCTATAAATTCAAAGCAAGACAGAGAGGTCAGCCATGAATTAAAGGAGTCAAAGGAAAGTATTGTGGATTTAAAGTAGCGATTGGATGAATGCAAGAAGAATGAAGAAAATATCAAAGATACCATCAAACAAAAAATGGAAGAATGGAAGAAGACTGAAGAAAATCTCAAGGATACCATCAAACAAAAATTAGAAGAAAATGAGAAGTTAGATCAAGAGTTAAGAGAAATCAAAAGCAAGAGTATGTGAAAGTAGCATAATTCTAGATCAACTTTTGTCCCTACAGAAATGTCACAAGGATAAGGGGGACTTGGCTTCTTTGGTGAAAGCTCAAATCAGAACACTAAGGGAAAAGACAAAGTAGTTGAAGCTGAAGCGAGATCTATTGTAACAAACATGGCCTGTAACTCTAGAACATCTACAAAAAGACCTCCAATCAGGTAACCAAATGCTCAAAGGTACTTATCATTTAATGGCTATTTCTTTCTATGAAAAAAAATTGGACATAAGGCTATAGAGTGTAGAAGCAAGAAGGAACTGAGTACTCAATGCTTTAACTATCACAAGTTTGGTCGCAAAGCAAGTCATTGCAGAAGTCAATTATCTGATCTAGCTAGAAGGAATGGAATGAATAATCTCTTTCATGGTAATTTCTATTTATGCCATGTTTTTGGTCACAAAGATAATCAGTACAAATCTAGGGTTCACCTAATTAAGTCAGGACAAAGATGTTACAAGTGCAGTCAACCCAGACATTATGCTAACACATGTAGATATGCTACTCTGAAAAAACCTAAAAACAAAAAGAAGGTTGTGGAATCAGATGAATCTAAGAAGAAGACCATCATGGTTTGGAAGAAAAAGGAAAAAAGTGTGGGGAGCTCTTCTATGGTACCAAATCTCGGTACAAGCTCTTCTTGAATCTAAGCCAACTTCCTTGGCTCAGGGGGAGTTTTGTAATGCATATCCTAATAGTTCCCCCTCTTCGAAGTAATATTGATGTGTTTTCAACATGACTAAGTTTGATCCAGTTCGTGATATGATGAAGCTTAATTTGGTTGATTGAAAAGTGAAGTATTATTGTTGGCATCATCAATGTGCATCTTTGGCAGTGAAATCATCATGAGAAATTAAGGATAAAAGGTGGAGTTTCAAATCATTTCTCACAGTTTGAAAAGAATGAGAAGTGGTTTTGTTGAGCGATAAAAGATTGAAGAAGCTAAGCACGACAATGGAATTCTTGTTGGTTAACAATGAATTTAGTGGCGGTATCCCGTTGAGGCTGAAGGGAGTAGAGTTGGACAAATTTGATCATTGGAAGATGAAGGAAATGGAACTAGGGTTGAAGACTGATTAATTGTAGAATGTAAGTGCCCTAGGTATGGATTTATGGGGAGAATTTCCCTGGATTTCCAACAAAGAGTCTATCTAGTTCTTGTTGAGTCGATTCAAGGATGGCAACATTGTTTTGGACAAACCCTATCTGATCATTAAGGAAGCCATGGAAGCTATTACTGGATTGTGTAGTGTTTGTGACATCCTTGGGAAGAAAACGGTGAAATACAGAGATGTGAAGGTGTTGCAAGGTGTGACCCTTGGTCTTCCTTGCAGCACTAGTGCTTGGATTTGTGACATGGTCTAATCACCTCATGTGGTTCTTAACCGAAGCTTGTATTGGGCATTGACAGGTTGATCTTTTGGTGTAATGACAAGTCCAACAATTGGTATCAGAGTTGGTCACAGGTTCAAACCCCATGCTTGTGCTGGGGGGGATTGTTTCAAGGTATGACCCTTGTTCTTCCTTGTAGCACTAGCGCTTGGGTTTGTGACATGGTCTAACCGCCTCCTGTGGTTCTTAACTGAAGCTTGTATTGGGAATTGATAGGTCAATCTTTTGGTGCAATGGAAAGTCCAACAGGAGGAACTTATTGGTATTAACAAAGACCCTCAAGCTCTATTGATAAATACCATTTTTGATCCCATAGTAAGGTATGTTGCTTATGGTATCACTTACAAAATCCATTTCATAAATCATGAAGGTTCTACTTTAGCTATTGCTATGTATCTTGCACATAAGATGATGAAGGAAAATAAATAGTTTGACTTGTGTAATCTCATAATGGAAAACCTATTTGAGAATGTCAGAATGCCTTTGGTTGAGAGTTATCCTTTTTAGTTTGGATCTCTACTCATATGTTTTGTATTTTACTTTCTGAGTTCGCTACCATCAAAGGAGAATGTTAAGTGGAATTTTGGCATCCCTTTCGAAAAGAAAGGTTACAGATATTTGGAATATATGAAAGATAAAGCAAGTGCATGCAAATTTTATTTCTCATCCTTGCAAATGAATCTATGCTTAGATGTGATAGTGTCTAGTTCTATGCCTATCAATCAATTTGAGGAGGGTTCCTCCTCCGGTAAGGAGTTAGAGGTTGTCATTGGTGGTTCCCCTCTAGAACCTAAAAGGAGGAAAACTAACACAAGATGTCATCACTATCTTAGAAGAGAAGGAGAAGGAAGAAATGTCTCTGCCTAGATCTGACTCTTTCGACCTAGATGAAGTTTGTTCGGTGTTGGATGAAGGTGACATGAAAAAGATTGGTGAAATGTGGTATGCTTGCTTTCTAGAAAGTATACTTGGTGTTACATGTTTTTGCTACTAGCCCAAATAGGTAGTGTTATGAAAAGAGGGTACATTTTAAATCTACTATGTCACATTTATGTGCATAAACAAAATCAGAAGACTACAATACTACATTGTATTATGTAGATGCATATAACATAGAAGAGAATGCACAATCTTTTCAAAATTGTAGTCTTTATTGATAATATAAAATTAGGGTGTCCCACACAAGTCGTGAGACTGACTATGAATGTATATAACATAAAAAAAACATACATTTATAGATACAAAAGAGAAAGAATGCACATAAAGTGAAAGGGGACCCGTCATTTCCTGAATGACAAATCTCGGTTGCTTTGTTTTGCACCATCTTCATTCTCTCTTGCTTGCTCTCCTTGCTGCTCCTAGGTTCCTTGCATTTGTGAGAGAAATGTTGTTAGAGCAATGAAGGATCACCAATTAAAATATGGGCATACATCTATAAACATATAATTTGATCCTCATATGCATTTAAATTTCCAAGCATACCATAGGTGCCCAAGAAAACAAGAGCGTAATCAAACACATCTATCATATGCTTGTTTTTATTTAACATGTTTGTTTCTTGTGCAAGTATAGGTCAAATCCTTGTTACTGTGTTGTTTTATCTAATTACAACATGTGGGATAAAATGTGGCTCCCACAAGGGTTGAGCTTATCATGCTACCCTCTTGCTTTTTAGAGGGATGGGAGTGTAAATTCATTGCACTTATGTTTCACTGAAATAAGTACTCATCACTCATGACAGTAAATTGACTAAAGTCACTGTCATAAGTGACAGGTACTAAGACAGTGAAAACACAATATGAGATGGGGGGAAATCCTTAGGAAATTATAATAGTCACATAAATACAGTATTCATAGTCATGAATCATCATGAATTATGCATGTTTTAGCCACCTTTGCAATGAATGATAAAGGAACAAAGATAATGAATAGAGTGAGCAATCAATATCAAGGAGAAAACATTGTCATACAAAGAGAAATCATTGTCATAGGTGGACAACTCAAGTAAATAGTGTGGTAATGTCATGGAAGGTTCTTGGTGAGTAGGTGCACACAATCTAGAGTAATTCCAAAATAGTGATTAGAATGATAGTGTCAAAAGGGAGCATTCCTTCAAGGGAAGACCTCATTCACAAATGCTTGGTAGACAATAACTTAGGGACTAGTTAATCAATGACAAAGGCAAGAATTATCAGTACCATGCAGCCGATGCAAAAAATCAAATAAAGGAACAATGCTAGAGTATAGAGTCAACTCTGTAATACCATTCATCATCGGAAAAAGTTCCAGTGTCTTGGAAGATAGCAAAAAGAATGGAAACCATAGAACATCAACATTAACAAGTGATAAGGGGATTTTAGAAGAGGGTAGATCTTAGCACAGTTATCAACATAATTCATCAACAATCATCAAGAGCTATCAAGAGCTATCATGGAATAGTCACATAATAATTGTAAATGGCAGCCCAACAAGGCAAAGCTGAATATCTGTATTGAAAAATTAATAATAGGGTTCTAGTATCCAAAACAGTGGTTAGAGTGATAGTGCCAAAGTGAGCAATTTTATGCTTCAATGGGGTTTGATGCCAAAGTATCATGATAAGAAGAAAGGATACAATTATCTTTGTCACTGTCCAAGAAACAAAGGAAACACTTGACCTCTTTCATTTTCAAGTCTAAACAGAGTGGATACAGTGAAGCCAAGTCTTTTCACTGCCAATTTCCATGGAGAATGGTTCGCTTTCATTTTCATATATAAGCAATAAAATATTTTCTCTCAATTAACATACACAGTGAGTTCTTATAGGGGCAGTTTACAGTGATGATGCTAAAAAAAGTCTGAGGACATGGCAAATTCTGCATCATTTTCTTTGATGTAAATAGACTAAGTGATAAAGGAGGTGACTCCCAGGACATCACAATGATGATAAAGATAGCTGAAACACATTGTGGCCTTACAACACTGTAGAAAAAGTTAGCAAAAAGGCATGATTATTATGTCACTAAGAGTATCATAAGCATGAAGATATAGAGTCTATTCACTGCCACAAAGGAGCATATTGTTGGCTCATCTCAGTAAGAATGAGTTGAGGTTTTCCTTAAAACCCTAGTAGTGACAGATAAACACAAGATAAAGCATTTTAAAGATGCCAATGTATAAATAATGCTCAGAATGCAACAAAACATTTCCTCTATGCCAAGTCAATGATTGCAGTGAAGGGGTATAAACCATACTATGAGAAGCCATAAAAAGAAAAATCATGAAGGAAACTAAAATTTCAACTACATTTGCTCTGTAAAACATATAGAAAGAAACCCTTGTTCTCCAACAAACCCTCAATCATGTTTGCAAATGAGAAAAGATTTCATTTTACGGATGTAAAAAAGAAAAATGATGACCCAGATGCATCTATAGCCGCAATCTCAAATATTTATACAAGACCAAGTGAAAATACACAAGAGGTTTTTATCCTTCCAAAAATTAAAAAAGGGAGAGCTTTCCTTTGGAATAGTCTTAGCACAATAGTGACCATGACTATCAATATATAAGCATTGCATAGAAATCTCAGGCCACAAAGGTAGAGTTTCTCCAAAGGGTCGAGTACAAAAGTTAGAGTTTTCAACTAGAGAAAACAAAGTTATGTAGGTCAAAAACATAGAAGCAGAAAACTGTGTCATTTCTTCCATCAAAGGATCGAGCAATAGAAGGCATACCTCAACACAGTCGAGCATGATTTATCCAAAAATGTCTAAGAAAGTTATATAAAATCTCCAGGTAAACCCTCTATTGGTTGCTATTTTGTTTTAGGGTTTCAAAAACCTATTTTATGCCAATAGCATAAGTTATTTTTTACCTTTATTTTAAAATATGAGCAACAGAGCTAATGTATATCATTTCCTTCATGTGCCTTAGGAGATTTTCACATTTCCTTTATGTTTCCAGTGCTAAATCCTTTATGACTTGTTCTTTGCATTGTTTCTCATGTGGCTAGGTCACGACTATTTAACTTTGCATCTATTTTGAAAATTGTAAGGCATTTACTTAAGTAGTGCAGTTATAAACCACTTAATTTATGTTATTTTAAATGCAAAATAAGGTGGTTTACTTTCAAGTTGTGGTCAAGGGAAAGGATATGGTTGAATTTATTATTTGCAAGAATCTTGGGAGGAGTTAGAGGAGGTTTTCCAACATGTGCCAAGGATATAGGCATGTTTGACTCAGTTTTGGAGCACATGGAGGATATCTAGGCATCATTTTCTTGTGCCTTTATGATTGACTTGGTCAAGCTTGACCCTTTCCAACACATTGCAACCTTTTGGGAGTGAATTTGGATGCTACATTTTGGGCTTTTCTATTGCCAACCCCAAGAAGGTTCTAGATCCTTATTTGGTGGATGATGGAGAGTTGATGGATATAGTCAATTTTGACTCATTTTACACTTAGTTCTTACTTGTTATTTTTCTGTTCTGTGACTTTTGTGAGTCCTTTGGAGAAAATATAGTGTTTTGTAACTCTTTTTGACATGTATGACAATGGATGCCTTGAAAATCAATGAAGTATTTTTCCTTCTCAATTTTTTTGTTCTATTGTGTGCAAGTATTTGATTCATGAGATTACTTGTGAAGTTTTTCTAATTCCTTGTAGTTTTTGTCTCAATGTTAGCACCTTTTGTAGAAATATATGTATGTTGTAGGTCATAAGTTGTATAAAAAATGAAAATGCTTCTAGTTATGAAAATTATCTTTCCCTCTAAGAGTTTGGCATTAAAAGTCTTCTTATGAAACACTTATGCAAGAAGCATATGAAATTGAGTTGTGTGAGAAAAAATTTGTCATTTGATTGGATTGTGTATGTAAGTTGTTTATAGTTCAGGTTAATGTTTAGGTGCATCACCATAGGAGTATTTTTTCAGTTTATGTTATCTCCTTCTACCCTTTTCCTAGCAATGCAGTAGTTTAGGTGAGTGCCAAAAGGAAGTTGACCTCTGTTTGTCAAAGCCCACTCTTTGAGAGGTCTCTTAATGTTTCTCTAGAGTGCTAAGTTTTGCAACTTAGCTAGGGTGCAATTTTAAGAGATAACACTTGGAATTGAAGATGCTTTTGTTGATTATCTGCTCAAAAAGGGTATTACTGTTTCAGTTAGTTTTGACTCATTATTGAATGATCTGGTAGAAGTTGTTGAAGAAAGGTTGTTGCGGGAAGGACCCAAAGGTCATAAGATCCAAGCTATGATTGAGAGAAGGTGTTTCAAAGACAAACTAAAATTATCCAAGCACATTGGTGAGACAAGAGAATGCACTAAGGAGATGTCTGACATCTACAGGTATTTTCATCAGTGGCCTACTACTGTTGATAATTTTAAAAGTAGAATTGAAGCTATTGAATCTAAAATGAATGATATTGGAAAGTGTTTTGACTTCTTCAAAGATAAAGATGGAAAACAAAGAATAAGAGTTGGTGAGTTGCAAGGTGAGTTATTGTCTACTTAGAGACAAAGGGAATATTTGGTTAGAACTTTCTGGTTGGTCAAAGAAATTGTTGAGGTCTAGTTGGATCATCTCTCTGGGATACTTTCTGATGTAGAGAATTGTGAATGACAATGCTTGTCTCCGAACTGGTCATCTTCATTTATGATATTGAATCTACCAGATAGTATGTGTGCTAGAATGGTTTATGTTGTACAAACTCATAAAAGGATTCTTCCAACTGTGAGAGAAAGGTACAAGAAAAAATTTCATGTGAAAAGTTTTATTTTTACTTGATCTCTTGAATGTTCTTATTTGGCCCTTTTCCTTTGATGGAAAAAATGGGGTGAAAAATGAAGAGAAAAACAAAACTAAAAGAGGAATTGATTTTCTTGACAAAGGGGGAGCACTTGGAGTTTTAGAGTTTTTGTTGTTTTGCCATCAATGCCAAAGGGATAGATTGTTGAGAAGTTGTTGAGATGATTTAGCATTGTTGTCATTGATGTCAAAACCTGGGATTCCAAAGTTTGTGCTCCAGATGATATACATAAATGATCTATCCTATCGAGTGTTATGATGTTGCATAGTGTGGATGTTATCCTTGACCCGGATATGGAAGTAATATTTGGGACATCCATGGAAGACGGTTAATGCAGAATAATGAAGTCTAATATTTTGATGTTGGTTGTTGTCCTCAAAGCTTACTCTGGGTATCCTTGCTATCTGGACATTCATGTAGCATGTTACAAGTTTTGGTATGTCTAATTGTGTTTCTCTGGTAAATAATGAAATTAATGGAAATCAAGATTTGGTCTTGGTTGTGGCATTCCCATTGACTCTGAAATATATTTCATGTAATTCAAAGTTTTCTATATTTTGATAATTATGTTATGTGATAAATCTATCTTATGTATGACCTATTTATGGGTCCCTTGATAATGTGGTAAGAAGATCTTTATGTGCGACCTATCTTTTGGGTCTGGTGCTAGCGTGCCAAACCTTGTTGAATATTTCAAGGTTGTTCTTCAAGCCAACATGTTTTTGCTAGGCCGACTTAGGAGATTATGAAGATATTGTGTTTGGCTGAATTAGGAGATTATGAAGGCAATGGAATGGTACAAGTAAAAGTTGATTTTGTTTGAAGATGATATAGTATGGTGTGTGCAAATAGATAAAAAGGTGTGAAGGATTATGTGATAAGAAAGTTGAAGGCAAGTGTCAAGAAGAAGTTATCTGCTTTGTAGGGGTTGTGAGAGGAAGGTGTGCAAAAGATTCTTGAGTAGATCTGTTGCAGACATATATTGTGCTCTTAACTGGAACTGACTTCATGCATATGTAGATGCAACTTCATCAATTCATTTTTTGTCAGTGAGACTATTTTGTAATCAGATGTTCTAATTGGGCAGTGAGCCCACCTACAGTGAGCCTTACCTACAATGAGCATTTTGGCAGTGAGCCCTTGTAAAAATCACCTTACTCGGTGTCACCTTAATCGGTGCTTTATAATTGAGAATTAGCATTCTCTGTGATTTTTCCCTTCTTGGGTTTCCACGTAAATTTTGGTGTTCATTGTGCATGGTGTTGTTATGTGCTTTCATGTTCATATCTATTTGATTATTATCTAATTGATATAAGCTTGCTCTGGATTAATTAAAGTGATGAAAAATGTTTTATGATAAGTGATTCACCCCCCCTCTTAGTTATCCAAACTGTTCAACACAACTACAACCGTCTATTGAAAATTTATCAAACAGTCATGGGTAATATTAGTTTGCACTGACATCTAGCTTTAGAAATAATAAATATGTTGACACTTGTCCCAATTCCAGAAATTTTATGAAGGAATTTGAATGTACGAAAAATTTGTCCCGGAATAGAACAATATGTAATTGTAGCATTTGATATTTTCGCGAACCACGCTATGAGTTTTTATTGGCATACTAATTTATTTCGCCATTGAATTTTTGTATTAGTTTGAGATTATGTTTAATTCGCCAATGAAAATATTTTTTTTGGCTTGAAAAAAGTTTTAATCGCCAACAAAAATATTTTTTTTGTTTTGAAAATAGGTTTAATTCACCAATGGAAACATTTTATTGCTTTGAAAAAAGTTTTTAATCGCAAATGAAAATATTTTATTTGTTTAAAAAAATTTCCAATTTGCCAAAAAATTTCATAGACTTCTAGCAATTACAAAAGATTCGCCAATTGAGATTTTTTTTCCTGAAAAATGGAAAAAATTGCCAATAAAATTAATACTTTTATCGGGAAGTATACAAAATTTGCCAAGATTTTACACCTTTGTCAAAGGGTGGGGGGAGCGGGGGGGTTCTTAAAGTTATCCATATCATGGATGCTTCATTTGGATGGTTGTAATGTTCGCTATATTGGTTTCTTCAATGGAAGTTTTTCTCATCTTATATCCAGCTATAGTTGGACAATTTCTATCTAAATCAATTTCATTATTACAACATCCAAGGCCACTATTAGAAAATAGTGATGATATCCAAGATCTAAAGCTAGCAAAATATTGAAATGGTTTGATCATTGTGACGAGTCATGATTGAAATTCAATATAATAGATGCATCAATTTATTTGTTAATTCAATACAAAAAATGGATCAAGAAAAATTTAAGCACATAATAGTTATTTTTGGGAAATTTCCTAAGGGTTAGGCAAGCCACCAAGGTAGTATACAAGTTTGTTATACGAAAATGGATCAAGCATAATTTAAGCTCATAATAGTTATTTTTGGGAATTTTCCTACTATATAATGAGGGTGAGGCAAGCCATCAAGGTAGTATACAAGTTTTCTATCCATGTTGACTACTCATAATTGATATATGGTCCACCACTTGACTGATATCATAATGTTGAGTGACTTATAGTAATGATGGTTTGACCATGTGAATCTTAGTGACAAAATAAAAGACAAAAGTGACAATCGATCAAAGTCAACTATTGATGCAACGTTAATATAAAAGTTCTTATGTCAACACTAAAGGCAGGTGTTAAGAATTAGTTCTTAACATACGGTATTAAATAATAAATAAATAATGTAAGTGATTATGTAATAATCATTTTAGTTAGTACAAATTAGTTATTAGTTATATGTGAAAAAATAAAGTTGACAAGAAAGTAGTTTGGGTAGTTAGTATGTTGAAAGGCTTTCTAAGATCATTCAATATAATAATGTAAGTGTGTGGAAGATTATGGATTGATTGTTGTGTTGGAGCCTTTGGTTCTTCTTCATGTCTCATTTTTAATAACATGAAGGATAATCCATAGAGGCTAGAATTGAGCTTTATAGCCTATACATTATATTTTTATGTTTTATGCTCCCAAAATTATATGTTTATGTTCTTAACAATAGGATGCAAGGTTGAGACATTTTTTCTAACATAAAGTAATGAAATCTGAATGAGGGGGACCAAACCTTAAACAAATATGATTTAAATTTTATGCAATCAAGTTGCAAAACTCCAATAAAGAAGCTTAAACTCTATCATCAAAACCCTAGGTCATGTAAGAATGTCAAGGTTACAAAAAATGTAAAGGAAAATTTACACACTTTACATAAAATATCTAGGCTAATTAATTTTTCAGATCAATAGATGAGCAATTAACCTAGATAAATTAATTGGGACTGACCATAGAAATTAATGATAATTGAACACGTCAATAAATAAAGAAATTAAATGAATTAGTGGCATGTGCACTTAACTCTAATTATGATGTCGAAGTCTCTTTCCAAGTGAGAAGAATCCATTCATCAAGACATTAAATTTTTTTCACACATAATCACCAACTTGTGAATGTGATTGTACAATGTACAGAAATGATTTTGTTCTAATGATTTAAACTTAATATACGTATGTAACCTTATAACTCTTAAATTTGATTTAATAAAATGTGAACTGTTGAAATTTTCTCAACCTACTTTTTTATATTTTAATGTGTACAAAGACTACAGCATTTAAGAACACATTTTGATAATTTACTGAAAAGAATACATATATATAATTTCTATATTGACTATGCAATACTCTAGACCCACATTTGACTAAATTTATTAATTAATAAATACAATCAAATATACATCCAGAATACTAGATAAATTTTGCCCACAGTTTTCACCATTACAGTAACTTAAATCTCATCAAATCTTCCATAAAATTAAGATTAAAATGTTAGTCTTATGCTCATAAGTTAGAAATGAGAGTGTAATTAGTGCAAGTCCAATTGTAATTATTGGAATTCCAAACAGATCTCGTTTCATCTTTTTCTTGGCCTTAAAAGACCCAGGAAAATTATATGGACCGCTGGAGTCTTATTCATCTTCCTGTAGAGGTAAATATTCAACAGAAGAGATTATTAATTATTCCTCATTCATCTGAATTCTTTAAGAATATTATATGGTAAATCTGTAAACAGGTAGAAAAATCTAAGTGTAATTACTGCGAGTCCAAGGGCAATTATTGCACTTCCAAACGGATCTACTTTATCTTATCTTCAAATGTAGAACACCCAAAATGAATAAAGGTAACTATTCAACAGTCAGTCTTCTTTCTTTTTTATAAATACAAGTGTTCAAATGGATCATTCTATACAGAGATGATAAATGTTAATACATTCGACGCAAAGATTGGGTCGTCCATAAAAAGAATGGGAGAATTCAGATCAAGAGATGGAGTTATATACATTTCTGTTTAATTTTCCCACCACCTCTCATGCTTTTTATGGCAAATTACAGATTTCTTTTTTATGCTAATTTACAGATTTCTTTTTTATTGTCGAGAATAAAAGGAATGGGAGGTGGTGGGAGAACTGAAATCAAGAGATGGAGTTATATACATCTCTGGTTAGTTTTCCCACCACCTCTCATGCCCTTTATGACAAATCCACAAATTTCTTCTTTATTGTCTTTCCCATTATGTAAATCTCATAGAAATGGTGTTTCTATGTGCTTTGTTGCTGCACTTATTGATTGTAGTAAGTTTGAGCAAGATTTGAAGTGGGTTATGATTGCTCAACCTACCACTCAAACACCTACTGTAAATTCTGCATATCTGTATTGGGATGTTTATTTTTAACTAATCTAAGTACAAGTATAGAATGTTAGAACTTTGTTGCTTTTGATTTACAGGTTAAAACCAGTCTGAAGAGGACTAACATGGTTAAAGAAGTATGATAACGTTTGGATCAGTTGAGACAGTCCTTCACTTCTCTCATGGTAAAGGAAGATAGATTTTATTGGACTTCCACTAGATGCTTCTAAGTGGTTGTGTAATGGCTGGATCAGCTACTTAGAATGTGGTGATTTGTCTTATACAGTTATGACAGAAGCTGCCTTCTCTTAACCTTTGGATCTGCCCAGGAAACCCTTAAAAAGCTGCTTGTGGTTGTTATATATCTTGATTGAATATAAAATTATCTCATGAAAGCTTCTTGTGGTTCATGAAGCTGCCTTCTCTTATGCAGTTATAAATATTTTGATTGAATTTAAAATTATCAGTCGCAGCAAAGTTGATGTCAATTT
Organism: Sequoia sempervirens; assembly: GCA_007258455.2. Taxonomy (NCBI): domain Eukaryota; kingdom Viridiplantae; phylum Streptophyta; class Pinopsida; order Cupressales; family Cupressaceae; genus Sequoia; species Sequoia sempervirens. The sequence continues at coordinate 744,313,242 of VDFB02000003.1, read as the reverse complement.
TTTCATGTATTTTATGTATTATTAAATTGTGCACCACAGTTATATTTTGATAACTAAACTTCTATCAAATTCAATTTTATCAGTGTTTTTTACAAACAGTTGCAATTATGACTTTGTTTATGAAATTCTAACATCTTCTTGATGATGAACTACATTGTGTGGTTGGAAACATCATTCAAGATAGCATACACAATTAAATCCAGAAATATTTGCTACTATCTTCCATGAACTCAATCTTACCAGTTTACTTGCACAAACACTTGGAATTATGACTTTTTTTATGAAATTCTAACATCCTTTAAAATTTTAAAATCAGACAAATAAACAAGATATACAGATATTATTTTAAATATAAACATTTTTAAAAATAACAATATAATTTTGATGTATTTTTATATTATTATATTGAGAGATATTTTACAGTGATATGAAAGAGTTTCTTATCTTGACTGTATACATAAAACTAAAACACAGTCTGAACACAAGCTTCTTCCAAGGAGACTAAAAGTAAACACAGCCAAATGTAAACGTAAATACTAGGCCTTCGTGTGAACTCTGGTAATGTGAATTGACCTGCACATTAAGAGGCTTGAGAGTTCAGTTACAACCGTACCCTTTTGACTGGGCTAGTCATTATAGAGCACATAAATAGTTGATGTACACCACATATCATTCACATTAGGAATGAAATCCAAATGAAAAACAAAATATGCTAACATAATAATGACAGGCTGTGGAAAGTACCTTCTTCTTATCAATTGATGAGATAAAGGGGCTCTATAATGAATGGTTCATAAGGCACAACACTTGCTGAAGGTTTTGCAAATGGGGTTGCAAGCTAAGTGAGCTTAACCTTAGGGGAAACTCCGCGGTTAAGTGCACTTGAGCTGGAGTAGTACTGGAATTGGTGACCTCCGGTGGCTCAGTGCTTCACCTTTGTGAGCATCACCTAGATGCAATAAGTGCTAAGTGGATCATTCACTATCATGAGAGATGGGTTCTTGTGAACCACTACTCATGAAACATGGGTCAATGAGTTTGACTTGTAAAACTACACAGTTGAATCGTGATAGCAATATCACAAGATAATATAGTTATTTATTCAATCCTCTCTAAAATTAAAAAAAAACATTGAGATATTAAATTTTAGAAAAATGGTGGAAGTATTTTTACATCAAAATACTTCATTTAAATGTATATCCAGTTTATTTATAATTGATTTTGGTTCATTTGTTTTTGTATCTCTATTTTTTATACTACAATTTCTACCATTCTACTTCTTTGATTGCCCACGATGAAAACCTTTTAAATTTCCAATGAAAAAATTAATGAACTTCACTCTAGAAAAAATATTTAGATGGATGTGAAATGTAGCTTGGTGTAATGTGCACCATTTGCATGTTTGGTTTTCTTAGGGATTTTTTTTTGAATGGGTTTTAATCAAACCATTTTCAATTGACTATAGGGTTTTATTTAATATTTTGTAAGATAGTAAATAATGTGCCCACATGAAAAATGGAACTACACTTGGATGGAATATTGAGATTTTACATTCGGTACTCTTTTCCTTGTTTCATTGGTCTTATGATAATTGAATTTAAAGTCATTGAAAGGGGAGTTACGAGGTAGATTATAATAAACATCTTGACTAACAATTTAGAGAATATGTGTAAGAGGTGTGTAAGAAATATTATTACACTTACATAGAGAACTTAGAATTTATTTTGAATCCAATTATCTTTGGGGTCAAACCAATTAATCAAGAGTTCAATTTCATTTATTTAGGAGTTATTATTGGAGGTGGAGAACATCATTTGGACCCGTACCACCTTGACTTCTTTTAAACCCATGTTTTTCTAAAACTACTCATGGTTTCTTAGGTCTCCTTGGACTATATATCAAAGGTTGGGTATGAATATTGTATATCATTTTTATTTAAATTCATGTTATCATAATTCATCTAGGTTTATAGTGTGGATATCCTTTAAGCATAAAGACCTTGATATTGTATTATAACCTTTGTTATTTATTCATATATTGGGTGCAATACTTTACAGGAATATTTTTCATTTATGATGGTTTTCCTAAATACAATGTCACTTCTCTTGTTTTCATTTTTTATTCATATTATTTTATTTCTATGTTTTTTTTTTCTTTCGTAGTGATGTTTTTATGGTAAAATGATGTTGAAACTTATATATTTAATCACTCGTAATATATTCCTTAAGAGATTAGATAGATTTTATCACTTATTTCCTTCAATTTGAATCACATTATTTGTGACAAATCAAATATTTCACTTTCTAGAGAAGAGAAGGGGGCTAACTAGATGCCAACTTTAGTGAGGGGGTTTGCACATTTATTTCATTTACTAAGGTAATGAGTAAAGAAGATATCCTCTAGATGGATGCATAGGGAGAAAGATTCTAAGCTTCTATTTTAAATTTGAACCCTTTGTGAATCCTATAATGATCTTCATGTCACCTTATATCATCAAATGCTTGCATCCTAATGGTAATGTTGCCTTTAGTCCTTCTAGGAGAACCTATTATTTCTCTATTATTATATTTTCATCCTACAAGGAATGAAAATCCCTTTAATAACTCTCCATATTCATTTCTCAAGAGAAAACTAGCACCAACAAGGCATGGATACATTTAGAAGTTCCAACAAAAATTAACTTAAGCTACTATAAATAGCTTTAACTTTTTGTCTAATTAAATACATGTCATAGCAGTATATAGAAATAATTATTATAATTAAGAAATAATAATATATATTATGAAGTAATAATTACATAATATATGTATATTTCAAATTTATAATTAAAAATTTAGAGAATGTGAAATTAAAATTATTTATCGTCTTTATTAAAAGATTTTAAAAAATCATGTATTAAGTGAGTTCTCTTATAATTATTACTAATTGTAAATTTCAAAATATACCTTGCATAAAATTTCTAAGATAAATTGTAATTTCCTAAACTAATATTTTGGATAATTAAATCTATGATTTAAATATTTGAACCAAATTTAACATAAACTTCTAGAATTTTTCTTCATAGTTTATACATTAATATTACTTACCTAGATTACAACTCAAGCCCATAAGAATGAGAGATGAATTGCAAAGAATTTAGTATTTTGAATGGTATTCAATACATTATCCTAAGATATTACAACAATAATAACAAACTAAAAACACACTACTTACACTTGTGACAAACTATAAAATGCACAATCTTGCAACTGTCGAAATCCAACACCATGTAAGATCATTCATGAACTCTCTAGATGAGATTGTCCTACAAGGTGAAAGGGGTTTCATCCTTTTATCCTCAATTTTTTTTTTTTTCATCTTCTCATCTTTAAAAAACCTAAGAGTTTTCATTCTCAAATTTGGTTTCTCAAACATAAGAGCTCAAAAAAAATTAGCTATGGTTTTTTTTTAGAAGGAATTATTATCCTAATAAAAAATTGGGCCCTTAAAGGATGTCAAAATTTATATTAAATTTCATGATCCCAAGATTGGTACATGGTAGAGAATGCCCATACCTATTAGGAATCATTTTCCCTTTCATAGTGCTTGAAATCACATCCATGTGTGCCAAGATATACTTGTGAGGCATACAAAAATAATTTCCTATGATCTACAAATATCCTCTACATTAATGGAAACACAAATTTCCATCTTTATTTCAACACATGAAACTATTCCCTAAATAATCAAAAATGTTTTTTGATAGAATGTCCCTTCTGTTTGCAATGTCAAATTAGCTACTAATGATACTTTGAGTCATTTTGAAAGGTCGGTGAGATAAACAATACAAAGAGATGGAATTTTTAGACATTCAGGATTAGAGGTGCCATAAGTATCTTGCCACTTATCAAGGGTCAAAATTTCAAGGGTACCATGAGAAAGGTACTTGGTAAAGGGAAGGTTGAAAATTTGATAAAATCATGCAAGTGAGGGAAAGCGCAAGGTTTAGTGACAAGGGATGATTTGTCAGGTGTTAGATTTCAAGGGTACCAAGAAAAGGTATTTGGGTAAGGGGGAGGCCAAAACTCTAACTTATACACAATTAGAAAATGAGACATTCCTCCACACTTAGAAACTTCAAGGACCTTGGATTGACAAAAGGAGAATGAAGAAGAAGAACACACACAAAATTTGCACCTAGGGAGATGCAAGAAATTGAAATTAGGAATTTTGATCCATAATACAAATTATAAAAAATAGGACATGAAATTTCACCCATCTCATTTTTTCCCTCAAACAACTTCAAAATTGGATGCTCCAATATCTATGGCCCTTCCCATGTTGTATCTTCTAGAAGAATATTATTCTATTCAACCAAATACTCTATGATGTTTTTTCCTATTATCTTCCTTTCCTTACATCTATGACTACTTTAAGAAGCAAAATTAATTTACCTTTTGCATCTACTGGAGGCAAATATATTGAAGGTAGAATATGTTTGCCAAGAAACCCTTTGAGACAAGACACATGAAACAAATTATGATTATTATTTCCCTTAGGTAACTCCAACTCATAAGAAACTTCACCAACCCTTTTCAAACAATATTTGATGCTTGTAAAAATGAGGATTGAGTTTATCATACCTACAATTTTCCTTTAGGGATAAGTGGTTGTATGGTTACAATATCATGAGTTCACCATATCTCTGACTTCAAATATTTCCTCTATTCTATGATGATTTGTATATATTTTATGTTGAATCTAAACTTATTATATATTGTTCTTTAGGGACTTTAAAATGTCTTGGATTTTCTTGATTAAATCACTAGCTCTTGAGACCCTATTGTTAGACCAAATAAGGTTAGCAAAATTTAGGCTTCATACCCATACAAATCCATGAATGGTGTCATTATAATCGGCATGTGTAAGTAGTGTTATGAAAATTATCCCCCATATGGACCCATTGTATTCATGCCTTCTAATGATTAGTACATTATTTCTCAAATATCTTTCCACCCACTTGTTCACAATCTCAATTTGACCATATATTTGGGAATGGTAGCTAGTCCTATGTTTGATCTCAATTCTTATCAAATGAAAGATCTCTTTCCAAAGAAATCACAAGAACTGGCTAACTTTATCATTAATGATATTCTTAGATATTCTATGAATTTTAAATGCTTCCTTGAAGAATAGAAATTAATAAACTTGTGGTGCTTTAAATTTGAATAAATAACAAAGAAGTGTGCATACATATTGATTCTATCCACAACAACATATATGCAATCCTTAAATTTGAATTTATTAATTCAAATGATGAAATCCATTAAAATACTCTCCCACTTTTACTCTAAAATTAGTAAAGGTTGTAAAAGTCTTGTTGGGTATGTTTTCTCTATTTTATTCTATTAGAAAACCACACATTCTCTAAGGTGCCTAAGGGCATCATCCTCAAGTACTTTCTATGTGAAATTATCCCTAATCTTCATATATATATTGAAGTAGCTAAGATAGCGAACCAAGTGACTAGCATGAATTACACTTAAAATATTTCCCTTCTTTCTTGATTATAACACTACGAAGATCTGCTCTTTGTATAAAATGAGTTCATTGGACATAATATACCTATCACCCAACAACTTCCCCTCCAAAACCCTAGTTTTTAGTACATTCTTATAATATTCCACTATGATTTAATCCTTCTAATCAATATAAATGTGAGGAATTGAGCACAAGTTGGTTTTCTAGATAATGCATTGAAACAACACCATTTTTATTTTCCTTAACATACTCAAAGTCAAAATCATATGAGTGAACTTTAATTACCAACTTTTTTGTTACTATTTTTTCAAATCCTTCTAATTGAGAAAATATTTCAAGTTATTGTGATATGTTTTGACCATAAATTAGCCACCAACCAAGTATTTCATATATTTGGTAAATATTTGCATAATAGCCAATATATTTATATATCATATACAGAGAATTATCTTTGCACCTCCTTAAGTTAATGAATCTAAAATTTAATTAGGTGTTTATTCTACATAAACGTTTCTCCAATCCTTCTCCAAGTATATCGTATGCCAAAATAAAGGGAAGGGGAAATTAGAGATAGCTAAAATAGGATTTAATCTCATTAGCTCCATTTTGTTAATATTATTGTAACAACAAAAATGGGGTGCCCCACCTTTGAGGAGATAGGGTTCCTACTTCACTATTGTTACACTCAAGGAAACCTTAGAGACCTCAATCCAAAGGTAGAAAGGGGAAAAAGAGATCTTGAAATAAGGTATCCTAGGGTATGATTATGGACTAAAAGGGGGTTCACCACCAAGCTAGGGATTGGAAAGACAAATAACATGCAAAACCTAATCATATGAAATACTTGAATACATAACCTAGAAATGAATGCAAAATAAAATAGTAAACTAGAAAAGTCATAGAGGTGCACTTGGAAACATATAGAAGCTTGAATGGAGACTTGAAATGTTGAAAATATTGAATCTAATACACACTAGGACTCATACGCCAAGTTGGGTGATTTAGTCCTAGATTAGGGTTTTTGGAAAGGAACAAAAATCTAGCAGTGACAAGTCTGAAACTCTTGAAATCTAGAAAATTGACTATACTAGGACTCATATTCCAGAAGTGGTGTAACAGTCTTGCTTGGCTTTTTTAGAGGATCAAGATTTGAATCTTCTCTCCAATCTCTGCTCTATCTTCTCAACTTGATTTTCGGGTCTGAAATGTTGAATTTTGCTTTGTAGATGCCTTTTAGTGATCTTGTAAATAAGGAGACAACTTTGACAACTTTCCTCCCAATATTTATCTTGAATGTGCCTTCAACCTAGGTCTGAAAATCACACACTAAAGAGAGGGAAAAATGTTGATTTGTTAGTAGAAATGGGTTTCCCTTGGTCAAACCCCATTTTGGTAATCAAACCTTGAAATGAAATGAAATGGAAAGGAGGAATGATGAATGAATAAAATGATATGCTGCAACTTACCAAACCCTAGGAATAAAGTGATGCAAACATGTATGAAATGGATAGCATGAATGTGGATCTTGAATCTTACTTGAATGTAGTAGATCTTGAATTGAATGCTTGCTTGAATCATAAAACCCTACATCACAAATGTTAGCTCAAAAAAAAACATGATGTATGGTGACTTTGACATGATGCTTGATGCTTGAATGACGCTCTAAAAAACTTGAAATCAGATCTTGAAGGCTCTTGAATGCTCTTGTAGACTCTTGTGAACTCAAATTTATTATAAGTATGCTCATTCAACTTGCTAGGTGAAAAATGAGTGAAATAACCTTGTATTTATACTTGTTTATGCCAAATTTCTTGAAATTACAACACTACAAGCCAACATCAGATCTAGGAGAATAAAATCTTGTCAAGAATTTGAATTTAGTTTAGGTTTAAGCCACACGAGACTCATATGCTAGAAGTGGTGTATGGGTCCCATTAGGCTAAGCTTTGGGACACATTTTCAAAAAATGCTTAGATTCATGTGAAATCCACATCAGGCCCCTGAAACTTAGATGGGACCCATACACCCAAGGTGGCATATGAGTCCTAGATCACTAAATTTGGGCCATACAATCTAAAAACACATGAATTATGACTAGATGTTGGTAAATGTCAGGATTAGTCTCAGAAAGATGCATTAATTGAGGCTTGTGGATGCAAAATAAGGCCAAATAAGGCATAAAGTAGCCCAATTTATTAGTGAAACCCATAGATTAGTGTGAAAGTGTGAAGGTGCACTTTACAACACCCTGAATAAGGCGCAATCAAATTAATTTAGTTTACAAGGGCCCAAGACCTAATGTGAATGTATCAAACACATTATGTACAACACTAAATCAAGGAAACATTATGCTCAATTTAATAGGGAGGGCCCAAACAAATGCGAAAAATGTAAGGGTATACATTTTTTCGTTATTACATTTAGCCCCCACTTTATTAAGAGGATGAACTTGCTTCAAACTCACACTAAAGTAGATGAACTTGTATTAAGAGGAGTCCAAGTGTACCGATGCGGGCGACATTGGATGAAAAAGATCAAATGAGATGGTCGAGCCCCTAGGATCAAGATCCTATAGCAAACAAACATAGGCACAAGAGGACATACATAAAAATGATATAAGGAGAAACATCAAGGCACAAGAATACATTGCCAAAGACATAAAGAAAATAAAAAATAAAAACAAAAGCAAGGGTGAATCAAGCTTCGACCGGTTTTGCAACACGTTGTGGATTAGATCTAGGTTGTTTTTCCAAGAAAAATTTACAACTGGAACACGATGTCCACTATGCAAACCAACACACACTTACAAGGGCTAGTGGAATCCGCTATCCACTAGGTGAGCCCCTAGTGAGACACCTAAACACACAGCTCGGTATGTGCTCACATAGACAAGCAAGTGGCTATGGGAAAGTCACACCTAAGTTTGACTCCCATAGAGTAACCATACCAAAGTTATACCTCACATTAACTTGGATAAGGTGCCACACAAAAATGAACTTCGAGCTTCATGAGGTAAGAAAATATTCGTATGTTTGACACCCATGAACAAAAAAGATGGTACCACAAGCAAGAAAAGTGTGTTATGCAAGGTGGCCATATAACTGAAATTATAATGCAAAGTAGTGTAAGGAATGTCCAAAGGAGTTTTGCTTAGTTCATGTAAGGTCTTAACTTAGGGAACATTGTGCCTAATGTCTCCAAGAGAGGACCGATCAAAGAATAAAATATTTACAACTTAGGGGATGCAATGTGTCACATCAAGCCACTAAGAGGAATATAATATGTTATGAGAGATCACACTCTTGAAGTACATCACACCCAATGTCACCACAAAGTGAAAGACACATCACATGAAGTAAGAAGACTACAGAATGAAACATGATTTGAAAATGCAAATGAAAAAGGGTTGTCCCCACAAAATCACACAAAGGGATCCATGGATTCGGGGTGAGTATGTTCTTTTCTACAATATTTTTAGAGAGCTCAAAACTGTCATTATTCCCCAAATACTCATGAAATAAGAATAATGATACAAAGAGAGTGAAAACAAAGCAAAACCTTTCGGGTCAACATGGAAGAGACATGAATGTCTCGACGTCTTACGTCATCTCCAAAAGGAAAACACAAGACAAATGAAAAGATAAAAAAAATATTTTCAATTAACATGGAAGAGACATGAATATCTAGACACCTTGCATCATCCCCAAAAGGAAAAGCACAAGACAAATGAAAAGATAAAGATTTACGACATAGAGAAGAATGTAGGTACAAATAGAGGAATGTCACAAAGAGAGAGGAATACATCGAATGAAACATCATGGGGGATCACATTACGCACATGCAATCATACACATAACATGAAAAAGAAAACAAAGTCCCCCTTTCTCTATTCTGTTTCCTTTGGCCTTTTCTTTTCTGCCTTAGGAGTTTTCTTTGTTGTTCTGGCGAACGCGGAACCGAGACCGAAACCGAAACTGAAACTTGCAATTTCTTCCAAGTTCTGGTTTCCGTTCTGTTCCCGGTTCTGATTCTGCGAGTTCTTTGTGTTGTTCTGTTTTGTTCTGGCGGACGTGGGACGCGAACCAAAACTGAACTCTAGAACTTTTCTAAAGTTACAGGTTCTGGTTCCATTCCGGTTCTGCCATTTTTCTTTCTTTCTTTCTTCCTTTCTTCGTTTGTTGTTCTTGGCAGAAGCAAGACGTGGACCGAAACTAAACTCTGAAACTTTTCTAAAGTTCCAGGTTCTGGTTCTGTTTCAGTTTCGGTTCCGCCAGTCGTGTTTCTTTTGCCTTTTGTTCCTTGCGATTGATCGTGGGGTGTTTTCTTCTCTTCCTTTTTTCTCTCTTGTCCTTTTTTCTGTTGTTTCTTTGTGTGTTGTAAAAGGCAGATTCGGGATGGAATCTGAACCTGAAACTTTGAAAAGTTTCAGGGTGAGATTTGGTTCCAGTCTCACCCCCATTGTGGTTTGCCCGAGATAGGTTTTTGCTCTGATCCCGTTTGCGTTTGTTGCTTGTTTTCTATTTTGCGGGGCCAGGTTCGGAATGGATTTGGGATTTGGTTTTTTGTAAATTTTTTGCTTCCCATTTTGGTTCTGACTCCACCTCCCGCCCTATTGCAGTCCTTGGTTATTTTGCTTTTGCGGACACGGAGCTAGAGCGGTGCGATAAATGTGAAGTTGGTGAAAGGTTGGTGTTTTGTTCCTGTTCTGACTCCGGTCCTAGTTTTGGTTTCATTTTGGTTCCCATCCTGCCAGTATTAAAGGTAGGTATGTTTCTCGTTCGAATTTGGTTCCGCCTCTGCTAGAGTTGAGTTTCTTTTTGCTGAGTATAATTGAATGAAAGGTATGTGAAAGGTAAGATGAAGATGATATTTTCTATGCTTTAGAGGACTAATGAAGGCATTGTTTTGCATGATTAAAGCAAGTCTGGAGCATCTAATGCCACTTCATAAGAAGATCAGTCTATGGAAAGGTTCTAGGCCGAGAGGAATGCGTAAAAGGGTGAAGTCGTGAGTCTTAATGATGAACAGTACGTCCATTGGAAAGAGTAGGTGGACATGAACAACGATACCCCTGGAGCATTCAAAGCCACTCTGCGGAGCAGTTTTCAAGGCCGAGGACGAAGCGCATGAAGTCTTAATGGCAGACTCGAGGGCTGCAAATTGATGATGGTGATTGTAAAAGATCTGGAAACCATACCAAAGGGAGATCTTTCACCGACATGGATGGAGTATATGCATTTAATACATGATGTACTTTGTTTCAAACTCCTCTATAACTAACTCTTCTATAACTGACTCATTTTTGTAAACCCTAAAACAGGGTCGACGCTCATTTTTGGACGTGCGTGTATATATGGCACTTTTTCCTCTTTGTAAAAGACACAGGGATAGATATATCAAGATAGAGATACATAGATCTAGATCTTTCTCCTTTTTTATCTTCTTCTTTTTGTTTAAGAATTAGCAAGTTAGGGTTAGAAGATAGAAAAAATCTAGAGCAGAAGTAGAGTAGGAGTCAAGTTCAACATGAGGAGGTGATGTATCTTTCAGATTTTCTTAGTATAGATGGAGATAATTCGAAGACATGGGTTTTCTGTACACTTGTGATCTTGCCAGATTTGTAAATTTTGTTTATCTGTTTCACCAACAGTAGAAGAAACCATATTTAAATCTACTTCATATTGTGCTCTAGAATGGTATTTATCTTGGGTTAATTATTTGATTTGAAAAGCTTTCAAGGAATGAAATTTTATCTTATGTTTTGTTTAAATGATGATTTGCAATCTACTGTTAAAGTTTGCACTGTGAATGAATGAAACTTTCTATTAATTACAAGTTAACTTTATTCTATAGTTTTAAATTAGGAATTCCTTGGAAGGTAACAAGTCTGATTAGTTGGATGAATCAACATTCTCTTCAGTTTAAAAGCTTTAGTCTATCTTTTTCTATTTCTTTAAAACCACCGGTTAAAGTAGGTTTAAATATATGTTTGATCTTATAACAATCCAGAACCTCAAAACCAGTAGGCCCCTTGAACATTGCATCCATATTGACCACTTTATGAAATAGAAATGTTGTGAACTAACATCAAAGACCTTGGGAGGTGATCAGTTTGAGAGCTAATTGTCTTTTTCAGGAGAGGTGAGATATTTCACTTTTATCTTACCTACATGTTGTGGGTCAACTTGGCACCATCAATAGATTTGATGCTAGAAGGAGGTCCTAGAGGAGAAAACTAGATAATATTGGGTTTTTCTCACTAGAGAGGTCCCATAGAGTTCTTCGATCAGCTGAAAACCCACCACCTTTGGTAGAACTCAAGACCCCAACAAGACACAAGATTCACAAAACTAGGGCAACCATTATACCACCCTTGTCAGCTCCCCTCACCCCACTAGGATTTTCACCAATACCACTGTGGAGACCCATCAATCCACCACCAAACACACCTTAGTTGTCATTACAACCGTTTTAGCCCATTCAACAGCTAGATCAACCCCCACTACTGCCACCAATGGCATTTTTTCTGAATAATCCCTCTCGATTAGGGACTATTCCTGGAGGTTTTAATGATATGCCTAAGAATCTTGAGAGATTATGTCCCAAATACATTCATGGCGAATCAAGGAGTGCTGAAGAGCACATACAAGCTTTTAAGGATGCTTGTACCAGAGCCCAGATAGCTCACCATGATGTAGTTTGTAGGTTGTTCCCTTATTCCTTAGGGGATATGGCGTACAAATGGTACCTAAATATTCCATAGGGTTCTATTATGAGCTGGAAAGATCTAGAGAATGCTTTCATCAATCAGTTTAGAGTTTATGTGGATCCAACCATTTTCTTCCATCAATTTTCTACCATTAGGAAGGAGCCATGTGAATCCCTGCGATTGTTTAATACCAGGTTTCAACGAATGTATAGGAGACTGCAAGACCCCTATCTAGTTGCTAAGAATAGTGCCATTCAAGCATATTTTAGGGTTATAGACCCTTTGCTTGGCTTGCTCCTACAAAGGACTTATCAGCTCGTAGATTTTGATTCCATGTCTAAAGTTTATCATCTTGCCATCAAGCTGCAACAAAAAACTAGCCCTCAACAAGGAAATTTGGGAGGAGGCTTTCCTTCTATGGGATATCAGATGCTTAGCCCAACCCATTTATTCAATAATGTCCCAGGGATGTCTCCTTCCCATTATGGACCTATATCTGAGCTGTAAACTCAATCTCATGTTCCATTCTTTTCCAATGGAGCTCTTGACTTCTCTCAACAATCATAGGCTCATCAAAGTCCACATGGTCATCATAGCCAAGCTGGAATACCAAATCCCGTCAGTCATCCACCTATTGCTAAGAGTGTTGAGAGTGAAAAGACAGTTCAACTCACAAACAAGGTGGAGACCTTAAAGAAAACTCTGTCTCAAGTCACAAATGATATGGTTTAGCTTAAATTGAACCCCTCTCAGAATCAAGGTAATTACCCTAATTAGAGTAATAACAATCAGGGTAATTATCCGAACAACTACAATCATAGCCAGAGGAGTTATCAAGGGCCAAATTCCCCTAACCAAGGCTATCAAAATCAAAATAGAGGATATAACCAGAGGCCAAATAACAACCAACAATGGAATACAGGGCCAAATAACAGTGGGATTCCTCACAATTATCAAGCTAATGAGGACAGGCCACATGTTGTGAATGTGGTTGACCTCAATTTTATGACTAACTGGTGCAGGTTGCATGATACTGCAACTCATTCCGAGGTAAACTGCCCTAAAATGGAGAAGGTCGTGAAGATGGCATAGGCAGATGCCTAAACATTCCAAGGGAATTCAAACAAAGGAGGTGGCTCAGTGGATATAGCTATGACTTATGACCTCTTTGAAGAAGAACCTTCATTCCCAATGCAGAATAAGAATGAACTAGAGGAAGATGTGTATGATGCCTAAGCCTTTTAGATAAAGGGAGGACACTTCCTAAGAAATCAGAATAAGGGTTCGTTCACTACATCAGCACCACCTAATCACATGGTGCCTCCAAATCAAAGTGCTGATAATAACCCTCCTGCACCAAAAGGTCCGCTTGACTTCCCTCACAAAGGTAATTTGTCTAGTGTTTTCAAATGTAATGCAAGCTATAACATAGAATTTGATATTGTTTCTGAGATGCAGAAACATAAAACCTCTTTATCATACTTTGACATCCTGAAGTGGTGCCCTGCCCAACGAGAGATAGTGCTAAAAGCTTTGAAAGAAGCTAACAAATCAAAAAGGAAAACAAAGGTGGCACCCGCTGTGGACATGAATGCATCTTTGTTCAGAAACAAGGTAGGAACCCCACCCTTCCTTTTAAGTTTAAGAATCTGTGGGAAGAATCTACATAATTTTCTGCTAGATTCAGGGGCTTCTGGCAATGTGATGCCATTTTCTATATGCAAGAAGTTGGGACTAAACCCCATCCAAACAAACAAGAAGGTCATCCAACTCGATAAAATAGAGGTTAATGTAGTTGGAGAGTTGAGAAATATACATGTGCAAGTAGGGTTTGACCCTATGATTTTAACTAATATGGATATTCAAGTAGAAAACATTCTCAAGACTTATGGTATGTTGTTGAGCAAAGATTCCATAAAAAGTATAGGGGGATATCTCTCCCTCGACTTTTCACACATGTGGCTACCATGGAAGGGGATACCTACCCAGATTAGGATTGAGAGTGAACCTCACCTCAAACATATCATAACTGAGTACGACTGTCCCAACAAGGTAGCTTATTTTGAAATTGAGATAGGGGTTTATAAAAGAGAGGAAGTTCTGACCTTTTCGGTTCTTGATTCTAAAGATTTTTTCAACGCAAAAACTCCTTGATCCCATGATTAATGTAAACCAATGGGTATTGATTAGGAAGTTTCAACAGGATCAGCTAGTCTTAGGGGAAGATATTGATTTGTGAAGTCTCCTACTCCCTAATTGGTGCAGGATACACTACCAAGATCATTCGGAATTGACCTGCCAACCCTGCATTGGTGTTTTCAAATCATGTTTCCCATACCAAGGAGGCCCGCTCAATTCACCTTGAGGCTACTTTAGATCACTTCTCATTCGAAGCCAAAAATGCAATAATGTTAACCAGGGATAATATACCTTCAGAGGAAGTCTCTCCTCAAATTGAACCTACCCCAGTCATAATACCAGACCAACACAATTGTGAGGAACAACCCCAAGGTTTGTTTGATACCCCCGCACCCACAACAAGCTCAAAGAGATCAACCCTAGCTCATGACCAGCTGTGGACCCTCACATTCGATGGATCCAAATCTAAAACAAGGTGTGGTACTGGAATTGAGTTAACTAGCCCAAAAGGGAAAACATTTTTGGCTTCTTACAGGTTGCAGTTTGGATGCACTAACAATATAACAAAATATGAAGCTTTAGCTCGGGGACTGATGTTCACACATCAAAAGAAAGTGACTGCCTTGATGGTAAAAAGGGATTCAAAAGTAATTATCAAGCAAGTGTGCAACTAGTACACGTGCCACAATAAAAGGCTGGAAGATTATAGAAATCGGGTATGGAACCTGATTGAAGACTTTGATGCTTTTGGAATTAGTTTGATCCCTAGAGAGGAGAATCAAATAGCTGATTCATTAGTTGTTGCTGCAAGTACCTTGGAGCCCATGCAGGACTCCAAGCTTAAGAGATTCTCAGTAGAATTGATATTCACCCCAGCTGTTCCTGATAATGTTAAGAACTTTCAAGTTTTCGATGATGATTGACATATCCTTGCTTTTCTAGCAAGCTCAGATGTTTTTGAAGGATAGATCATCGATGAATTTGAAAGGGACCAAGGAGATTGGAACCCTGAAGACTGCGATAAATAAGGTGTCCTCAATCTAAAAGGTAATAGAATTCCCAAGGGAATGGTGGCCTTAGAAAGAATTTTTGATTCAAATCCGAGGGCTCAGGAAAAGGTATCAATCGAAGATAAAGGAGGTGAATATCAAACTGTTAACTTAGTTGATTTTGGCCCTAAGAGGAATGTTTACATAGGGAAAGCCTGCCCTGAAGCAATTAGAAAAGATATACTGAGGGCACTAAAGAAGGATATTGCTGCAATAGCTTAGGGGTATGAAGATCTAAAAATGTTTGATACTTTTGTGATAACTCATACTATTCCTTTGAAGCCTGAAGCTAGACCATTTCGGCAGAAACAACATCCGACCAACGCCCTGATTGAACCACTGATCTTTAAGGAAGTTCAAAAATTGCTTTTTGCAAGAATAATCTTCCCTGTACGACATTCAACATGGGTGGCTAACTTGGTTCCAATTCGTAAGAAGAATGGGGAGATCGGGCTATGTGTAGATTTCAAGAATCTGAATAGAGCTTTAGAAAAAGACAACTACCCACTCCCTTCTCTAGACAAATTCTTGCAAACTATCAATGGGTCTCAGATGATGTCATTCCTGGATGGCTATTCTGGGTACAATCAGGTGATCGTTAATTATGAAGACAGAATGAAGACAACCTTCACTACTAAGTGGGGAACATTTTCTTATAGGAGGATGCCATTTGGTTTGATAAATGCTGGAGCAACCTTTCAGCATGCCATGGACGTAGTGTTCAAAGATTTGATTGGTAAATGCATCATCATTTATATGGATGACCTCTCAGTATTCTCCAAAGATAGACTAAACCATGCTGCAGACTTGGCTAAAGTTCTTGGAAGATGTATCTGATACAGTGTCTCTCTGAATCCTAAAAAGTGTGTGTTCGGGGTTTCTGAAGGGAAACTTTTGGGACACGTGATCTCAGAAAATGGGATATCGATAGATCCAGACTGAGTTGAGTCTATTTTAAATTTAACCATGCCAGGAAGTAAGAAAGAGATGAGATCTTTCTTTGGAAAGATCAACTTTGTGAGAAAGTTTATCACAGGTTTTGCAGAGATTGTTAAACCTTTGAACGAAATGATGAAGAAAGATGCTAGAATAGAATGGAGTAATGAGGCAAAGGCTGCCTTCTCTTAGGTTAAGCAATCCATTTCAGAAGCATCGGTCCTCACCAATCCTAACTACTTAAAGCCATTTTATGTATATTCTTTTTCCTCTGAACACTCATGTGCAGCTGTCCTGACACAACAAAAAGATGAAGGGGATGAAAGGCCAATTGCTTTCATGAGCTCACCATTTAAGAATTCCAAAGTCAAGTACCCACCTCTTGAGAAACAAGCTTTTGCGTTGGTTAGAGTTGTCAAGAAGTTCGGGCAATACATCCTTTGAAGTCAGATCATTGTTGTGGTTCTTGATGCTGCTGTGAAGTCTTTACTTATGCAGAGCAAATTGGGAGAATGAAGGGGGAAATGGATGGCTATTTTGCAAGAGTTCGATCTGGAGATTCACCCTATGAAACTTGTTCGAGGTGAAGGCCTATCTAAATCAATGGCGAATGCTAGTGAGAACATTATTTGTCAGCAATACACAACACGGTCCTTTTCTAATGACCCTTGGTATGTCGATATTATTTATTTCATGATCAATAATCGGTGCCCAAAGGGAATGAATACAACCCAGAGGAGAGCACTGAGAATGAAAAGCTCCCATTAAATGCTTAAAGAAGGATTGTTATATAGAAAGAATTTTGAGGGAGTTTACCTACGATGCCTTGATCAGCAAGAAGCTAAGCATGCAATTGCTGAATTTCATGGGAAACATGGCACATGTCATGGTTTTGCAAATTCGTTAGCACATCAGATCCTCAGATTTGGTTATTATTGGCCATGTGTGTTCAAGGATTCCCACCAACATGTAAGAACATGTCACATATGTCAAATTTTTGCATCAAGGGAACATCATTCGGCCATGCCATTGCGACCTTTTATGAGGTAAGACCATTTTCCCAATGGGCACTTGATTTTAGTGGGGTAATTAACCCAAATTCTTTTGCAGGACACAAATTCATTTTGACTGCCATGAATTACTGCACGAGATGGATAGAAGCTATACCTTGCAAGAATAGCACAACGGAAGTGGTAATCAAGTTCCTCACTGAATACATCACAACCAGGTTTGGAGTACCCTTTGCACTAGTATGTGACAATGGCTCTACCTTTTCTTTTGCTGAGTTCATTTTGTGGGCTTATGATCACAAATTTTTTTTAAGGTATTCTTCAAATTATTATCCGCAAGGGAATGGAGTTGCAAAATCTACTAATAAGAATCTCCTAGGAGTAATTAAGAAATTGTTAGAGAACAATCCTAGAGACTAGCATACCCAGTTAATATTTTTGTTATGGGCAGATAGGACTAGGATCAAGGCTACATTAAAGACTTCACCATTTAAGCTAGTGTATGGCCAAAAGCCTGTGTTCCCTATTCACTTGCAAATACCTATCCTTAGGTTTATGTAAGAATTTTACTCTAGTGATGATAGGATTGAAGTAAGATTAGCTGGCTTGTTGAAATTAGAAGAGCAGAGAGACGCTTCCTTGCAACAATTCGTTAGACACCAGGCTGTTGTCAAACGTTGGTTTGACAAAAGAGCCAAAATCAAAGCTTTCAAGATATCATACCTTGTACTGCTGTGGGATAAAGCTAATGAAAAGAAGGGAAATCACCAAAAATTTGACAAGCTTTGGTTGGGTCCCTATCAAATTGCTGAAATCCTAGGAGAAAATGCTTTCCAGCTGAGTAGTTTAATAGGAGAGCCTGTTCCATTGCCTGTCAATGGACGGTTTCTTAAACATTATTTTGAGTCGTAAAGTTTGGTATTTTTGCTGGGTTGTACATGTGTGTAAGTAGGTTTGTTTTTTTGTCTGTTTATCATTTTTTTTGTTTTCCTTGTTCGTCTTTTTCTTTTGCTCCTTTGTTTTTCTTTGTGGGGACCTTCATTTTATGTAGTTGTAAAGGGGGTTGTTATTTGAAGTATACTTTGGTTATTAGGAGAGCAGTTGGTTTAGATATTTTGAGGTTTTCTGATTGGATGATTTGCTCTAAATTCATTATTTTATGTCCATTGTCAATAAGAGTTGTGGAAAGTTTTGAAAACAAGGTGCAAAGTAAACAATCTTCATTAGTTACTACTAAATCTATCACAAATCATCAAAAACATCTCCTTTTGTAATGGTATATTTGTCTTAGGGTGATGGTGTTGTAAGATTTGAGTAAAAAATCCAATTTCCCAGATGTTGTTATGAGGTCCATGGTAGTTTTCAACCCATAACAGATGTCGGACATCTTATATATTGAGAAAGAATTGAATGAAATATTTGAAACTCTAAGAGAAAAGAAAAAAAAGAAGAGAGAACTATCTAAGAAAAGAAAACTCAATATGAATGGGTGATTCTAGTATCTCTACTGGGGCTATGGATGCCTAACTAGCAGTAGAGCAATGTTGTGAGAAAACTAGAGGTATCTTTGTCAAGGATATGGACGCCTGACTGGCAGTAGAGCAATGTTGTGAGAAAGCTAGAGGTATCTTCGTTGGGGATATGGATGCCTGACTGGCAGCAGAGCTATGCTCAGGATATCATTATACAATAGCTAAAGGGAATAAACTCATGTAGTTCAAATCTTGTGCGCTATTGTTCAAAAGATGAGGAAAACTTTGTAAAAGGGTGATGCACCATCAAGCACACACATAGATTTAGGGTAGCCAATGTTGATTTACATTTGAGATTCTAGCTCAACCTTGGTTGTTAAAACTGACCTAATTGGAGTTGTGATGTCCTTAATCCAGGAGTTTTGGGTGACTGAATCCTTTAGTTTCTTGAAAATGGTTAAACCATTTTCCCATCCAAGTCGCCAATTTGTTATGCCTTGCATAACCACCCCATTTTAAACTTGTTTAAAATAGGTCCCCCTTTCTTTGTTTTGTTTCCTTTGGCCTTTTGTTTTCTACCTTAGGAGTTTTCTTTGTTGTTCTGGTGGACGCAAAACTGAGACCGAAACCAAAACTTGGAATTTCTTCCAAATTCTAGTTTTCATTCTGTTCCCAGTTCCGGTTCCGCCAGTTCTCTGTGTTGTTCTGTTTTGTTCTGGTGGATGCGGGACACGGACCGAAACCAAACTCTAGAACTTTTCTAAAGTTCCAGGTTCTGGTTCTATTCTAATTTCGGTTCCACCATTTTTCTTTCTTTCTTTCTTCCTTTCTTTGTCTGTTGTTCTTGGCGAAAGCGAGACGCGAACTGAAACCAAACTCTGAAACTTTTCTAAAGTTCCAGGTTTTGGTTCCGATTTCGCCAGTCGCATTTGTTTTTCCTTTTGTTCCTTGCGATTGGTCGTGGGGTGTTTTCTTTTCTTCCTTTTTTCTCTCTCATCCTTTTTTTCCATCATTTCTTTGTGTGTTGTCAGAGGCGGATTCAGGATGGAATCCGAACCTGAAACTTTGAAAATTTTTAGGGTCGGATTTGGTTCCGGTCCCGCCCCCATTGTGGTTTGCTCGGGATCAGTTTTTGCTCTGATCCTGTTTGTGTTTGTTGCTTGTTTGCTCTTTTGCGGGGCCAGGTTCAGAATGGATTTGGGATTTGGTTTTTTGTAAAGTTTTTGCTTCCCATTTATGTTCCGACTCCGCCCCCCACCCTATTGTGGTCCCTGGTTATTTTTCTTTTGTGGACACGGAGACGAAGCGGTGCGATAAATTTGAAGTTGGTGAAAGGTTGGTGTTTTTTTCTCGTTCTGACTCTGGTCCTGGTTCCAGTTTCATTTTGGTTCCCATCCCACTAGTATTAAAGGTAGGTATGTTTCTGGTTCGGATTTGGTTCCTCCTCCGCCAGAGTTGAGTTTCTTTTTGCTGAGTATAATTGAATGAAAGGTATGTGAAAGGTAAGATGAAGATGATATTTTCTATGCTTTAGAGGACTAACAAAGGCATTGTTTTGCAGGATTAAAGCAGGTCTAGAGCATCTGATGTCGCTTCACAAGAAGATCAGTTTGTAGAAAGGTTCTAGGCCAAGAGGAACGCGTAAAAGGGTGAATTCGCGAGTCTTAATGACGAACGGTACGTCCGCTGGCAAGAGTAGGTGGACATGAATGACGATACCCCTAGAGCATTCAAAGCCACTCTACGGAGAATTTTTTGAGGCCGAGGATGAAGCGCGTGAAGTCTTAATGGTAGACTCAAAGGTTGCAAATTGATGATGGTGATTGTAAAAGATCTAGAAACCATGCCAGAGGGAGATCTTTCACCGACATGGATGGAGTATATGCATTTAATGCATGATGTACTTTGTTTTGAACTCCTTCGTCACTGACTCTTCTATAATCGACTCATTTTTGGATGCGCATGTATATATGGCACTTTTTCCTCTTTGTAAAAGACACAGGGACAAATATATCAAGATAGAGATACATAGATCCAGATCTTTCTCCTTTTTTATCTTCTTTTTTTTTTTTAAGAATTAGCAAGTTAGGGTTAGAAGATAGAAAAACTTGAGAGTAGAAGTAGAGTAGGAGTCAAGTTCAGCATGAGGAGGTGATGTATCTTACAAATTTTCTTAGTATAGATGGAGATAATTTGAAGACATGGGTTTTATGTACACTGGTGATCTTGAAAAGATTTGTAAATGTTGTTTATCTATTTCACCAACAATAGAAGCAACTAGATTTAAATCTACTTCATATTGTGCTCTAGAATGGTATTTATCTTGGGTTAATTATTTGATTTGAAAAGCTTTCAAGGAATGAAATTTTATCTTATGTTTTGTTTAAATGGTGATTTGCAATCTACTGTTAAAGTTTGCACTGTGAATGAATGAAAATTTGTATTAATTATAAGTTAACTTTATTCTGTGGTTTTAATTTAGGAATTCCTTGGAAGGTAACAAGTTTGATTAGTTGGATGAATCAACATTCTCTTTAGTTTAAAAGCTTTAGTCTATCTTTTTCTGTTTCTTTAAAACCACCAGTTAAAGTAGGTTTAAATATATGTTTTATCTTATAACAATCCAGAAGCTCAAAACCAACAGGCCCCTTGAACATTACACCCATATTGACCACTTCATGAAACAACGTTGTGAACCAACATCAAAGACCTTGGGAGGTGATCAGTTTGAGAGCTAATTGTCTTTTTCAAGAGAGGTGAGATATTTCACTTTTATCTTACCTACATGTTGTGGGTCAACTTGGCACCATCAACACAACCTAGGTCTAAAAATCACACACTAAAGAGAGGGAAAACTATTTATTTTCTAGTAGAAAGGGGTTTGTCTTGGTCAAACCCTGTTTTGGTAATCAAACCTTGAAATGAAATGAAATGGAAAGGAAGAATGATGGATGAACAAAATGATATGTTGCAACTCACCAAACCATAGGAATAAAGTGTTGAAAACATGTATGAAATGGTTAGTATGAATGTGTATCTTGACTCTTTCTTGAATGTGGTAGATCTTGAATTGAATGCTTGCTTGAATCATAAAACCCTACATCACAAATGTTATCTAAAAAATAAACATGATGCATGATGACTTTGACATGATGCTTAATGCTTGAATGATGCTCTAAAACACTTTATAATCAGATCTTGAAGGCTCTTGAATGCTCTTCTAGACTCTTGTGAACTCAAATTTTCTATAAGGATGCTCATTCAACTTGCTAGGTGAAAAATGAGTGAAATAACCTTGTATTTATACTTGTTTAAGCCAAATTTCCCAAAATTACGACACTACAAGCCGACATTTGATCTAGGAGAATAAAATCCCGCCAAGAATTTGAATTTAATTTAGGTTTAAGCCACACGAAACTCATACGCCAGAAGTGGCATATGGGTCCCATTAGGCTAAGATTTGAGACACATTTTTCAAGAAATTCTTAGATTCATGTGAAATCTAGATCGGGCCCCCGAAACCTAGGTGGGACCCATTTGCCCAAGGTGGTGTATGAGTCCTAGATCACTAAATCTAGGCCATACAATCAAAAAACACATGCATTATGATTGAATGTTGGTAAATTTTGGGATTAATCTTGGAAAGATGCATTATTTGAGGCTTGTGGTGTTGGAAACTCAAGGGCAAACAACTGAGAGGGGGGGTGAATTAGTTGTCACTGAATTTCAAACTTATTCAACTTATTAAACTTATTATTATATCTAATCATTAATCATGAAAGCATAAATGAACAACACATCAGAAGCACACATAACACCAAGATTTTTACATGGAAACCCTGTTAGGGGAAAAACCACGGTGGAGTTCAGTCCACAAGATTATACCTTGTTAAAAGTATAGGAATATATGAATGGGGAATGCACGTGTATTCAAGAACACTGCCTAGAGTTCACTACTCAAATACAAAGGAAGACACACTATCTTACATAAAGGTTCTGATTAAATCCATCAGACTTTGAATAAAGAAAATAGCATCTGCTAATGCCTAGTTACAGTTCTGATTAATCACATGAATACTTCTTCACTCTTCTTCACTCTCTGCTCTACCTTCAAATGATCTAAACAATATTCACACATAGGACTTGTACACTTCACACATTCACTCTCATTCGCTCTCTTTCACTCTTCCAAATGATAAAACAATTGCTCTTATATATCTACAACAAGAGATTACATCACTATAAGTTGGCTTCAACAAAATAGCAAGAAAGAATATAAAAAATCGGCTCAGATCAATAAAGATTATTCATGTGAATCAACCAAGGTCGGCCACAACATAATGAAGTCCGAAAATAACATCCTCAAACATGAACCACTTCAATTAATTACTCCTTGAAGATCCACAACACGCTTCAACACCTTGTCGACCAAGAACATGAAAAACATGAACATGCAAGAAAAAATCTTGGATCGCGAGCACAACGATCAATATGGACATGCAACACAAATAGAAAGTGAACTAAAAAACATCCACAAACATCATGAAACACCAAAGAAGCATCTGCAGCAATTGAACTAACTAAAATCACATGATCTTCATTTAGGAACACAAACTGAAGTAACAGAAAAACTATCAGAATACGAATCTTCATAACTTGATCAAATCTTCACACGGATCTCTAAAACTTGACATGGATAAACCAGATATACTCAACAAGAAACCATTTAGTTCACAACCTTTGAACAACAACGTACTGATCACATCGACATAAAGAACTTCTATTCATTAGTAACAACCTATAGCAATTCTTATTACAATTTTCTCAATATCCTTGACATATACAACTTCTAATGCAACAATGCTAATAGTGTCGACATCAATGACAACCACATATCAACAACACACCACAACATCCAAAAATCTCCCCCTTTGGTAGTGATGGAAACACATGATGTGAAAAATACCATCAACACAACTATACTTACTCCTCCTTAGGTTCTGACTCTTCTCTCCTCAACTCTTCTCCCCATAAGTATTTTTCACATGATTCTTCTCCCCCTTTAACATCAATGGAAAAGATCTCTTCTATGCAAGCTTTGAACCACATATCTGAATACCTAAACATCTGACTATCTGACTACTCCCCTTGAGTAGCAGCCAACACAACATCAATCTAGATCAAAATATGATCATGAAATGCATAGATTGATGCAAATCAATGCATCCTTAGTTTTGATTAGGAGGGGTAATCACCCCTAACTTCCCTTTGAGATACTCAAAAGTATCGTTAGGCAACGACTTGGTAAATATGTCTACAATCTGCTCTTTAGTAGGCACATACTCCAATTTGACTTTCTTTTCACTTAATTTCTCTCTCAAAAAGTGAAACTTGATAGATATATGCTTGGTTTTGGAATGCAACACTGGATTCTTAGAAATGTTAATAGCACTTGAGTTATGAAAAAATATAACAATAGGCTCATCATACACAACTCTGATATACTTCAACATTTGCTTCATCCATAGTACTTGAGTACAATTATTAGCAATAGCAATGTATTCGGCCTCTGCAATAGATAAAGAAATAGCATTTTACTTTTTGCTTAACCATGAAATCAGCTTCTTTCCCAAGAAAAATGCTCCACCACTAGTACTTTTCTTGTCATTCACATCTCCTGCCCAATCAACATCAATAAAGGCACTCAAAGTAAGATCATCATCTTTAGGATACCATAGACCAAAATCAATTGTCCCCTTCAAGTATCTGAAAATATTCTTCATGGCAGTCACATGAGATTCTTTAGGATCAACTTGAAATCTTGCAACAATACATACAACATTCATGATATCAGGCCTAGTTTGAGTCAAACAAAGTAATCCACCAATCATTGATTTTTTTCTAGTCTGATTTTCCTTTGGAGAATCATCATTAGTTGTCAACTTGCATCCGATCACCATGGGTTTACCAACTAGCTTTGAATCTTCCATTTCGAATTTCTTCAGCAATTCTTTCACATACTTGGATTGAGATATAAAGATCCCTTTATCCAACTGAGTAATTTGCAATCCCAAGAAGAATTTCATAGCTCCAATCATTGACATCTCAAACTCATTCTACATCTCATTATCAAACTTCATGCACAAGCTATCATCTCCTCCAAATATGATATCATCAACAAAAACTTCCACAATCAAATCTTTATCATCATTTTTGAAATACAGATTACTGTCAGCACCTTTGTTAAATCCAAGCTTCACCAAGTACTTATCCAATCTAGCATACCATGCTCTAGGGGCTTGTTTGAGTCCATACAATGCTTTCTTCAATCGACAAACCATATCTCCCTGATCAGTCAACTGGAATCCATCCAGTTGCTCAACATACACTTCTTCCAATTCGCCATTTAGAAAAGTTGACTTGACATCCATTTGATAAACCTTGTAGTCTTTGTACATAAGCAGCATAAGCAAGAAACAATCTCACAACTTCAATTCTAGCAATAGGGGCAAAGGTTTCTTCAAAATCAATACCTTCCATCTGTGAATATCCCTTACATACTAGTCTTTCTTTATTTCTAGCCACTTCACCTTGTTCATTCAGTTTGTTTCTAAAGACCCATTTAGTTCCAATCACATTCTTATCCTTAGGTTTGGGAACAAGAATCCATGTATCATTCTTTTCAATTTATTGTAGTTCTTCTTTCATTGCTTCAACCCAATGTTCATCTTTGCATGCTTCATTCACATTGTTAGGCTCAGTCTTTGAAATCAAACAATATTCTTCTGCAATTCTTCTCCTAGTCTAGACATCTTTGTTCTTATCACCTATGATTTGATTCTCTAAATGATTCAATCTCACATACCTCAAAGTATTCTTAGAATGTTCTTCAACTTCAGGCTCTTTTGATCTCTCTTTTGTTCTTCCACTAGTTTCTCCTTCCTCTTGATCTTCTCAGTTTATTGGAATGATTTGGACTTGACTTGAAGTCTAACCTTTGTTTGTATTGTCATTCTGATCATCAAAATCATATCCACAGGTTTTGGATGGTGTAGCTATGTTTTTATCAACCTTAATATTTGCACTTTCAACCATTTTCTTCAATCTCTTATTGTAACACCAGTAGGCCTTACTTTTAGTAGCATAACCCAGAAATATTCCTTCATCACTTCTAGCATCAAACTTTCCTATATCTTCATCTCTTTTGATATAACACTTGCTTCGAAAGATATTGAAATATCTAACAGTAGGTTTTTGACCTGTCCATAGCTCAAAAGGAGTCTTACCAGTATCACCTTTGATTTGTACCCAGTTAAGTATGTACACAACAGTACTCACAACTTCTCTCCAATAGATATGAGATACATTACCTTCCAAAATCATGGTTCTAGTAGCATCTAGAACTGTTATGTTCTTCCTTTCCACAACTCCATTTTGTTGAGGGGTACGTGGTGCAGATAACTATCTCTTTATTCCATGCTCTTCACAAAAAGAATTAAACTCACCAGAAGTGAATTCACCACCTCTATCTAATCTTAGACAATTAATCTTTAGACCTATCTCTGTCTCAAACATAGCCTTAAAGATCTTGAATTTTTCCAGAGCTTCATATTTCTCCCTCAATAAAGTATCCCACATCATCCTTGAATAGTCATCAATAAGTAACATGAAGTATTTGTATCCTTGTAAACTTCTAGTTCTAGCAGGACCACACAAATCAATATGCACAAGATCCAACAATCCATTTGAATTTTGTTGTTTACTCCGAAATGAAATTCTTGTTTGCTTTCCTACCTAACATTCTTTACATATGGCATTAGTAGGTTTCATCAGCTTAGGAAGATCTCTCACAGCCTTAGTGGAACTTATCTTGACAATATTATCAAAGTTAACATGACACATTCTCTTATGCCACAACCAGCTTTCATCAATTTGATCAATCAAGCAACTTTTACTAGCAACACTCAGGTGGAAAATATTACCTTTTGTTTTTGTACCTGATACAATCACATTTCCATAATTTCCCAATATCTTGCACTTACCATCAAGAGAAATGCATCCTCTTCCACATATCACACCAACTTTGTCATCACCAAATCTCACAACACCACCATCATGATTTTCCAAACTTACAAGCTTACTTTTATCTCATGTCATATGATGAGAACAACCACTGTCAATTACCCATTCATCTTTCTCTTCAACTCGAGTAGCTAGGGCTTTCTCCACATTTGTACAACTAGCAAATTCAGTAGACGCGGGATTATATTCCTTGATAGCAATAAACACAAATTAATCTTCACTTGCATTTCCTTTGTCGGATTCATCATCTGTCACACCTTCATCAGCAGCATAGTATCACTTCTTTTGGAATTTAGGCTTGTTAAATCTTGTCTTGGAAACTCTCTCAGGACACCTTGATGCAAAATGACCTATCCTATTGCAAGAGAAACATTTAATAGGAAACTTCACCTTATACTTACCTTTTCCTCTGGCTTCTCTTTTCACAATCAATGCTTCAAGTTCTTCAAGCTCTCTTTCTTCATCATTGAGTTGTTTCATTTCATCCTCATACATGAATGTCTTTCTAGATGAACTTTCACCCATATCATATCTTTGTTTATCTCTTCTAGAAGTAGTGGTCTTGAATGTAGATTCAACCTTAGGAAGGGCATCACCAAATTCACTCAATTAAAAAGCAGCAAGCTTACCAATCAACATATCTCTAGTAACATTTGTCACAGTTCAGAGTTCTTCAATAGCACTAGCCTTGACTTTGTAGGAATCAGGTAAGGATCTAAGCACTTTAGAAACAATCTTTGATTCATCTATTTGTCGACTAGCACATTTGATACCACACACAAGCTCATTCACTCTTTGGATGAAAGTAGTAACATTTTCATCATCACCCATTTTCAACTTTTCATATTTCCCTTTCAAACTTTGTAGCTTAGAAATCTTCACATTAGCATCACCTTCATACAAGGTCTCCAAATTTTTCCAAATCTCATAAGCAGTCTTCAGATCCATCACATTTTTCATCTCAGTATCAGTCAAAGCACTCAACAAAGCTTCCTTAGCCTGGATATTATACTCAGCATCCCTGATCTCAGTAGAAGTAGTAGGACCATTTTGTGGAATAACATATATATTTTTTGTAATGCTTCAGTAGGGTTCACCAACGCATCTCAGATGACACCCCATTCGAGTCTTCCACAAGGAATAATTTGTTCCATCAAATATAGGACTATCCTTGTTATAATTCACCATCTTGGATCACCTCAAGTTGTTAAACTTCTTCCAAGGAACCTACTCTGATACCAATTGTTGGCAACTCAAGGGCAGACAACTGAGAGGGGGGGTGAATCATTTGTCACTGAATTTTAAACTTATTCAACTTATTAACCTTATTATCATATCTAATCATTAATCATGAAATCATAAATGAACAACACATCAGAAGCACACATAACACCAAGATTTTTACGTGGAAACCCTATTAGGGGAGAAACCATGGTGGAGGTCAGTCCACAAGATTATACCCTATTAAAAGTATAGGAATATATGAATGGGGAATGCACATGCATTTAGGCACACTGCCTAGAGCTCACTGCTCAAATACAAAGGAAGACACACTGTCTTATAGAAAGGTTCTAATTAAATCCATCAGACTTTGAATTGAGAAAATAGCATCTGTTAATGCCTAGTTACAGTTCCGGTTAAGCACATGAACACTCTTCTTCACTCTTCTTCACTCTCTACTCTGCCTTCGAATGATCTAAACAATATTCACACACAGGACTTGCACACTTCACACATTCACTCTCATTTTCTCTCCTTCACTCTTCCAAATGATAAAACAATCACTCTTATATATCTGCAACAAGAGATTACATCGCTATAAGTCAGCTTCAACAAAATAGCAAGAAAGAATATAAACAGTCGGCTCAGATCAATAAATATTATTCATGTGAATCAACCAAGGTTAGCCACAACATAGTGAAGACCGAAAATAACATCCTCAAACACGAACCCCTTTAATCAATTACTCCTCGAAGATCCACAACATGCTTCAACACCTTGTCGGCCAAGAACATGAAAAACATGAACACGCAAGAGAAAATATCAGATTGTGAGCACAACGATCAATGTGGATGTGCAATACAAATAGAGAGTGAACTAAAAACATCCAAAAACATCATGAAACACCAGAGAAGCATCTGAAGCAATTGAACTAATTGAAATCACATGATCTTCATTCAGGAACACAAATTGAAGTAACAGAAAAACTGTCAGAATACAAATTTTCATAACTTGATCAAATCCTCACGCAGATCTCTAAAACTTGACATGGATAAACTAGATATACTCAGCAAGAAACCCTTTAGTCCACAACCTCTGAACAGCAACGTACTGATCACACCAACAGAAAGAACTTTGCTTCATCACTAACAACCTATAGCACTTCTTATTACAATTTTCTCAATATCCTCAACATATACAACTTCTAATGCAACAATGCTAATAGTGTTGACATCAATGACAACCACATATCAGCAACACACCACAACATCCAACATGTGGATGCAAAATAAGGCCAAATAAGGCATAAAGAATCCCAATTTATTAATGAAACCCCTAGATTAGTGTGAAAGTGTGAAGGTACACTTTACAACACCCTGAATAAGGCACAATCAAATTCATTTAGTTTACAAGGGCCCAAGACCTAATGTGAATGTTTTAAATACATTACAACACTAAATCAAGGAAACATTATGCTCAATTTAATAGGGATGGCCCAAACAAATGCAAAAATGTAAGGGTATACATTTTTCATCATTACA
Organism: Sequoia sempervirens; assembly: GCA_007258455.2. Taxonomy (NCBI): domain Eukaryota; kingdom Viridiplantae; phylum Streptophyta; class Pinopsida; order Cupressales; family Cupressaceae; genus Sequoia; species Sequoia sempervirens. The sequence continues at coordinate 744,283,563 of VDFB02000003.1, read as the reverse complement.
ATTATATTTTTTTGTCTTATTACATTCAAGATCTACCTTCTTTGTTAGGTTTGTTAAGGCAGTGACTAGTTGATAGAACCCCATGATGAATATTTTGTAGTAATTATGAAGGCCAAAGAATCCTCACAATTTTTTCAGTCTTTACGGGAGGCCAATATAAAATAGCTTTGATCATCTCCATATCCACTTGAGCTCCCTTTGTACTGATAAAATGCCTCGAGTATTAAATTTATCTCATTGCAAACTCACATTTGGACTCTTTCCCAAAAATAGTTTTTCACTAAAATTCCCAACACCTCATCCATGTACCTTAAGTCCTCTTCCAAAGTCTTACTATAAAAGATAATTCATGAAATAAAAAAAGGATAAGCTTCCTAAATTGTTTGATTAACACTTGGTTAATGCATGACTAGAAATTTTTTGGAACATTTGTCAAATAAAGTGACATGACCAAGAATTCATAGTGTCCATAATGGCATTTAAAGGTCATCTTTTAGATATCCTCATCTTTGATTTGAATCTAATGATATCCTAATCTGAGGTCTACCTTTGAGAAATAGGTCACTCTAATTTATTGATACTAAGAATTGGGTATCAATTTTTGATAGTCTTCTCTTTTAGTTCTTTGTAGTTGCACATTCTCATTGTGCCATCCTTATTCTTCACAATGGAAACAAAAGAAGAAGAAATACTTGAACTAGGCCCCATATCCAAAATTATTTTAATGCTTCTTCAATCACTTCCTTATGTCTTCTATGATGGCAATAACAAGTAGTAATAATGGGCTTAGTTCCCTATTGCAACTCAATAACATGCTCAAAGCATCTACCCAATTATATCTCCCTAGAGGAATTTAATTGAATACATTATTTTGTGTGTCCAAGACTTTCTGTATATCCATTTGGTATATTTTATTACCTTTAGGAGACTCACTACCACCATGTACTATGCTACCCAAGCTACTTTTCCATGATGAAAAAGTCTCTCCATATTTTTTTAGATATAATTCTCAGTACTCCATTTTATATTCTATCAGTTACCACTAATTCTTTCTCATATTAAACCTTTAGTTGCATGGTTTGTAAATAATTTAACCAATAAATACCCAAAACCATATCTATGTCTTCTATACTAAAATAATAAAACTAAACTTTCATATCATATCCTCCCAAGATTATGTTTAATTGAGGTATATTTTTGGTGTATTGGATAGATAAGCCATCATTAACCATCACACTAAAACCCCTTAAGTATTTTAATTTTAAGCCTTGCCTTGCCACTAATCCTTCATCTATGAAATTACCAATAACACCAATGTCAATGAGTATGGTAACTCTTTGTCCTTGCAAAACCCCATGAATTCAAAAAGGAATGTACCTTGGAGTAATAAAGAGCTTAGAAAAGGTGCTTCCTAAGATGTCTCCCTCCTATTTTGATTTGTCTTTTTTTCTTCAATCTCTAATTTATGTTCTTATTCACTTTGTGTCTTAGGTTCTTCATCTCTCAACTTAAACTACCTCAATGTAGTTCACTTGTTCTATTCCAAGAAATCTATATCTTGGTGACCAAGGATATTTAAAATTAAAGTATAACTTCTTCCTTTGCAACTCATTCCTCACCTCCATGTCTTCCATTGATGGATAGTTATTGGGTTGATGTTAATTCTTATGAAAATAATTTTTTTGAGAGAAAATATTTTTCTAAGACTTTTTCCTTGACATAGAAGTCTTGAGTACTAGGGCTCTCTTGATTTCCTCTTCTAGGGAATATAGTTTGAAGGATTTGAATAATCCCTTGAGATTCTTAGTTAATCCCTCAATGAAGACCATATTTAGCCTCCTATTCATGATATCAAGTACCATTACATGTAGCCTCTAAAATTTTGTTACACAAGTATCCACTAAACCATATATTTTAAGTTTAGACAATTCTCTAAAGTGTATCTCAAGATCCTTCCCATCAAACCAGGCAACACTATCTTGTAGAACTCATTGTATGAGTTGGTGGAGTCATGTACTTGAGTAATCAACCCATGGTACCACTAATCATATATAATACCCTCCAAATATAAGGTAGTGAATTTGATAGCCTCCTCTTCAATCATAGGATTGAGGAAAAAGGTGTGTGTCTAGCTAATAGACCAATGCACTAATACTTTTATTGGACCCATCATACGTAGAGGATGTCAAGTTCCCCAAGAAATAATTCACATCTTATTGTCAAGCTTGCAATCTAGGTTTAGGTGTGTTGGACTCAATTTTTGCACCAATTTTTTTCTTGATTCCCCTTCACTTTTATGTTTTTTGAGCATACCTAGCTACTATTTACAACTAATCTAACTATTACATGGGTATCCCTTGGTCAAAATTGCATGTTTCATCCATTTTTTTTATTATGTGTTTATAATGTGTTACAATTTCCATTTTTTTATGGAATGTTTGTCACAACCCCTATTTTTATTATTCGTATTTTACAATGTTTAATTAAATTAATTTGTGGTGAAACAAAACTGCAAAGGAATAAAAAGAATTAATTATATTTTAAATAGAGAATTTATTTTTGCACATAAATGATAATGCATTGTAATTTAGAATAATTATTTTTAATTGCAATTAAATGTTACCTCTTTACTAACTATTTTGAATAAATATTTAGATTGCAAATAAAAGATATTCTGTTATTATATACTCGGAATAGATATTCAATTTTGCAATTAAAAATTGTATTTTTATAGCATAGGAAGTAGGTTTTGAGGAAACACAGCAAAACAAGAACGGTGGGAGAAAGAGGAACAACAATAAGAAGAGGGAAATCAACTGAAAGTGAATTCCAGGTTCTCAAATTCTTCTCCAATTTTTTCAATTTCAAAATGTGTAGATAAACGATTGTTTGAGGAAAGATTAAACTCATTCATTTAAAAACCCCAATTGTTTTATCTGTTGAATTCATGTATTTAATGCTTAACAGCATAAGTCCTGTATGGAAATTTTGTATTACAGCTGAACAAGACTGTATTTATTTATTCTCTCTGTATTATATACAAGAACTTCTTCATTGAAAACCCCAATTCTTCTATCAGTTGCTCTTTTACAATTAGTAATTAATTGTTCTGGAATGTCATGGCTGTGCATCTGTATTTTTCATATATATATATATTTATATATATACTGAATAAACCTATATACAATATTATGTTGAACTAGAACCATTTTGATTCATTTTCTTTGGAGTGCCTGTTGTTTTGAATTCTGAGTCGAATGTGGGATGGAAACACTGTTAATGTCTAAGTAAGGGTATTAATTTTAGTGTGAGGAAGGCTTTAAAGCCACACACCCCCTAGCTTGCGCATCCCATTGGGGATGGCTGCCTGTGGAGGCAGCCACCCCTCCACAGGCCACAACCTATGGAGAGGGTGTTTCCCTCCACAGGCAGCGCACCTCCAATGGGGGCCATGTCTTCTCATAGCCCAAACAAACTATGCTAACTTCGATCAACTTTTTGAATTTCGCCGACTGTATTTGGTATCTCCAGACTGTGAGTGCATATTTATATATATACATAAATCTATAGTTTAACAAGTCTAGGTTTATAATAATTTCATATTTTTAAATGATAATTATCTGAATATATATATATATATATATATATATATATATATAATATATATACATTTGCAATTAAACAATCTTGGGTTTATAATTATTTCTAGTTTTTAAATGATAGTTACCTGAAAATATATATATATATATTTATGTAAATGCGAGATTACTTTCCTGAATAAATTTAATATTTACAATTGACTTTGAAAGTACTCTTTCCAAATACAAAATATATCTATGTATTTGAATTGGGAGTTGATTAGTAGATTATGCAAATGAAAAGAAATATAAATATAAATACATTTACAATATGTGCAAGAGCCAGATTTAAATTTCACAAAGAATGATATTAAAAAAAATCTAATTTAGAATGATAAAAAAATTTGTTTTAAAGTATTTTTGGTATTAGATTGTTTTATTTCTATATATATATATATATATATATATATATATATATATATATATATATATATATATGCGTTTACGTGAAATAGGAAAGTTTTACCCTTTAAAATGTATACATTCTTACTTGGAAGTACTTCTTTCAAACTTATACAAATCTATTATTTTTAGATTGAACCATTTAATTTGGAAATGGCTTATTGGATACTTTGAAAGCAAGTCTAGAAGATACACATTAGCATTTAATTACCAATATCCATTGGAATGCTAGAAGGTTGATTAAATCGAGTCAATTGTAAAATGTAAAACCAGATGTAGAATTTATTTCTTGTGAATTTATCTCTTATGAAATCTTTTTGCGTAGTTAATAAACATTGGAACGATGCACCTTTTATAGGTACATATGATATGCCCCTTGGAGTTCCATAATTATATTTTATTGTTTAATTTGGATAAATTGATGATGTTAAAGTCGTTCTCATGATTTTCATTTGAATATAATTATCAGTTGCTTTACGTAGGTCAAAAGGGGAAACATACCACTTGCATATCTTTGCTTACAATTTTGTAGTCTTGAATTGATTTGACTCTCCTATACATAGGTTTGGTTTCCTATGAATTGATTGTGATGGATATCTTTATAAAATTATTTATTGTTTGTGAACTAAAAGCTCCTTGTTCTAAATTCTGACATTAGATAAAAGATTTAATAGATGAAATCAGTGTAGTATTGTTTGTTAAATCTTTTGGTTTTATAGCAAATACAATAAAGATGACAACTATTGTGTGTGTTCCATGCCATCTTTTCCTTATTTTTCAGCAAGTGTAAACATATGTATTTACATGTTACAAATGGTGCTAACATGAAATGGAAGAAATGCTCATCAAACACCAATTTCTCAGAGGAGATGGACTCCTATTTCTATACTTTGTCTAGATAAAATAACTCAATCGGAAAAGAAGTAATGCATAATTGAAGACATTATTTATCTTTTTGATGACCTTCTTTATATGTGCAGGGACTATGTGTACTTATAAGAATGTATACTCATATATTCTCTAGGTTATATATGTATTCTTATACATACATGAGTTATACCTTCTTAACTCTTTTATAATGTTATTCGCTTATTGTTGAAACCTTTATGAATCAATGAGTTTAGAAGTAGGCATTCTTGTTATAATTGCATAGGCATGTGTGCATTCTAGCAGGGCTACAATTACTTTCATGAAGCTTTATGTGATTGTCTTATGACTTTCAGTGTACTTGTGTGATATTTGAGAGATAATTGGAGGTAGAATTGTCTTATTTGCAAATACTTGAGAGCGATTCATGATAGTGTTTGTATTACCTTAATTTCATATGCATGGATGATGCATTGGTGAAACTTGAAAATGTTCCTTATAGATTTATGTGACTTGTAAAAGAACGTCAATATGTTCCTTGTTATGTGTGATATTTATGGTATCCAGAAATGTGTAATGAATAGTTATGTCAGTGAGATAGTATGGTATCCATTTGAATTTAGTGATGAAAGTAATTTAATTATTCCTCTACACCTTTTTATAATTAATTTTTATTCTATTAATTTATTTGGGAAATTAAAGGATATATTTAGTAAATGAGATTTCCAGATCTTACAATGTTTAAGTGTTTGGGTTGTATGCGGTGATTCCACAATAGTGGTTTACAATTTTTGGCCAAACTGGACATTGCAATTATTATTTTTAACTAAATCTTCACATTCGGGCAACTATAGCGGCTAAACCGTGAAGAATTTGAAGATAATGCAAACTAGAGTCTCATCACATTTTTTCTGTAGATTCTAAAAATATTTTTTCAAAATTTTCGGAATCATTTTACACTTCTTTTTCCATCTCCCACGAAAACAGGTTTAAAGCGTTTTTAAAAGTGGCCGGAATATATATAAATTTTTTTCCATGAAGGATAAAATTCTAATTCTTTCAAATTTAGATTTGTAACCGATATCTAGTGCTTCCACTTGGTTAGACAATTTTTAATTGAATATTTTTTCTTTAATCAAGTTTTGAAGTCAAACCAATTACAATTCGGACATAGTATAGCATAACTTTTTTGTATATATCGAAATTCAATTTTATTTTTTGTTGGATCAAGGACTTCAATATCGGTGCACTTATATTTTTCAATTTTTTTTAATAATCTCTATTTTTCACATGTGCGAACATAGACCTTCATTTTGATTGAAAAGCCTATGTTTAATAAAACTAAAAAACAAATACATAATAAAACCAAAACATATTAAAATTATATTCGTTGGATAGCTTGTTACGAGGGACTACGTTGATTGGGTTTGTGAAGATTCCTCCATTTTCATCATCAAAGAGAGCTCGAGTGCCAAAATTTAGGGTTTTTTTGTGTCTCAAAGGAGGGATGAGGAATAAGGGGGGTTCGCTTGAACCAGGGTTCATTTGAACCCCCCTTTTATAAGGGTTTTTGTTGGAATTTTTGGCGGGAAAGAATTAAAGGGGTTCACTAGAACCCAGGTTCTAGCGAACCCCTAATGGGTTCGATCGAACCAGTATGTTTGTATGAACCCCTAAAATCAATTTTTTTTCCATGCATTCGTTTTCTATGAGTTTTCCTTCCTCACTTCAATTGTAAACCACTATTGTGGCTTCACCCTATGTCAAAATGGTAAGTTTTTGTTAAGTGTTGAATTATCAAACTTTAATACCCCATCACCACTCTACCTAAGTCTACTTCCCTTTACTCTATAAAGCATTCATACTTTCCCATCCTCAAGTATTTCTTCCTTCTAAACCCTGCTCATTCGCATGTTACAATTTTATGTATTTTAGAGTTTTAAGTTGCATGCATTATCATACAATGTTTACTTCCCATGTTAAACCTAAAGTTCACTAAGTCTTTTGGGATGGAATTCCTAGAAATCCTTAACTAGGTACCTCCTTATTGTCCCCCTAAACTCCAAAGTCTATTGATATCCTCTATAAAATACCATTGGGTCACATGGTTTTATATTTCCTTTATTCTTGGTACCCATTTCCTTTCCCCTAAAATCCTACAATTCTATTATTCCTTCACAAAAATATTTCGGGGTCAAACCTCCAACTTTCCTTATCTTATCTTAAGGTAACCTTGAACCCCAAACCCTAGCATTATCCACTCCAATTCCTCATTTATACTTCCCTCCTCTACCACACTTGGTAGTGATATGTAGCATTTTTCACCCCCAATCGTTGAAGCCTAAAACTCCCATGCTTTTTTCACACCAAATCCTACCTACCCCATAGATGGTCCAAAAATCTATTAATATGACCAATGAGTCTTTGCAATTGTCAAATTTGATTGATAATTATAATATTTGGTTATTTAAATATCCACCCAAGATATAAAGTCCTAATGGAAAGTACAAGATACTTAGAGTCTATCAATACAACAAAAATAAATTGTATTATTATCAAATAATGAAAATAGAATGTATTTACAATGTATGAGTGACCCTTGGTTATATATACCAAGGTCAAACATAAGATTTTTTTTTAAATATTTCTTAGTTTTATTAAGATATAAATTTCCAATGTCATCCTTCAAAAAATTAGAGTCAATTAACATAAAACAACTTAAATTTTAGGTTTAAATTCATCAATTTCTTGAGCTCTCAATATAGTTCAAGAGATCCCATTAGGAATGATAAATTCCATTCCACACTCTTGTACTATAATTATGAGAGGTTTTATTCCACTTTGGAAAATTCTTATTCAACTATGACTTAGTTTCTATCTACATTTTTTAATTATTGAAGATCCTTTATTATGCTCCACCATAATGATTATACCTTTCCAATTCATAGTATCTCATTCTCAACGTTTTTCTTATTGGAATTTCGTTTATTGGATAACTTTTTTCTCACCTATTCAATGAATTTGAGGCCATAAAAAAATATTTTCTATACCCATTCCTTACTAACCTTCCCAAAAGTTTGATATTTTTAATTTTAGCAATAGTGTCTTTACTAATATTTCTACAAGGAGAACCATTGAAATTGATGCAATAGGAGTTACACTAATAGGCTATTAATTAATAATCACAATATTTGGATGTATCTTATTAACAAACATATTATTCAAGTTATTCTTTAGTTTCTTTCTCTTCTTTCATTGTTTGAACTATCTTAGAAAAAAACAAATGGACACAATGAATATTTGATTTATGCATGAATGGGCCAAATTTTGCTTTAGTACAATGTTACAGCTAGTCATATTCATGTCTTCTTCATCTTTAATAGTTGTAGGTTTGAAAATATCAACATATTTCATATTTGAAGAAGTATCCATCATCATCAACCTTGAAGTGACTTTAACATTCTTATGGATTGAAACACTTTCAAGTAAATTGGCAGTGACATCAAAACTAGTTGAAACTACCTTTGTAACTTTTATTATTCTAAATACCATTTGTTGTACCCAAGGTCAAGTTTGTAACTTTTCTTATTCTAGATACCATTTGTTAAACCCAAGGTCAAGTTGAGTTAGAAACAACCATTTGTGAAATTTTGGCAATGGTGGTACTTATAGGCCTAAGGAATTGTTGACCACCTATTGTAGAATTCCCATGATATATTTTGAGGAGTTTATGAAGTGGAAAGAAGAAAACCTATATTATTTGTAGCAAATTACTAGAAGGAATCAATCATCTTGTAAATTGCAAGGTTGAATTTTGGAGGAGGAGAGGGCATATTTATTTGATATGCTTAGTCTTGATATTTTTTATTTACAAATTATTTCTAGAAGAATTGTCTCCACCAAAAGGTTGATATAAACTTTCCTCTTATTAAGATCATAATAATCTCCACCACTTGCTAAAAAAAAATTCATGTGAATTGAATAAAGAAAATTAATTTACGATGCTAAATGAGGTTTTTTATCTAAGACCTATGATAGTCCTTCTTTGTTAGGGCTCTTATTGTTGGTATATTCAACAATATTTATATTAAGCCATGACTTTGACCTTTGAAACACATATTTATATATTTTTAAGAATTGATTAAGGGGGTACAAGAAAACTCGAACCAATCATACAAAATTATTAGCAAACATTATAATATTGTACTACAAGGTTTAATTTAGAAGGAAGAGAAGGCATATCAATCTAAGATGTTTGGTCTTGAGGTTTTTTCCTTATAGATTATTTTTAGGAGTATTATCTCCACAAAAGGGTTTGATAGAAGCCTATCTATTATTTGGATTATCATCATCTCCACCACTCATTAATTTTTTCTTCATATGACTTGTATAAATAAAATAAAATTGTGAGGATGAATGAGTTTCTATTTTCTTTGAGATATATGATGGTCCTTCTTTTGTAAGAGCTCTTACTAGTGGTATATTGAATTATATAAATGATACACACACACACACACACACACACACACACACACACACACACACACACATATGTATCTATTCCTTTGACCTTTACAATAGATACTTAGTCCTTTCTTCGATACTTGTCTTTTCCTTATTGGACTAGTTGATGGGAAATGATAGCACTTGAATCAATTTATCATAGATATTGATTGATTAGGTCATTCCTCATTCACTGCTTTCAACTAGTCTAAAGTCATCCTTGTTCAATCGCTTATTATAGAATATAATGATATTGTGGACCAAGTTTAAGGTTATCATTTACATATTATTTTCAAAGGGAAAAATTTTATCCTAAAAATGTGTTGTCAATTTAATAAGATCTATTTAAATGTTACACATCAAAATAATAATTATATAGGTAGTAGATGAGACCAGGGTAAGTGCACCAAGATGGTTCCCAAAAGGGGGCTTAAGTGGCCACTTTTTTTTTGAAATCAGGAAATACTGACCTTGGACATGAAATTGAGGATAGTTACACTCAAAATTTTGAGATGGAACAAAAACAAGGATCGAAGTGCTCTAAGTCTACTTTCTAAACTACTAATTTATTTTGAAAATGGTTGAGATTAAGGGGTTCAAAAGAGGGATGTACACAAATTGGTGCTATTTTTGTCAGAAAAACATCACATAGCAACTCTTGTACAACCTGAGCACGGTGAACTTTTTTGTAGTATTTTTAAAATCGCTATAGTCAAAAGTTAGCTAATAGTATCTAGTTGATGCATGATTTTTCTAATAATTTTTTAATGAATATTTGATTTTTACTAATTTTCTAAGTGGGCACTTCTGAAAAGCAGAATTTTGGCCGTGCTCCCCTAAATTTTTGAAGGTAATTGATTTTTTTAATTTTTTTTTTTTAAATTTTAGAATAGAGTCTAGTTTCTAAAAATGTAATTTATTTGAAATTTTGATGAACGGTTAATTTATAAAAAAAAAACCAAACATTTCTTTTTGGCGAAAAAGAGACATACAACAAAAGAAATTATGGATGAAAGGCTTAACATTGTTAAAAAGTGAAAAAAATTACATCATTGGATAGCTAAGAGAGAACCTAACATTACCCATGTGTTTTCTTTTGTTGATATTGAACTAGATGCAATCCTGATGGTGAGCACGAATCCGATTATGTGAAAAAAATTTAGAATTTGCAAAAACATGTCTCTGGTCATTGGGAATGCCCTCCAAGCCTTTGGGTTGGTATTCCAAGGAAAATACCAATGCTAAGGCTCAGGGATTCCCAAAGAAAAATATAGTGCGCCCGCGTTATTTCCTAGTTTTGACATTTTGTTTATCTGGGATACATGCCAAGCAAGACATAATGTGCTCATGTTATGTCTTCATTAATGTTATTTCTTCATTAATGTTAATGTATGTATATATCCTTGTATGTATGTATACCTATATGTATTAGTGCATGTATATTGTATGGATGTAGGATTTTATGTACATATGTATTATGCTTGTATGTATTTATGTATGTCTTTAGAGGGAGGGAGAATTTTAAGAGAGAGAGAGAGAGAGAGAGAGTTTTCTAGGTAGGGTGGGATGGGGAAAGGGGGTGGAA